>CM053622.1:246363618-246388307 GCA_028646595.1 Phalanger gymnotis | reverse complement strand
AAAAAAAAAGAAAACTGAATCAGAGATAGTATTCCCTAAGCCTGAGAAAAACATGTTCTAAAAGTTCCAGATCAGCCAGGCGCAGTGACAGACATCTGGCACATAATAAGCATGTAATAAATGTTTATTGACTGAATGTTTACTGACTATTAGGGAGACTGAAGCTGGTAGATTGCTCGAGTTTGGGAGTTCTGGGCTGCAGTAGGACTAAAGTCTGTTCTAAGCCCAGCATTAACATGGTGAGGTCCCAATCTTCCTAAGAAGGAATGAACTGGTCCAGGTTGGAAAAATGTCTCAAGTCAAAGCTTCCATGCTGATCAGTGTGGAAACAGATTCATGAGTGGCTACTGTATTTCCACCACAGGAAACTCATTCTCAAAAAAATAAAATAAAATTCTAGACCCAAATGACAGTGGTCACAAGCTCCATTTTACATAAAGCTATGATCCTTGAATTTCCTGCAGATATAATATCCAACTTCTTTAACAGTTTAATCATATAACCATATTGAAGCTACTTTTTTTGGAGGATTGTATATATGGAGCACTTGAATTGGAATCAGGAAGACTTGGCCTAGAAACTTAGTAGCTCTGTGACCCTGGGCAAGACACTTAGCCTCTCTCTGCTTCAATTTCTTCACCTGTAAAATGGGGGCAATAATTTATTTCCCAAGGTTGTTGTGACGATAAAATGAGGTAATATTTGCAAAACTTAAAGTGCTATATAAATGTTAGTTATTATTAAATTACTAAATAGGTCACTTAACTAGCTCCTACAAAGAGACTGAATGGAAAAAAATTCTAAAAGGGCTCACTGTTGTAGCCCAGGTAACAGAATCACAGAAACTCAGGGGATGAAGGCATTGAAGAATCTCTAGAATCCACTTTGAAACATATTACCAAAGTGAACGTCCAGTACTAACTCAAACATCTGAAGATTGATCTCTCTGTTGCTACTGGGCTCCAGCATTCCACAGTTGTGCATCATCTTATGAAACAGTTTTTCAAAGGGCAGTGGGGTGACTCATCTTAAGAAAGATGTGAAAAAGTTCCGGGGTGAAGACACAGAAGCACAGACTAGCAACAGAAGTAGCAAATGGCAGCTACAACTACACATCAGTGAGTGATCACCAGATATTACAAATGCAAAGGACCTCTAATAAGGCAATGATCTCTTCAGCCAGGCATCCAAATGGATCCTAATAATTCGGTAGTAAATTACTCAAATATAAAAGATTATATGTATAGAAGAACATGTTAAAATGTGTATAATAAACCTTTATTTCCTGGCTATTTTTATTTTCTTCCTATTTGGCATATATTTTATGCCATGGTTAGTTATAAGAGCCATATAAATTAAGCTGTCCATAAATAGGAAAGGGGGAAGGGAATCCACATTTATTTAGTACCTACTATGTTACAGGCACTGTCCTAAGCATATTTCCAAATATTACCTCATTTTATCCTCAAAGCAAACATGAGTGGTAGGTGCTATTATCATTTCATTTTACAGCTGAGGCTGAGCAGTGTTAGAGGCCACATTTGAACTCAGGAATTCCTTACTCCAGTCCAGGCACTTCTATTCCCTGCCAAGTTGCCTCTAAAACCATGAATGCAATATACAATAGGAAAGTTGTATTGTATTCAAATTAACTGCAGGGAAACATTTTATATAGCATCCTCCACTTCCTCTGACTTCCATTTCCAAATGGGAGCTACGTTCTGGTACCCAGGTTGCATCAACCAATTTCAAAAGGTCTGCTTGGAAGAGAGAAGTTGATTCTAATCTAGGCAAGAGGAAAGAAGCAAATATAACCACTGCTGGGATCTGCTGGCTCTCTCTGACTTATTAAGTGGATAAAAGCAATGAGTGTGTGTGGTGGGGTAAACATTTGCCCCAGCAGCACTCTGACAATGATAGTTCCTGGTGTGAGGAAGCAATTCAATCCAGCAATACTGATACCACAGGAGGAACAAAAAGGGGCAACTGGGCCTACATTGTCAACTATGGCAGAATATGATGCTAGAAAGGATACCTGGAACCTGCTTCTTGAAAACACAATCACAGATTTATAGATCAGAGGGATCCTGGAGGTCACTGAGTCTATCCCTTTCATTTTGCAAACAAGGAAACAGGTCCCCAAAAAGACTGACTTCCTCTGTGGTACCAAGGTACTAAATGGTACAGAATAAATATGACAAAAAGATTTTTTGGTGAATTTAACTACAAATGTGAGCAGCAGAACATTAGGCTATCCAGTAATATGGATTTCTCACGTTCCTAGATTGGAGCTCCACTGAGGAGAGGCATGATAATCCTCACAGCTTTTTGTATTACTAGCACTTCTAGCACAAAAGACACACATAAATTGTCAAGAGGTTAAGGTCTTAAGGATAAATGCACAAATAAATTCCTAGAGACCAGATAAAGGCTAATAAGGCTCCACAGCCCATATCAAGCACATTAGTGAGCTGCTATATGTGCCACTAACAGTCATAAGGGGCTAGTATATCTATAGGTAATTAAATTCATCAGGTAAGATCAAGATCAGGTTCTACAAAACACACTGTATAAATTCCTAAATTTCCAGAACACTAAGCAGTTTCCCAGGATGACAGAT
This sequence comes from Phalanger gymnotis, assembly GCA_028646595.1. Lineage (NCBI taxonomy): Eukaryota > Metazoa > Chordata > Mammalia > Diprotodontia > Phalangeridae > Phalanger > Phalanger gymnotis. The sequence continues at coordinate 246,385,687 of CM053622.1, read as the reverse complement.
CAATGCAATTCTCTTTTTCTCTTTCCCTCTTCTAAAAGAATGTGTGCGTGTGTGTGTGTGTGTGTGTGTGTGTGTGTACACACCAGGTAAATGCTCTCTGTGAGTAATCCAGCTTTAGTTAACTGAATCCTGACAAGAAAAGATGAAAGATAAACATTTGTATTGATTACGCATGACAACTGATTATATAGGTTCAAATCCTGCCTCTGGTTCTTACTATTTGTATGGTTACAGGCAAGTCACTTAAACTCTGCGCTCCAGATTCCTCACCTGTTAAATGCAGATATGTGCAGAATTTACCTCACAATTTGTTTTGAGGCTTAAATGAGATAATGTATATAAACTGGCAAATAAAGGCCAGCAATAATTATTGCTACTTTTATATTCATCTCATCTTTTATTATTACCACCACCAATGAAAATGAAAACAAATTTGCATTCATCTGTATTTGACAGAGAAGATGAAGAAAGCATGGAATAATATCCATGTAGAACTTATAAACACACAGGAAGTAACAGAATATTTAGTAAAATTACAAGAAATCAAGTAAGAGGGAGACAATACAGATTGTAACTTAGAAGAGAAAGGTAACCAAAGAAGAGAGGGTAGCAACTACATAATTTGTAAGATATTTCATTCATTTGGTCACATGTTGGATTACACCTAGTTAAAAAAAGTAGTGTGATAACATTATCCATGTACTCAAGTTTAAATTGTAAAAGGTTTCTAAGGTAAGCTACAATATCATAAATATATTGCATATCCCATTGATATACATGTATATGGAAAAAGTCACATATAGCCATGACATGATATAGTGGAAAGAAAATCAAGCCATTCAGAAGGAGACAGATTTCGGCCTCTCATATGACATTACATAAAGTGGATTTCTCTGTACCTCAATATCTTTATATGTAAAAGTAGAGGATTGTAGTAGGCAGCTAGGCGCAGCGTCTGGACTCAGGAAGTTCTGGAATTAGGCCTCAGACACTTCGCAGTTATATAACCGTTGTGAAGTCACCCAACATGCCTTGGTTTCTTCAACTGTAAAATGGAAATAACAGCACCTGCCTCACCGTGTTTTTGTGAGGATCAAATGAGATATTTGCAAAGCACTAGATATTGAATAAATGCTTGTTCCCTCCCTCTAGATAACCTCTTTTGTGTCTACAAGATATAACATTCTATTACTTTAGTTAACTTCTGCAATCATAAGCATTTGCATGTATGTGCGTGTATGTGTGTGTATAGTGTTTGATTCAATATTAACAAATGGCACTCTTCCACAAAGCTCTTCCAAGAGCATCAGTAGGAACTACTTGGGAGACGATGAGGTACTTAGAGAAAGGAAAGGCAACTTTGTCTCAAACAAGGGCCTACCTGATTAGTATCTTATTGGCCCCAAATCTCCTCTCTCCCCCCGCCAGACCCAGACACCCACGTGCCCCTGCTCCTCCCCTAGGCCAAAGAACTCCCCCAGATACCCGAATGGCACGTGACTCACCTGCAGCTACAATTGTTCTTGCCTCCACCCAAACAACCCAACTTTTCTTTGCTCTGGTCACTGGATAGCATATTTCTACTCCCCACTCCCTTCCCCAAATCTTCCTCCTCAGGGGCTGCCATGGGAGGGAGCGGGGCTAGGATCCAGTTACTGCCCTCACATCTGCGGACCGACCTCAAGAAGGGGGTGTGAACGTTCAGCTCCCTCTTGGTAGCCATCTCTTTCTCGGGTCCGGGGGAGGCAGGTTGGGAGAGCCAAGGCACGTGGGCCCAGCCCCCAGACCAGCAGCAGGCTGCTACCCGACTCCTTACTCTGCTGCTGCTGCAGTTAGACGTCTGGGGGAAACTCACCTGGACGGAGGAGTCGCTTGCTCCCTGGGGTTCTGGCGTTGCAATCAGCTGGGCAACAGCAGCGGCATCTCCCAGGAGTAGATTCCCCCACCCACCCCCGCGCCTACAGTGTCCGGCACGGCGCTGTACAGGGAGGAGGCAGTTTGTAGAAACCTGGGGTGAGGAGTGTGGGTGCGGTGAGGTGAAGAGCTGAGAGGGAAGGTTAAGTTGTTTCGTTCTTTGCCTTTCTTTTTTCTTTTTCTATTTTTTTGAGTCGCTAGCAAAGACTTTACCATATGCTCTAGCGAGTATTAGCTTTGTTCAATGGCGACCGGGCAGCAGCCCGAGTCCTACGGACCGATCGATTTACTAAACAAACTGAAACGTGGGTGGGGATGTTAAACAGTAACTAGCAGCCTCAATGAAAACTGAAAGCTGCGGCAGTGGCCACCGCGAGCTCATTTCCCTGTTCCCAAGGCCCCTGTGCATGTAGCGGGAGGGCAGGCCAATTCCGACCCCAGCCTTTTAAGGCTGCTGCTCCCCTGAACCCCAGGTGCTGCTACTTTCCCTTTGCCAAATGCACGAAATGAGGTGGTCCTGGCACTGCTCCCTCCCTTCTGCACCTGCCACCAAACATCCTCAGGCACTCCAGAATTTCCAACAGAACACCAATACCTATGTCTGCCTAGGCATTCTAGAGCAACATTTCCCCAACACCACTCCAGCCTCCCCCACTTCGGTAAAGTGCTCTCGCGCCCTGAGGGCAACGATAGCAGGCCAGCCTCCAGGTTTAGCCCAAAAGTAGTGGCCTCAAGTGCATAATGCGCTCTACACTGCCCAGCCCACTTGAGTCGTAGCTAGTAGAGGGATGCTATTCGAAATTCTCTGGGACCTCAGCCGAGGTAGAGGGTGTCTCTAGTCCTTTTTCCTAAGGTTGGGGGTGGCGGCATGGGACCTGATCCCCTAGGACCTATTTAATAACAAGTCAATAAAGTCCACCACTATGGAACTGGAATTGTCAATAAAGGGAATCAAGTGGGCAGCTAGAGACTAAACTATGATTTGACCCCCTCTTGAAGCTGGAGCAAGATGCTCCCCGTCCACCTTGGGCCCGCAGAATTTCCATTCAGCAAACGTGCCATTTTTCAATGACGGGTAGGTGGAGATTTTCCTGGGACTACTCAGTCTCCTGCGTCGTAGGTTATTATGCAATTTTTCTTGCCTATTTGGTTAATTACATGCCCGTTCACTCTCCCCACTACCTGTGATCGTTCCAAGACATCCTACACTCAAGGAACCAAAGAAGTCCAAAAGGGTTACTCAGCACCAATAAGAGATACTGGTAGACTTTATCACACCGTATAAAATGCCAAGAACACTGGGAAAACTTCACAATTTAATTGCGTGTTTGCAAGAATTAGTGACTTTCGGTCAAACGCGTTATTATCTTCATTAGATAAATAGTTATATAATCCTCTAGGTTTGTTTGTTTATTTTTTTCACTTCAACTTCGGAGTTGGATGTTATTTTAAATCGACTATAACAATGCCAAGTAAATCAAAGGATCAGAGGATTTTTTTCCCTTTTCTTTTTAGATCAGGTTTACTAAACTTTCTCAGTTTCCTCCACTGAATCTCTTGCTAAAAGACTCTCTTAAAAAACAAGTTGCTGGCTGTTTTTGAAATCAGAACAATGGGGAGAGATCGTATTAAGAACATCTGAACTCCCTAAACAAAACACATTCTTTGGTTCTTCAGCGCTAACACCTCCATGTGTTATGAACTGTGATGCAATAGGGGCCGCTTTTCCATTTCGAGCCACCTAATAGTCGGCGGGAAGTTGCAAGTATAAGTGAAAATTAGCAAATTATATTTAATTATGGAGATCCTTAGCTTTTATTTTTATGAAAATATTGTTAAAACATTTCTTATAGACATTTTAGGTTTGTTTATGTTGTTGTTTGATTTACTATTTCTTGCCTATTTGATAATAAAAATTACTGATTGGATGAATCCCAAAACTCAAAGGATAAAGTTTTTTTCCAAAACCACACATCTAAATCTCCTTCTCCCAATTTCATTCTGATATACTTCTGTGCTATAAGAAGTCCGGTTTATCCAGGAAAAAAAAATACGTTTCAAATGTGATGTAGTTGGATTGTTTCCATATTAACATTTAGCTACGTAATTTTGGAATACTAATTTTAAAATGTGCATTAGTATAGTCTTATCTCCTTGAGATCTAGAACCATATCATGTCACATTGAATCTGATGTCATAGTTATTGTATATATCTCGTATCTAACCCTCCTATTAGATTATAAACTTCTTGAGGGAGGGAGCTGTTCCGTTTTACAGTTAAAATATAGCGGGAACTTAATTTTTAAAGTCTAACCTATTTAAATTATGGTCTTGTCTTCCTCAGCTTCTAACACAGTGTTCTTCACAGAAACCCCTTAATAAAACATCTTTGTTGTTGTTGAATGAATGTATTACTCCTCCACAAAAAAAGAAATACCATTTTGTTTGGTTAAAATTACTTTGATAAAATAAGTACAAACTTCACCCAATAAATTTACCATAAGATTTATAATTATCAGAAAGAAGTTAAAATTTAAGATGGAACGTGCATAGAGGTGTTAGGTAATACTTAAAGCATTTAAATTTCTTTGAAAGGCTAGTTAAGAAAAAAGCCACTAGAAGAGGTTAGACACTAGAGCCAATCCACTATTCGGGGGGTGGAGTACGTGGATCAGAGAATGACACTATGGAAACTGTGGCAATTGGAGGAGCTGTAGGCTGATCAGAGAAGCAGCTGTTGTTTGCTGGATTTGGCAATTTCCAGTAAATAAACTGAGACCAACTCACCCGCTGCCGATCATCACTTATTTCCAACCTTACAATAATTTATTACCACTCTCGATGGGCATGGGTGTAAACTGCTGCAGATGAAAAATCTTGCTCCCTAGAGAGAGCTGCACCTTGATTCATTTTACTTAGAGAGGGGGAAAAGGAGTGATTATTCATGGAGGAGATTTCCTTAAGAAAAAAAAAAGAGTTTCTGGTTAGTACTGGAAATTACAAGGGATAAAAAAACTAAGCGTAACTATCTTCTCTGCTGTTTTTGAGTATAAATTAATGAAATCAAAAGATTTCTTTTATTTAAAAAAACACCTTTGCAACTATACTTTTCATTTCAGCTAAATTTCCTTGTAGCCTATTAAATTCTTTCCTACTGAAGTTAGCCTTTCTAAGGAAGTGGTCCAACGGTCATCTGATTGTGTTGATGCGTGTTCTTAGTTCTTCTAAGAACAGTTCAGGTATTAATTAAAATAAGATGAGGGAAAGGAGGCGAAGATGAGTGAGTTCAGGTAATGAGACTCCAGGTGTGGGAACAAGACACGATATACCTCTCTTCCTACCCGCCCCCCCCCAACTTGAAATTTAATTTCCAGTATGTCTAGGGCTATGGCTGCTTAATGAGACCAAAATATCGCAATCTCCCGATGACCTCAACACCGATACACCCCCCCCCCCAAATAAATAAATGAAAGCACTGCGAGGAATGATTATTCCTTGCATGACCTTTTTCTGAAAGTGCATCTTAACATTTGATATCTGACTAACGGAAGGGTCATTCACTGACTGACTTGCTTAGTCTCAGATTATATGAATTACCAGGAACGTTTGTTTGGTACAGACACTGTCCTTTCCCGCGGGCGGGCTGGCTACTAAAGAGGTTTTCTCTGGACCACTTCAAAGGGACTTCGGTTTAATAGACTGTGAGAGGGGAAAGCCGCTGTGGGGACCAGATTGAAATTAACCAAGTCGTAAGAGGTCTAGCATCAGGCGGTTCCGTAATGTAACGAATGGGGTCGTGTTTTGACCCTGGGGGCAAAGCGCCGGGTGAACCGGCTTCCGCGTGAATTTCGAAAACCCTCCGGAGGCCTCTGGATGTTTTATTCATCAGAGAGAGAAGTCAGAGATATCAGGCCACTAGGGGGGTGTGCTTTTGTTTCCCGAGTGAGGCAATGGGGGATGGGGGAACAGTCAAAGACCACTTGCAGTCATGTTAAAACCAGATTACTTAGAATATGGTCCGGCCACCCTTTTCTTTCGTTGCCGTGAACAACTTTGTTCTGTCTCTCCTTCTTTCCCCTTCCCATAAATACACAATCACAGAGTACGTGCACAACACACACACGTACATGCACACATACATACAACATACATGCTACATATGCGCCCGCTTTTCGGTAAATGATTGTGACTTTCTTTAACTTGAGAGCACAGCCCAACTCGAAGCCTCTATAAAGCTCTATTCCTTGAACTATAAAGCTGTCTGGCGCCTTCCACGTCTCTCCTGCACCTTGGTGACGAGGGCCTTGGGGCCATTTCCTAGGATCCGAATCCGCTGTAGTGCAGGGGCTCTCTGATCAATTGCCTCCAGCGAGCTCTTTATAGACAGGTAGCAGGAGCCTGAGGCCGAAATCTGTGACTTGTGCCCAGGTCCTCTGGATTTCCCTTTTCCTGCCTCTCGTCAATCATTGATCTGGAGAGCCTTTCCCAGCTTGGTCACTTTTCTCTCATTAAATTGTATAATGTGGCAGAAGAGGGCTCATTCCCATTGTTCCGCACCGATCGCTTACAGAGCTGTGCGCTGACCTAGTGGGGCCTTAACAAGACGTGTAAACAGGAGTGGTCATGGCCTACAAGGCGAGGATTCTTCAGTCAGGGGCTTAGCCTTACTCCACACCCGCTAAACACTCATCCTTACCAAGCATACAAATCACAGAGCAGGAGTCATCACGATAAAGAATGCCTAAGGCCACACAAATGTCCTTTATATAGTGTACCTGTGAACATGAATTCATAACCAATAGTGGAGATGGTTCCTGGATACGGTTTTGAAAACAAACTCTTAAGGTTTTTCTACATCAAACATTAGGAAAATCAGTACGAAATTCTAATATCCCAGTTATTTTTTGTTTAAACTATAGTTGGAAAATCTGGTGGGATTTTTTTCTGGTAGGTTTTCTGCTTAAGAATTAATTGCCAAGGTCTTTCCGAAAGATTTGCAAACTTTTACAGTCATTTATGGTACATGTAATAAAAACGAGGTGATATGAATAAGCTGGCTCAAGGTGTAATGCAAAGATGTATTCTGTGCCCTAGGCAACTATCTGTGGGTGCTGTTTGTATTTGCAGAACACACCCTTCTTTGAAATGAACACCTCTACAATAGTAATTGGGACTTTACATTTCTCTTTCTCTAGACCCCCAAAAGAAACGCAAACAGCCTCGAGGAGAGTATCGGGCCACTTAAGTCTAAATTTCAGACCAGAAAAGAGAGAAAATTAAAATCAAAATAGTTAAACCATTAGAATGGAGGCAGAAGGATAAGACCTTACGTTGGGTATTTCACATGCTTTTTTTTTTCTTTCTGTTGTCACAAAAAAAAAAGTAAATCGATTGTCAAGTTACAATGTAATCTTCAACCTCCCTTTGCTTAACAGGGATCCCCAGGACCTTATACTGTGAAAAGATAAGAAGAAAGAAATTAGATGCATAACACGCACACAAATTTGGAGTGATCTTCCTTAAGAAAAAAAGTCATCAAGTCCCATGGGGAAATTATGTGCACACCTAAGCAAGGATTCATTACAGGATTTCAAACTACGAATTTATTGATGGAGACAAGTACTCCCAAGAGCTGTTGCTCTTCCTCCCATTCCCAGAAAGATGTAGTTAGAACTTAAAAGCTGTATTAGAAACTCTATTTTCTATCTGATTTTTTCCCTTAAAAATGTAGAGAAGTTGGAAAACAGGATCATGATTTCCAAAGTTACCAGCTTTGAAAACTGTAATTTTATGAATCGATTTAACCAAATCAGTTCTCATTTGTAGTTCTGGCAAAGCCAAGGTGACATACACACACTTTGTAAAGGTATTTGGAAACCTATACATGCCATCTAGTGGGCATAAAGGAAAACACTAATGCCAGCCTTCTCAAGTTACTCATTATCCTTTCCATGCTTTCTCATGCACAAATCAAAACCTGTCTGGGAAAGGAAAGGGAGAAAAATTGTCTCTGATGCTCCAGGAAGAAAAATTGAATAAGTGTATTCGAATATAGTTCTATTGCCTTTACAACCTAAAGTTTCATTGTTAATATTTTCAGACCCTTTATGTTCTTTCTCTTGGGCTCTTTGTGATTATTGGAATAACTGAACATTCCATTCAATTTAATAAACATTTATTAACCACCTATTATAAGCCAGACAGCAGAGGTTCACAAAATAAGTCAAAGATGAAGATTTTCTTCATAGGTAATTTTATCTTCCCTTTTTACATTGATGAATGTCTTAATGACTTCTGATAGCTCAACTTGCATTGGAACTCAGTACTAGGCTGAAATTCAGCTAGAATCAAGCCTAGAATAAATAAATCATACATTATCTCAAATAGATGTGTAGTATGAGGCCAATGAATTGACCGTATAAATACTATAAATGTTTATACTAAAACTAACCCTAACTAAATTTAATTTTATGTATGTGCACATATATATGCATATATATATAATTTATTTCATTTCAAAATGGCTTGAAACGACAGTGGGTAAAAATTTCTCTCGTCAGAATTAAAAATTCCATTTCTAGGAAGTTTATGCTAGAGATAATCCAGCAAATGTAGTAAGTTTGATTTTTGAAATAGCCATTTCATTTATTCTCTGTGTAGACAAATAATATAAAAGCTTCACTTAATGTGCATTTGTACACATGTTGGAAATTGTTCCATTCTGATCACTAGGTGATAAGTAAAAGAATTTTTTATTGGTGAAAGGAGTATTTTCAAAAGATCTAGTTAAAAAGACCCTTGGCTTCTTCTCTCCCTTGATTTGGTCTCTTTTCTTCAAATGGCATCTTTCTTCTTGATGATTTATAATGAGAAACAATACCAAAAGGGAGACACTTCAAGTCTTCTCCCCATCTAATGTCAACATATGACCTCATGAATATGTCTCTCAGTTTTTTGCTTACCTTGATCTTGGCTCTTACATTTTGGATGACGGAAGTTGAAAGTTACAACCTTGTGAGTTTCAAAAGGTCAGAAATAATGTGTCTTTTGGGATTTGAGGAGTTTGGGTATCTGAGAGTCTTGTCCTTGCTAAATTTTGGAGTCAGTTCAGCATCAATGCCCCAAGGAGCAAAGAGTATCCTTCCATATGTAGCCCAGGTTAGTCGAGGCAAGGACTCATCGAGCAGTGATGTTGGTTTCAGACATGAACTTGGTGGAAACAATGCTATGTAGAAAATATCTTGTCTGAGCCCATTCTCTCCAGGGACCAAGGCAGTATAGAGGAGAATATTTTCCCAAGGTATATGTGGGGAGAAGGTTTGCACTTCTGTTATTGCTATATATCCAAACTAAATATCCCTTTATAAAAGCAATTTTATATTATTTGATTAAATGGAACTATGATACTAGATACAAGTATCTAACACATAGAGTTTGTGGTTGTTGTTATTGTTGTTGTTCAGGCATGTCCAACTCTTTCTGACTCCATTTGAGGTTTGGTTTGGTTGGGCTTTTTGGCAGATACTGGAGTGGTTTGCCATTTACTTCTCCAGCTCATTTTATAGATGAGGAACTGAAGCACACAGGGTTAAGTAATTTGCCCAGGGTTGCACAACTAGGAAGTATCTGAGACCAGATTCAAACTCAAGAAGAGACTTCCTGACCTTGGGAATGGCAACTCTGTTCACTATGCCACCTAGCTAGAGTAGCACACTTAGAGCCAATAATAACATTAAAGAAGAGTCACTCCTACTCCTCAAAAGAACTTCTAGGGAGCTTAGGGAGAGTTGTAGCTGGCCTTACCCTGGCAGAGAGAGGTGCTAGAAAATACCCAATACCCCAGCATTCCACTGGTATTTCATGGTCACAAGACAGGAAAAATTAGTTTCCAAAGAACTTAAAATGAATGTCCCTAAAATGGCATTGGAAAAACTTGTGGTGATTATGAACAAACTGCATCTCTTAAGAAATAAATGATACCGAAGAACTAGAGTCAAAGACGCCATCAGGGAAATGTATAGTACATAGAGAAGATGGTATGTGGCAAGATAATGGGATAATAAGTAGAGAGTCCACATTAACAAAGGCTACAGCACTTTGGAGGGATGCCCATGTTGAAATTATAGGAGGATAAAGACAAGAGTCAGACTGTGCGAACATACGTAGCTTGTGCCCCATGTCATTAGAAAGAGCATCCAAATAAATGGTAGAGATCTGTTTGAATATCAACGCCCTGTAAGAGCCAGTGTGTTAGTAAAAAAGTGATTGGTATCAAAGCATTGGTGTCAGAAGGATATGGGTTCAAGGCTTGCCTCTGACAATACTATGTGACTGAATAAATCATCTAACCTCTCAGAATGCCCAGACAACTTCTAAGACCCTAAATTATAGAACGATTTTCATCTGTATCATAGAGGCATTCTCTTCTCCAGGAGCTCCCTATCAGGGAGAAAATCAGGCATGGAATATCCTGATTTTAAAATCACAGGCAAAATAAAATTCTTAATATGCTATTGAAAAATAAACTATTCAGTTAATTAGAACAAGTATAGAATGAAAAATACCACTTTTACATGACTCTATTTTCCCCTGACTTTTGTCAGCATTTTAAAAAACTCATATAATTCTCTTTATCCAGATTTGACTTACAATTTATGCCCAAAATATAATTTAGCTATGAACAGTTAGCTATTCGTTGACATAAATCTGATTATTTACTCAGTTAAAGATTCTCAATTTACTAATGACTCAGAAACATTCCTTCTCTGCCTAAAATTAGCTTAGTCCAGGAATGTTTTCTCCCTGTTTGACTCCACTCCAGTGGTTATTTCTTATGCAAATTCTCTGATCTTGCCACTACATCTCACAAAATGGAGGTACAAAGTCTAGATCTTTCCATTGTTTCCATATTTTCTGCTGATATACGTAGTATGACATTCTTTCCATTTAAGCAAAATAATACCATATAACAAAATTGAGATCCATTGAAGAAATAATACAATATTTCACCTCTTTGGAGGACAACTGTTCTACAAATACGAGTTTATTAAAATGTAGAGATCATAAGTAAAAATGAAAAGTTTTTTTAATCTCATGACAAATTTGTGTCATTGTATGAGAACAAGATTTTCCCTTCTAGCTACAAATTTAGATGAAGAACTTTGCCCTCAATTTTAAATTCAGGTTTGTTTTTTTAAAAATAATTATTCAGTATCTTCAATCTGGAAGTTCCTTGAATACAAATTATCATTGTTTTATGAAAAAATTATTTCTGGAGAAAGAGGTGGTTTAAAAGTTTCCAGTGATTTGCCAAGAGGTATGCTATGATACTATACTCTTTCCTGTAGCCACAATTGTGGCTTTTGTGTTAACCTGCTACTTTGTTTCATTTAAACAATTCTGGTCACTTAAAGAGGTTATGTAGATTTCTTCTTCATAATGAGAATATAGTCATCAAGCTACTTGGAGCCTAAATTTTTGCAATAATCTCCTAAATGTTTTTTTTTCCCCTCCAGTCTTTGCCCTCTCTATTCTGTCCTTCCTCACAAATGCCAAATTAATACTCCTAAAACAACAGTCTGATTGTGTCACTCACTGTCTCAAGAAGATTCCAAGGCTCCCTGTTGCCTTGGAGATAAAATACAAAATACTCTGACAAATTAAAGTCCTTCAGGATCTGGCTCCAATTCATCCTTCTAGATTTCACATTGCTTCTCCTTATATGCTTTACATTCCTCAAAACTGAACCATTGTCTATTTTCTAATATGACATTCTATCTCCTGCTGTCACCGTCACCGCCCTTTCCCCTTTATACAAGTTGTAGCAAATGCAAGAGATTATCTTCTTAGCATTACCTCCTGGAATCAGTTGGCTCATTCAAGGTCCAAATGGAGGACCTTTTCTTTTGTCAGGCCTTTTCTACATCTCTTCCTCTCCGCCCTAGTTAGTCCATCATGAAATGACTACATTTGTTTCATATTTGTCTTTGTACAAATTGTCTCATACCCACCCAAAACCATTATATAAATCAGCTAGGTGGCATTATGGATAGATCACTAAGCCTGAAGTCAAGAAGACCTGAGTTCAAATTTGGCCTTACTGTGTGATTCTGACTAAGTCACTTAGCTTCTGTCTACCTCAGTTTCCACGGCTGTAAAATGAGGATAATAATAGCATCTACCTCTCAAGGTTATTGTGAGGATCAAATGAGATAATATTTGTAAAGCATTTAACATATAGTAGGCACTTAATAAACCCTTGTCTTCATCCCTTAAAAAAAAATAAGGTCCTTCAGGGTACAGCTGTTTAATTGTTTTCTTTGTATACCTAATGTCTGGCTCATAGTACATGCTTAAATGTTTGTTGAATTGAATTGAATCATGTGACTTGCCAAAATATGCATTCGCCTGCTGAGAAATGCATGTTTAAAAGTTATTGCAAGGCGCACATTGGTGACATTTCATCCTCTGTCCTCATGATCCACTAAGCGGATCTCTCACCACTTAGGGACAGGACATTCTTGTTTGGGGAATGGTCTGATTGCTGCTGTTTACCTTTACCATAACTTAAAATTGTGTGACCATTCACACTTCATCATTAGCCTCCTTCTGGTCGTAGGAGTTCATGTCCAACTTTACTTCTTAATTTTCTCATTGTTACACTAATGTTCCTAAATTTCATCTTCCCCTTGAATTTCGTCTATGTCATCTTCCAACTCTGCTTCATCTTCACCATCTATTTTCTCTCCTTCAATTTTTCCCAGATCTCAGACCTTGAGAAAGTTGGGGAAATTATATTTATCCCACTGTAAATTAACTTTATCTTAATATTAAATGGTCTTTCACTTTCAACAGATATTTTCTAATCATATAGTAGTGTAGTTCCTGGGAATACTGCTTTGGTAAGCAAAATGGGCTCCTTAGCACTTGTTCAACAAGTGCCCTTGAAGAGTTTGGCTTTTGATGCTTTGAGTAATTCAGTGTATTTCATTGAGTCTTACTAAGTGCTAAGCCTCAAGCTCTAACCCCTATTAGGTGTTAACCTAACCTATGTGGATGTGAACCTGCCAGGGTCCTAAGGGGAGGGATTAACTCAAGAGCCAATCATAGCAGCCTAAGTTCTGGTCATTCAGATGACGTTTGATGACGTCCGAAACCCTATAAGAAGAGAGGACAGAGCCATTTGCGCAAGGGGCTCTCTCTCGTGGTGGTGCTGAGGTGGAGACTCCGGGCAGCTGTAACTAGGAGCCCTCCAGCTTGTAACCTGGATGCTGAGACTTTGTTAAACTCTGGTAACTATGTATTGGGATTTGAATCAGACAAGGTCTGTCTGTTGATGTTTGTAATTTGTTTGTATTTTGTTCTGAAGTTCAGGGTGCTGACTTTTTCCCCTGAACTAAGTGAATGATATTTGCAATGCTGAATTAAAGTAAGCTTGTCAAACCCCTTAACATAGCTTTCCTTAGTTAAGCAGATCAAAAGAACCTGTGCTTTTGCAGTGTGTTGGCAGCCTTCTGGGTGCTGGCTGTCGGTGAATGTTATACCCCCACAGAAGCTGCTAGCCAGATTGTTGAAACAAATACTCATCCATCAATTTGCTGAGTTCCTCTAGGAGATGGCTACCAAATGTTAAGGGAACTCTATGGCCTGCATCTCCTAACAATATATATTTATATGTACCTATCTCTATCTAGCTGTCTACAGAGAGCAAGAGGGGCGGGTGGCAGGAGAGTGATTAAGGTATAAGTTTCTCACTAAAAAGAGTCTTTTTAGTCTAAACTTCCCCAATCCCTTCAATTGATCATCATATGTCATGAACTCAGAGCCCTTAACCTCCTAGTTTTCTTTGTACTATTTAAATATTTCTATATACAACTCATCAATATCTTTCTTAAACCATGATATCCAAAGTTGAATATAATACTGCAGATAAGTCTGATAAGGGTAAAAGACAGTGAAATTATCACCTCCCTGTTTCTGAAAGTTATATTTCTCCTAATGCAACCCAATTTTTTCGTGAGGTATTTTAGCTCCCACATTATTCTGCTGACTCACATTGAGCTTGTAGTCCTCTAACACTTGCAAATTATTTTCAGAACACTTACTGTTTGTCCATGGCTTCCCCCTTCTTTTATTTGTTTAGTTGATTTTTTTCGGTAACCAATTGAAAGACTATCCTTAATGAATTTTTTATTTTAGATTTAGCTCAATGTTTGTAGCAACAATTCGGCTAGCAGCTGTTGTAGCACGTAAGACCCAACAAGACCAGCAACAAGAGCTGCCAGCACAGATTCTTTTGATCTGCTTTACGAAGGAAAGTAACTTTAAGGGGTTAACAATCTCACTTTAATTAAACATACAAATAGCATTCACTTAATTCAGGAGGAAAAGCCAGCACCCTGAACTTCAAAACAGATACAAACAAATTACAGAGACAATATAAACAAGCCAAATCACAGTTCATAGTTACCAAAGAACCAATGGGTATACTAGTATTTGAGGGAGCTATTTGACTTCACCAGGGTCAAGTGACTTGTATTTATCAAAAGCAGCCAGATGCTCTCTTGCTATCTACTTAAGCTGGAGTTCCTTCCCTTTTTTGTCAACTATCATTGTCTTGTCTATGCAAGTTAAGGTACTCTCCCTTCTTTGACTTCATTTTTCTCTCAAGGGGAACCATTGACAGTTGTCTTGACCTATGTCTTACCAATGGACTCCAATGTCTCTGAAGGAGAGATAACTTTGCACAGATCTGCTGCACTTAAATCCAATTCATTTGCAAATCAAGACATCACTCTTCCTTATATCTTCGGTCCTCTTCAAAAATAACGGACAAACGATAGCTATCTCCCAGTGACGCGCATGCACACACACACACACATACATCTTTTTTCTGTTATTAGCTTCCTTCCCTATTCTCAGTTCATTCTGAGCATGAGCATCTGTGACATTTTTGCAAGTATGTGTCACAGTCCCAAATTCATTCTCTCTTACTTGGCCTTGTTTTCTTATTTTTGACATATAACTACTAAGTGAGTGCTCTGTGCATCTACCTTCATTTCTTAGAAAAATCTCAGGTTTCATCCTTATTGGAATTATTCCCTTTATATTTTCATAATTTCTTAATTGTTCCTATTCCTCCTGGGCTCACTTTCCTTGGTGAGGAATGGGGGCAGGGGGAGGGGACAGGAGGTAGTTCATGAAATACTATCTTTCCTCTGAGCCCTATGAAATAGAATTTCTCAAAATCTAGGGTACATAGGAGACAATACCCAAGATAAGCATACCCTTGGAATGCTATAGAACTTGGAATGATAAAATTAAATATATAGCAAAGAACAAAGTGGCAAGGTGAAATTGAAGGACCTACAAGTGGATGTGGTCAGTCCTCAAATAAACCCCAGAATACTTTGCTGCACAGCTTAGGTCTCTTATAAACCTGCAATATATGTTTATCTTGAGAATAAAACAAAGCAAAATGAGAGAAGGTTGCTAGACATATACTAGAAGGAGACCAATGACAAAAAAAGAAAGGCACCATATATTTCAAAATATTTATACCAGCACTTTCTGCAATAGCAAATAACTAGAAACAAAGTACATTCCTATCCCTTAAGGTATGGCTAAAAAAAATTGTGCTGCGTTGTCATGGAATATTGGTATGCTTTAAAAAATTATCAACCTGGTAAATACAGCGAAGCATGGAAAGAATCACATGAACTAATGAAAAGTAATGTAAATAAACAACATATACTAGGACTAAAACAATGTAAATGGGAACAGGAACCAGGAACAATAAAAAATAGTTGTCAGAAAATTTCAAAGAACAAGCTTGGCCCCAAAGAAGAGGAAAGAAAAGATACCTCCCCTTTCTTCTTTGCAGAAGACTGAGTATATGGGTATGGAACATTGTATTTAATATGAGATTTTTTTCAGTGCATTGGTCAGTCTGCTGATATTTAAAATTTCTTCTTTTTCTTTTTCCTTAAAAAAAAAACCCAAAAACTTTGTTATAAGAGATTTCTTCCTGGAGAACTGAAGAAGAGAAAATTTAGGTGGCAGAAAAAAAATAAGATATCAATTAAAAAAACTTTTAAAAGAGGATACTTGCATACTTTAACAGATTCTGACATTCTGCTTTTTTCCTCAATCATCTAATGATAAAATGCCCCTCTTGTGCTATCCCTACAATTTTTAATTTTATTATTGTTATTTATAGTGGAAAGGTCTAAATTTGATTAAATTCAAGTTCAATGACATAAAATGTGTGGTAGATTCTGCTTATAAAATTGAGAATTGCTTTAAATTTTTCACAGCATTACATAGCTAAGCACAATGAGCTGTAAATATAAGCCCCTAATAGCCCTTCTTTTCTAAGGTAAGTTAAATTATTTCAGCAATTGCAAAACTGCTCATTTGTTTTCAGTTTTTCTTTTCAAATTTTTTTTTTTGTTGTTGTTCATTAGATTCCTGGCAAGCATATATTTTAAGGGAAAATATTAAGGATTTTTATCAGGCTAATTTATACTAATCCTTTCATTTGTCCTCCACTCTCAAAGCAAAAGCACTTGTTTTCAAAACAAATCTCTTCACCTGTGCTTTCCATTCCATGATCTCTCAATTTATATGGGAATTGACTTCTTCGCGTTCACTTTCTCAGGAACACATATGAAATACCCTGCTCTCCACAGGCTCTTTCACTACTGCCACAAATGTATACAGGACATAATATTTTGGGCAGCCATGTGCTGCAGTGGATAGAGCACCAGGCCTGCAGTTGGAAGACATGAGTTCAAATCTGCCTGACACTTATTAGCTGCGTTACCCTGGGCAAGTCTCTTTGTGAGAAACGTGGTTTTGCAGATCACTGGACTTCCCCAAAATTGTGAGAACACATGGCTTTGGGGATCAGTGGACTTCCTAGGTGGGGCCAAAGTCCTGAGGAAGAACCCTGTGATAATCCCTAGGGAAGGCTGTATAGACCACAGGACTCCCAGAGGAAGACCAAGTGGTAGCCCCCCCTTAATCTGAGGGGATCACAGGGCCTCCTAGGGGTCATACCCTAAGGAGAACCCAAGTGATGGCCCCTTAGGACGGTAGTAAGATCACAAGGCTCCCAAGATAGGGCCGGAAGTCCCAAGTGACATCCCCTTAAGAAGGCTATGCAGACCATAGGGTTCCAAGCCCGGGACGAGCTTACGAGCTTCCACTGCCCATTGCTTCCCTTCATTTAACCTTATGAAGATCCATGTGATTTGCCCATTCTCACCCAAATAACTCAAGACCAGAGTAGGCAGAGAAGGGAATTTTATTATACTCCTCGAGAAAATGGATGTAGTGCTTACTGGAACATTCCCACCCTAATACAGCTGCAGGAACAGGGGTAACCATTCCCTCCACTCCTGCTACAGTTATGGTTAGTTTACAATCTTTATTTTTTACATAGTTTTCCTAGGTTATACAGTTTATATAGATAGGATAATAAGGATACAGAAGCAAAAGTGAAGTTAATTAGATTTTCCTTGTCTTAGTTTAGGATTAAACTACATTCTTTTACTTCCCCTACTTTCCCTCTTTAACATATGCAAATTATGCAAATCACTAGGCCTGGATTCTTGACCAAGACCAGCCTCTAGATAAGCTTGAACTGGTTCAAGCGGTTTGGCCTCTCTAATTCCCCTGACTGCCTTCTCAAAAAGCCTCTGACCTCTCACGTGACTGACCTTGAGGCCTGGTTTCTGCTAAAGCTGGAATGGGGGAGGGGAGGGAGTACACCTTTAGTTCTGTGGAAACAAAACTCCTCCTCCCATTTTTTACATCTTTAAACAACAGCAGCAGCAAAAACACTTTGGAGAAAATAACAGCAACTTTTCTATGACCCCGATACTAGTTGTCTTCCATTTTATTTCTTTTTTCTCCTCTTATTGCCTAACTTCTTGAGCAAGAAATGTACTGCTTTAATTTTGTCACTAGCCGTTAGCTCTTTAAATGTGTTACATTTCCTATGAGGCTGAATGTGCACTCGTTTCCAGTGCCTATTCTGGGTGCAGGGATGGCACAGCCCTGACAAATGCTTTCTATGAATGGAACAGTTCTGAGGCCTGAATAATGTCAGCATGGGAAAATAATAGTTCCTGAATGGGTTGGTGACATGGAAAGGGAAAGAGGCAAAGGGTGAACAAGGGTTTAGTTATTATTCAGCACCATCCAGGCACTGTGCTAAGTGCTGGAGATGAAAGTCAAAAGACAGTCACTGGTTTCAAGGAGCTCTCAGTCTAACGAGAAGGAAATATGCAAACAATTATGTAGAAACAAGTAGTGTATAGGATAAATTGTCATTCAGCACAATGTCTGGCACGCAATAGGCCCTTAATAAATGTTTATTGATTGATTGATCATAAAAAGCATCATGTAAAAGACAGGATTTTAAATAGCACTCTAAGGAAACAAGGGATGCCAGGAAATGGACAGGAGGATTTAGAGGATTCCAGGCAAAAGGAACAACCAGTGAAAATATCCAGAGTAAAAGATGGATCATTTTGTTTGCAGAAAAATAAAATTCCAAGGTACTACAGTTTGGGGTGGGAGTTGAGTAGGTGTGAGAAAACCAGTATTTTAGAGGGCAACATCATTTTCTTAGCATCTCAGCACCACAATCTAGATGTTATCCTCCACTCCTCAATATCTCCTAACTACCCCACCCCTCCTTATCCCCATACTCATATCCAATCTGTTGCAAATGCCTGTCCATTACACCTTTGCAACATTTCTCACATACTACCCCTTTTCTGATATTACCACCAACTTGGTGTAGGCCCTGGATGCCTCATGCCTGGATTATTGTAATAGCCTGCTGGTGGATCTGTCTGCTTCAAGTTTCAACCCCCTCCATTTAGCCACTACAGTTTTACACACACACACACACACACACACACGTGTATATATGTGTGTGTATGCACACATATATTTTGCTTGCATGTGTATGTATGTGTGTGTGTATTAGGTATGATTAAAAATCTGATTCCTGGTTGTTTGGATATAGTTTTGTATATTAAGAACAGAAGTTCCATGTGAAAGGAGCAGAGAATGGACAGAAAATTGAGGTTTTGGTTTGAGAGATTAAGTCTTTACAAAGTAGTATTCTAAATCAGAGGGGTGATGCACAACATGCCATGTTGCAAAATATTGATTTGTGAATGTGTCCAGCTGTATTTCAGAAGTTTGAATTT
The DNA here is from genome assembly GCA_028646595.1 of Phalanger gymnotis. Lineage (NCBI taxonomy): Eukaryota > Metazoa > Chordata > Mammalia > Diprotodontia > Phalangeridae > Phalanger > Phalanger gymnotis. The sequence continues at coordinate 246,366,545 of CM053622.1, read as the reverse complement.
GTTTCTGGGTCTAGGTATGGTTCTCTGGTAGTTTTGTGCTTGTCTCCAAGTCCCATTCCTGAGAAGTTTGGAGTTTCCCTCAGGGTAAGATTAGAGAATTAAAGTAGAGAGCCTGAGTCTGCACATCTGTTCAATAAAGCTAAGTGTGTACTGGGCCCTGGTACTCTCTCCCAAGAGATTTTCATGTCCTGAGGACAGAGGTGACACAGCACTGATTTATACTGTATCTGTATAAAATAATTATGGGACCCCAATAGTTGTTTGCAGAGGAAAGAAAATTCTTGGGTGGGCCAAATGGTGGGAAAGAAGATGAAAGAAGATAGATACATAGTTTTAGATTAAATGGGATAATAATTGTAAAGTGCTTTGTACAGTGATTGGGACATAGTAAGTGCTATATAAAAGCTAGTGGTATTAGTAGTAATAGTAGTAGTAGGAGTAGTGATGGGGTAATGGGACCAGGACCCTGAATTTTCCTATGTATTTCAGCAACCCAGTCCCTGAATTTTCCCATACAACCCAGTCCCTGGTGTCTCCCCTGAGGAATCTGGCCCAGCCCAGCCTACCTAGATGCTCAATAGTCCTTTTAAGAGTGGCTCTCTGACCCAGTCCAGAAGACTTAACTCTTTTGTCTGCTCCTGGACCACCTCAAGCTATTTACCACTCCTCAATCTCATCTAAATCTTTCCACAGCCTTTTTTAAAAATATATGAAAGTATCATTCTCACCCTCACTAAGCTGCAGATTCACTTGGAACCTAGCCAGCTCTGTCGCCTCTAGTATAATAAATTTCACTACTCTGACTGAAAGAAGGCTTGTGTACTCAAATTCTTTCCAGGCAGATTTGCTCTGTACATTTCAGGGTTCCTAGCACCCCAAACTGAAACCGTTGTAGCAGTAAAAGAAGTAGAAGTAGCAGGGGGTTCATGACATAATAGCAGCAATCACTTTTTAATCTCCTCTCAATCCAAATTTCAGAAAATGACCAATTAAATGTAGTCTTTTACTTTGTAGTTGTTGGGCCACTGGCAAATCATTTAATGTACATGGACCTCAGTTTACTCATCTATAAAATGAAGAGGTTGGACTGGATGACATACAAAGTCCCTCCTACTTCAAATCTATGATCCTTTCCACATGTTTTTTTTTTTCCTTTTATATGAGGTAAGAACACAAAAACTATATAAGCCTAATGGGATTTTCCCATTCTACCTTGGGAAAACCTATGTTGGGCCTAAATTCACTGGAAAGAAAAGGAAATTTATCCTCAAGTCTCCATTTAAGGTAGACTTTATTTGAAAAGTAGACAAATCACCAGAAATCAGGTAGTAAAGGATTTAATGCTCTTCTAAAATAAGATAGCTAACCAAAAAACTGGGAACAAGAAAATAACTCAACCTCCCATAAACTAGTGAAAAAGAATTCCTCTCATAGAATCTTTGCCCAGTGGGGAAAAAGCAACATATTCCAAGGCTAAAGCTAGGAGGGTATTCAGTTTAGTCCAGTGGTAGGAATGGGACTGGATAGCCTCTGAAGTACCTTCTAGTTCTAAATCTCTAAGTATATGATATTATAGCTCTCAGAGATTCATACTGAATTTGTAGAGTCATCACACTCTGGGCATCATGTGACCTCTGCAGCTGTCACTGTCACTGGGCAAGGTTAGGTGACCACTGATCACAATGCTCTACCTTTCAGCTTTCAGCTACTTTAGCTTCCCTGGTGACAATGTTAAGCACATTCTAGCTGGGCCCTGCAGCCACGATTCAGTCCTAAAGCCACTGCTTCCATTTCCCTCAGGCTTCTTTTGATTCTGGCTGGAGAACATTCATTCTATTTTTTTTAGGCTTCAGGCAAGTGCTCTTTTAAATTCTTATCTCCTAGGCTAAATACCTGAGGTTAATACTCACCCAGACCACATGCCTGGGGGCTATTCATCTCAGTTTTTGTTACTTCTTTAGCAGAGATCTAAAAGGGCCACCTGGTTGAATTAATGAAAGAAAAAAAAAACACCACACATTTATTCTGTATACATTTCCTTTGTACATAGTTGCTTCGAGGTATTCTCCCCATTTAGAGGGTAAGTTCCTTAAGATCAGGGACTAGTTTTTGCCTTTCCTTGTATCCTCAGAACTTATTCTACATCCTAGTCCACAATAGTAGTAGCTTAATAAATACTTATTGACTAACTGAAAAACACTGATAAACTGGGAATAGAAATAGAGAAGCAAGACATCCCTTGCTTTCTAGCAGCTCACATTCTAACCAGGGTAAATCCACATACATATGGGCAGTTTAAGCTGCAAGACAACTGGAAAGGCAACAATGTCCTTAAGGTTCAGTGTTAAAGCAGATGATAACATATCTTCTTTAATATTATTTCCGTGCATGAAACCACATCCATTTCTGATGTTGATAGGACTTTGGTGGCAAAAGGAAATCTTTGGTAGTTGCTCTGGATCCCTCTTTTCTTTCCACAGAGGGTCTCCAGACCTAATTCTTCTCTGTGTAACTTGAGTGATTTAATTTTATCATCTCCTGCTTTGGGAGAGGCATCACATCTATCCATTGTCTGGGGTTCTTGCATACATTCTTATACCAAGGGCAAACCATATAATGAACCTTTGGGCTAAGTCCCAAAATTGAACTCACAAAAGGGGAACTTTCTTTTTTTTTTCTTTTTAGTTTGCAACACACGCTTCTACATAATTTTGAGTTCCAGATTTTCTTCCCTCCCTCCCCCCCTCCCTCCTCAAGAAGGCATGGAATCCCATATAACATCCATGTATAACTTGGTATTGAATTAATTTACACACTAGTCAAGTTGTGGAGAAGAATTATGACCAATGGAATGAATCATGAGAAAGAAGAAACAGAACCAAAAAAAAAAAAACCAAAACCAAAAACAAAAACACAACCCAACAACA
>CM053622.1:246316256-246363118 GCA_028646595.1 Phalanger gymnotis | reverse complement strand
GTTGATGATTGTAATTTGCTTGTATTTTGCTCTGAAGTTCAGGGTGCTGGCTTTTTCCCCTGAACTAAGTGAATGATATTTGTGTGCTGAATTAAAGTAAGCTTGCCAACCCCTTAACCTTGCTCTCCTTATTAAGGCATATCAAAAGAACCTGGGCTTTCTGCCTGTCTGGCAGCTTTCTAGGTGCTGGCTGTGGGTGGATCTTTCCCCCCCACAGAAGCTGCTAGCCAGATTGTGAAAACAATATGTTATATATATGTGTGTATATATATATGCATATATATGTATGTATATATATATATATATATATACGTATATAACTATATATAACATATATAAAACAAAATAATCCTATATAAGGATGTAACTAATTAGCCTTATTGATTAACTAGGGGTTTCTTCCCCCCACCGCCCATTTACCTTTTTATGTCTCTCTTGAGTTTTGTATTTGGAGATCAAATTTTCCATTGGGCTCTAGTCTTTTCATCAGGAAGGTTTGGAATTCTCTTATCTCATTGAATGTCCATCTCCTTGCCAGGAAAATTATGCTCAGCTTTGCTGGGTTGTTGATCCTTGGTTGTAGTCCAAGCTCCTTTGCCTTTTGGAATATCGTATTTCAATTTCTCCTGTCATTTAAGGTAGAAGCTGAAAGATCCTGTGTGATCTTGACTGTAGTTCTGTGATATTTGAATTGTTTCTTTCTAGCTCCTTGAAGTATTTTCTCTTTGACCTGATAGTTCTGGAATTTGGCTATATCTTGGAGTATTCAATTTGGGATCTTTTCCAGGGAGTGATCGATGGATTCTTTCGATGATAATTTTCCCTTCTGGTTTGAGGACTTTCAGGCAGTTTTCCTTAAGGATTTCATGGAAGATACTCTCCAGGCTCTTTTTTTCATCATAGCTTTCAGGTAGACCAATGATTCTTAGATTATCTCTCCTGGATCTATTTTCCAGGTCAGTTGTTTTTCCAATCAGATATTTCACATTTTCTTCTATTTTTTCTTTCATTTATATTTTGTTTGACTGATTCTTGATGTCTCATAGAGTCATTAGCTTCTACTTGCCCAATTCTAATTTTTATTGTTTTGTTTTCTTCCTTTATCCTCTCTATCTCTTTTTCCTTTTGATTTTACTTTTCAATGAGACATTTTCTCCATTTATATTCTTATTTTCTTTAATCATTTCGCTGACTTTACCTTTTAAATATTTGTTTTCCTCATTGAATTTTTTCCCATTTTTTTCCATTTTTTTCTTTTACCTCCCTAATTTGGTTTTTAAATTCCTCCTTGAGTTTTTTCCAGGAATGCTTTTTGGTCTGGTGACTAGTTCTTGTTCCCTTTTGAGGTTTCAGATGTGGGTGTAGTGTCCATGCTGTCCTCTTCTGAATTGGTATTTTAGTCTTCCCTGTCTCCATAATTTGAAGCAATCATCTTTGGCTTCTTAGTGTGTTTTTCATGGTGTTTTTTTTTTTTCCCTCCTGGCTTCTAAAGTGAATCAATGTTTCTGAGGCTCAGGGGACTCTGTCCCAAATTTCTTGTGTTGGAATCTGTGGGTCTGCTCATTGGCTTTATGTTCTATGGCCTCTGGTTTCCTGGGGTGTGGGAGAGGGGTGATCTGGATTCTGGGGGTCTCCTCTTCACCAGGACTGTCCCACAAAATGGATGGTCTCAGGTCTTGTCTGTGCTGGTGACTGCCACTGCCCCTGGCTGTGCAAAGCCCTGTCTGGGTTCCTGGGGTTGACATTTGTTAGCTCCACCTCCTGGGGCTCAGTTATTCTCCTTGTTCTGTTGAGGTGAGGGCTGCTGGGGCACCTCTCTTCTGCACTAGTCTCCTTCCACCACAGGAAGGGCCCTCTCCCCCACTTCTGTTGCTACTGAAGCCCCCCCTTATGGCTCCTCTGTTTCTCCTGAGGTATTATTCTTTTGGTTTATTCAAGGGAGGCCTGAAAGCTGTTTTACCTGCACATGATTGCTCCTGGAAGTTCAAGGAGGCGAATTTCAAACCTTTGGATTATGGGTTGGAGGCCTCTGAGCTAGCTGCCATAGCTGGTACTTCTGCCCTGGGCCTGTTCCTGCTCCGGGGTTTTGCTCGCCCAGCACTCTCCGAGACCCGCACTCTGGCTGGATTCCTCTGCTGTTCTCAGGTGGTTTGGTCTGGTGCCATTCCGCATGCCTGGTGCTTCTACCCATCTCAGTCTACTACTGGCTTCTAACTCTCTCAAATCTGCTTAGATTCACTTTTTTAGATGTATCTGACAGAATTTGTGAGAGAACTCTGGTAGTTCCTTCCTTTCACAGCACCATCTTGGCTCAATCCCCCTTGTCTTCTATTTTAAATTGTTGATTTCACACTATAGTGTATAAGCTTCATGAAGGCATGGATTGATGCTTGGAATATACTCATATAATTCAGAATGCACTGCCAAAGAAAAGTCTGGAAATGTTTAAGTCTATTTTTGAGGCAGTAGTGTCAGCAAGACAATAAGTAAGAGAAAGTTCACACTTTTGTAATTCTCTATTCATGCAGATAAATCTGTTCATATGGATGACACATTCTGCATAGCACTTTTCAAATATTTCGCTTTGTCATATAGCATTCAGTGCACGTCATGGGAGCTTGATTCTCTTCTCACTAAACATCAGCAGAGCATAAATTGGTAATTGTGTGGTAACTATATAATTAACTCATGTCACCGCTGTACCTTTTCATTAACATCACCAAGAGTAGTATTACCCTCTCAGTGACCTCAGTGAAAGTGATAACATCCTTTGCTGTTAAAGTGAAGAGGGAAAAAAAAGTGAATTTAGGGGGGATGGACTGACAGACTTGGAAAGCAAAGAGCTTTTTTCCAACACAAGAGAATAGTAAGAAAGCAAGCCTCTCCTTATAGACTCTTTAGTCCTTCCTACTTGTTTCTACAAAAGTAAAGGGAGTTCCTTGCCTTCCTTTCCCCCTTCCCCTTATGTTCCCATCCCATCAATGTGGGAGCTTTGACCCATTCCATTTTCCAGCATCCACCCTTCTTTAGTCAACCTGCTGCCTCCCTCCACTTCTCTAAGACTCGCCAAGCCAATTTCTAACTTAGTTCAGAGATGCTATCAGTCCACTGCTTTGTTGTTGTTGAGTTGTTTTTCATGGAGGGGGACATTACTATCCTGGAGAAAATTCTTTCCAGTTTAGAGAAACTAATTGTTAAAATATTTTTTCTTTATATAAAACCTAAATTTATCTCTTTGAAAAATGTATTCATTTGGCCCTCTTGAGCAAACCAACAAATTTTTGCCCTCTTTCATATATTAGCCTTTCAAATCATTGAAGATTATAGTTTCCTCCTAACTCTTCTCCAGTTAAACATCACTATTTCCATATATCAATCTTTATATACCATGGTCTTGAGAGATTTCACCATCCTGACCACCATCTTCTGGACATTTTCCCGTAATACATGTCCAAAGCCATAGTTATTGATTTTAATACCACAGAGTATATAGCAGAAGACCTGAACTCAACTCAATTTTTTAGGACAAATTTAATGGAATGACAGGAGGGATTGAGAAATAGAAAGGGTGGAGGAGAAAGAGCCAGAGAGAGAGAGAGAGAGAGAGAGAGAGAGAGAGAGAGAGAGAGAAAGAAAGAATGAGAGAATAGAAGATATAAGGCAACTGCCTGCACTGCCCTGGAGGTGGGGGGAAGCAAATGTCTCACCTTGGACATAATGGCTGTGGACAAATCATTTTATCTCTCAGTTCTCTAGGCAACTCTAATCCAATTTAATAATATGTGCTTACTTTGTGCAAAATCCTGTGTTCAATTTTGGGGATATGAAGATGAAAATATGATATTTACTGCCATCAAGCAACTTATGTTCTCTTGTAGTTGGATTCATTCTAAAATCTTTGATTCTATGATTTTATGACAAGAGCAGAGTATGTTGGGACTGTTACATACTGGTCCCAGTAATTCTGCTTCTTTTAAGGCGCTCTAAGACCAACTTATTTGTCTACTATGTCACAGAGCTGGAGGAGAGAAGCAACTTTGTATAGTAGCCTAGACATCTGGAAGACCTGGATTTGAGTCTCCTCTCAGACACATGGAGGCTGTGAGTCCCTGGTCAAATTTGTAAACGTTCCTGTGTGAGAAGCAACTCTAAGTTACCGAACTGGTGTCACCTTGCATCAATAGGGCGAGTTTCCTCAGCTGAGAGTTCCTATACAAGTCAAATCACAAGATCGGTTCCTATCTTATTACAAAGGTGACCCTTATTGAACTTATGGTTAACTAAAACTGGCAGTTTTTTTTTTCAAACTGCACACAAAATGACGTAAAGGTTTTCAGCCAAAACAATATTGTCAGCTTCAGTTTTGTAGTGACTTTTGACCTCACTACTCGGGTTCTCCCTTAAAAGAATTCAAGTCTACCTAATTCAAGTAAAGCAAAATTCATGTTGATTTGATTTGAAAAAAAGAGTAAAGACTGGCTTTGGGGTTCCTGATCCTAGGAAATCAGTTTTGACCTAAATCCATTTTGGAAAAGGACAACCTCATGTTCCCCTTCTAATATGCCAAGGTTTCTTGGGACGTAGGGGTTTATTATTTTTTTTTTTTTGCCAGAGCTAATAACACCTCTATGATTTCAAAAGTTGGGAAATTCACATTTTAAAGTTTGGTAGGCTAACTACTCAAGGGCATGTACACAAGAGTTTCCCCTCAAGGCTGAAACAAAAATATAGTACATAAAAACATACCAAAGAGGAACAGCTTGGTGGTATTGTAGCACTTTTCTAGAATCCCTGCCCCATCTTTTCAGTGACTACAGCAGCACTAGATGTTACTGACAACTCCAACAAATGTTTGGCAGAACTGATGATGTCTAACAATCATTACATGACAGCAAGCCATTTTCTTGTATAAAATTTTTTTTTTTACAAAATCTGTTGCGCATTTTTTTTTCTTGCAGCAGGTGAACCAACTCCTAAGATGTAGGACATTCTGTGAAAAAGGAATTAAAAGAGCCTGCAGCTCTGAAGTACCCTCATTTTGATTTGTTTACAAAGTTCGATTCCGTTTGTCATGATCCTTGATATCTTTTCATCTGTATATTCTGATGGTTCCTCCTCGGCTTTTAGGAGCCTGCCAATAAAATCATCTTTTACTATGAACTGCATTTTCCACTCTAACACTTTCCATCCCTACAACATTCAAGTCTGAGAGATCATCACATTCGTCTTTGAAAGCCTCTTTGCCTAGGCAGTACGTACGTTGCTACTCTTCTGGAGGTATCTCTACTAGCATATATTCCATATGGTCCCATAAGCCAATAGAACTAGCAAGTTGGGCACGCCCAACACAGGATGCGCGCGATTGCGCGCGCGCCGTAGTACTGGTGCAGCTGAAGACTCGATGCGCAGTAGTACTGCTGACCGGGCTGTGCGGCCTTGCGCTCGACCCCGCCAGTGCTGGAGCCAGCGCACCTGCGGCTCCTAGGCCCTGAGCACCACCGAGCGGCGGCGTCTCTTCCTTGCATCGCTCACAGTCTTCCGCGCCTATCCGTCTGTTCAGTGACGCGACTGCTGCAGCAGCCCTCTTCCGCACCCCCCCCCCCAACGCTGTCACCTATAACCAAACATATTTTTGCTGATTCCTGAAAAGCACCAATTTTACGATAAATGCAAATAAAAACAAATCTGAGGTTTTACCTCACACTAAGCAAAGATGAAAATAATTAGGGCTGACTAAAGGATGAACACACACGATTTTATTGGTTGACTTGTGAATGGGTCTAACCATTTAGGAAAATAATTTGGAATTATGTAAGAAAATTAACTTAATTGTCCATATCTTTTGCTTTGGAGATTCCACTTCTGAAACACATGCTAAGGAGGTAAAAGAACAAAAATACACATCACACCATTTTTTTATGGTAGCAGAAAAAAAAATGGGAACGAAGTTGTTGCTCCTCAATTAGAAAATGACTGAACGGATTGTATAGGAATGAATAAAATATTACATTGTAAGAAATGAAAACTGTGACGAATTCAGAGGAAAAAAATGGGGAAAACCGTATGAACTGATGCAAAGTCAAGTAAGCAAAACCAAGAGAAGAACATATGCAAGGACTGCAATGATGCCAATGAAAAGGAAACTAGCACAAAACCCAACATGGAGTAAATATCACTATCAAACTTGGCCCCAGAATAAAAACGAGAAGACACTTCCTTCTTTCAGTAGAGAGGTGGGTAATGGTTGCTGGGAAGTGCTGTATACTGTATTAGCATACTTACCTCTATTTTTTTTTCTTTTAGAAGAGAAGGCTCTTTGGAGTAGGGGTCTTTGATTTTACACAGGACTGTGATATAAAAACAAAATGTATCAATAAGCTTTTGTAAGGTTCGAGACAGACATGCTACATGTGCTGGCAGCCTTAGTTCTTTTGCTGGTTTTCCAGTCCTTGGAGACTAATAAAGTTGTGAATCTGCATTTGTGTGGAAAATACACAGTATAAGGGGGAGGTCTCTCACTTATACTAGCTTTGTGTCCATTATAAGATCCTTGAGGGCAGAGACACTCTGTTGCTTCTTTTTGTATCACTAGTATTTAGTACAATGCCTGGCACATAGTAGGTGTTAATACATGTTTGTTGATTATTAATATTGATAGATATGCTTGACTACTTCGATTTTCTCCCATCAAATGGATTGTGGAAGAGAAAATAGAGGTCAGTTGCTTTAGAAGTTGTCGATGCTGTGGAAAAGTGCTCAGTTGAAATTCCTGACGATATATTACTCTACTTTTTGGGCAAACTCAATTTGCATTAGTGATGGGTTAAAATGAATTCAAAGAAATGAACTTTTGGAGGAAAACTGTATGGTTCACCCTCCTTCCAACCTTCCCTGTGCTCTACGATATAAATAGTATTTACAGTCATTACAGGAAAATTGTCATTCCACGGGGTCAGAAAAAGTTTTAAGACTTCTGCAAGATTATGAAAATGATTCTTTGTGAATTTAGAGTCCTATCCTAGAAGCGTTTATCTTTGCTTTATAAAAAAAAAAAAACAACTTTCTCATGAAAATGGATGGAAGAGCTTTAGAAATTCTGCATTTAACACTTGAGTACTGCTATTTTAAGTCTAGATTCCATAGATTAGTTAAAATAATTTTAAATGTTCTTAATACACCTAATCTTATGAACATAGTTCCAAGATGTTAAAAGGAAGATAAGTCTAGTCACTAAAATTCAGTTTGAGACTAAAAATAGATTTTAATATTTAGACCCAAGGATTAACAGAAGTGAGTTAGGACTATAAGGACAAGAGAAAAATCTGTCTATCTTTTTGGAGGTTTAATGTGGGTTCCTACCAGTTGGAATCTTCCATAATGATTTTACAACTACCCCCACCATCCTACTCACACAGTGGCAGCCCTAATTTAGGTCTTGTTAATAATCTCTTCCCTAATGTGATGCTCTCCTAAACAGTCTCTCTGACTTCAGCCTCTACCTTCTTCTATTCATCTTCCATTTATCTACCAAAACGAGTTTCCTAATTCATGTGTCTGATCATGCCAAAGTTCAAAAGCCATCAATTATTCTCCATTGTCTGCTGAATTAGATGCTAACTTCTTTGCAAGGTCTTCCACAAATTAAGTCTAATATATATATACAGTTTTATTTGACAAAAGTTCACTTATATACTCTCTTCCTTAATTTCATCCTTTCTTTTTATGCCTCTGTAAAAAATAATAAAGGTAGCATGTGGACAGAATGTTGGACTTGGAGTCAGGACGATATGAATTCAAATTCTGCCTTTGCCTTTTAGTAGCTGTGTGACTGGGCAAATATAAATTCCACGAGCTTCAGTTTCTTTGTTCATTCATTCATTCATTCAGTCAATAAATATTTGTTAAGTACCTACTATGTGCTAAGCACTGGGCATGTAAAAAAGGAAAAGGAAAAAAATAGCCTTTGCCCTCAAAGAGTTTACAATCTAATAGAGGGAGGAAAACACACAAAGGAAATTGAGAGAAGGTACCATGTGAAGGCCACAGTGGCACTGGAGCATAGTGGAGTCCAGTCCAAGCAGTGCACATGATGGGAAATGAAGAATTGTCTTGTCTGTAAGGCCTCTTTAAATGAAGGCTTTGGGAGGAGTTCTTTGCTCCATCCTTCAACTAACCAGAGGAGCGGAGAGTACTGATGAGGTGTGAGTGCCAAAGCTGAAGCAATGTTACAGGTAAATGTTACAGGGAATAGTAATACCTTGTGACTTTGTTAATAGGTTGTAGAGATCCACAAATGAGGTGATGTGAATAAAAATGTAGTCCTATGTAAATGTAAGGTATTATTTTAATTTTATACACAGTCCCCAGGGGCTGGAATGTACTACCTTTCTATATCTGTACTTTTTGAAATATCTCTTTACTTTCAAGGCCTATCTGATGCCACCATGATGACTTTTCTGATCCTCTCAGCTGAAAATGGTCTAACCTTCCTCATAACCACTGGATTACAGATGAAAAGACTCTGCCTTTTACTGCTTATATCATCATGGATTATTCTCATATGTAAAATGAAGTAATTGAACCAGATAGTCTTTAAGGACCTTTCTAGTTCTAAGTTCTGTGAAATTCTTCATGTATCAATAATAGAGATTTGCTGTGCAAAGAGGGCCACTTCCAGAAAGAGAGGAAGATACTGGTCCAGTCTGGCAGGTTTTTAAAAATAATATTTTATTTTTTCCACATGGAAATTGCATGAAAACCAATTTTAACATTCAGTATTATTTTTTAAGTTTTGAGCTCCAAATTCTATTCCTCTCTCCCCTCTTCTCTCTCTGGGTTCAGCCTGGTCATTTTAAAGACTCAGCCTGTTCCCTCTATGTAGACAATGAAAAGAGACTGCTCCTTTCTATTTAGTAGGGGAACACAGAATGTCTTCTCACAGAAAATACTGTCTCCTACAAGGATCCCTCCATCTTAGGTGATCTGTGCAAACTCAGGCCTGTTACATATCCCCATTCAGGGGTATACTGGAGCCAGCTCACGAGAACTGTTTATTAAATTTTCATTGTGAGCATTTATACCTCAAATCACCAAATGCTACAAATTAGTGCTTGATTTATTGTTTTATTAATTGTATAGACTTAAGAAAGTGATGGAGGAAATGTTAGCAGATTAAACATAAAAGCATATTGTGCATACATTTCCCCCATAGAACCAATTGTTAAACATTTACCAGCACACCCCGGCTCTATCTTACTCTTTCCTTTACATTTTCCATATTCTGCCTTGTTTGGCCTATCTTGTGTGTATGTTGTCTACCTTGTATTAGATTTAAATTCTGTGAAAGGAGAAAAATGTCTTTTTTAAATAAAAAAAATCCAAGCATCAAGCACAGTTCTTTGCACATAATTGATAATTAATTCATATTTCTTGAACTAGGGCAGGGGCTGATTCCTTCTTGTCTTTGTATGCTCCAAGCCCAACACAAAGTAATTTCTTCAAAAGAACTTTTTAAAGTTGGGCTGATATTGATTGTCCCAATAGCAATAGTCAGAGAGATAATCTCCCAGCTAAGCGACTGTAACAGAAAGCACCCAGACACACCCAGGATGGCCTGTTAGCACGGGTTCTTTGATCTGCTTTCCTAAAGGAAAGGCAACTTTAAGAGGGTTAACAATCTTACTTTAATCCTACATATATAAATCATTCACTAGTTGAGGGGAAAGGTCAGCACCCTGAATGTAGAGAAATTACAAGCAGAGAAATTAGCACAGAGATCAACAGACAGGGCTCTAACTGTCTAAACAAAGTAATATTACCACCTACATACACCACCAGATTGGGGGAACACCAACATATGAGCTACTCAGATTTGATTCCCATCCTGGGAATCAAAAGATCCTTCTCATGAGTGAACCCCCAAAACAAAATCTCACCTCAGAATATATATACACCTTTAGCTAATAGGCTCAGAGCCAGAAGGCATCACAACCCTTGTGACTCAGTGCCTAATTAGCTTAGTACCAAAAGGTGTGAAAGCCTTCCTACAAGCAAGCTTCCTCCTAAGCAAGCTCCCCCTTAGACAAGTTCTTCCCCCAGTGGGCTCTTTGTGACTCAGGATGTATCACAGCTAGGTCAGAGTTCATAGCACAAAATGAATGTAAATACCAAACAGTAACAGTTTCTCTTTTGGCCAGGAACCCTGAGGGTCTTTTCCTCCTAGTCTGATTTTTTTTTTTTGAGTTTTTGATTCAAGGAGCCATCCCTTGATTAACTTCTTAAAGAGGCCTATTTACTGAATGGCCGTTACCCCACTCACAGTGAGAACCTGAGAAGATCTTATCCTGAAAGGGCCAGGATCCTGCAATGCATCCTGGGACATCTCCAGTCATCCTGGAGAATATCAGGCCACTGGACTCAGATGGCTCTCAAGGAGAAAGAGGGGCTAGTGACCTTTCACTCCAGTCGAAGTCGACTGCAAGTCATGTCATTTCCCTGATGTCATGGTCTTTTTTGAGAATGAAGTTCAAACACAAAAACAACAACATTATAGTGACTGTTAAGGCTAACAGAGTTTATAAATTAAGATTTCCTTGATTTTCATTTCAATTTAATTATTCTTTAAATGTAAATAAATTCTCGATACTAAAGCAGATCTAGTGAGTTTTTTTTGTCTTTTTAGATTAGACTTCCAAATTACAGCCATACCCTATGTAAAGCTGCATTAGATTTCCTAAAATGTATAGGGTTTTCAGGTCTACCAAACATATCCTACACATGAATCACATAACTCTTTACAACAACTACATGAAATATATTGTGCAAATATTATTCTCATTTTGTATATGAGTAAAGTGAGGCTTAGAGAGGTTAGAAATTTTTTAAAAGTCAAATTATTAATAAGTGATAGGTTCAAAATTCATCCCCAGGGATTCAGATTATACATCCAGAATTTTCCCCCACTGCATCATATTATTGTTGTTAAGTCATTTTCAGTTGTGTCTGACTCTTTTTGACCCCATTTGGGGTTTTCTTGGCAAAGACATTGGAGTGGTTTGCCATTTCTTTCTCTAGATCATTTTACAGATGAGGAGACTGAGGCCAACAATGTTAAATGACTTGACTAGGGTCATATAGCTAGTAAATATCTGAAACCAGATTTGAACTCAGTTTTTCCTGACTCAGGACCCAGAGCTCTATCCACTGCACCACTTAACTGCCCCTAATACATCATACTGTTTCCCTTTGACAAAGACATTACCCTTTAGACAGTCCCCAGAGATTAGCCCAGCTTAGTCCTAGATCTACTTTGAGTCTCTGATTTTAAATGCCATTAAATACAATTGAGAGAAACTAAGCCTTCTACAAAAACATTTCAAGTATTAGGGTTATACTCTTATCGAAAGCAGTTCCATCCACAAATTAAGTGCCAGGTAGTTGACTGTTATACCTACATGTTTGTGAAATACAAAGGGAAAACATAGTTACATTGATTTCCTTCTATATCCTTATCTCTCCCTTTTCTCTCTTTCCCAGAGACAAATTCCTTATAACAAAGAAATAAAAAAAACCCCAATCCACACCAAAAGGCATAGGCAGTGTTCCCCACCTGTGGGCACCAACCTCTACAAAGGATGAGGGGAAGTTATCTTCTCATATCTTATCTTTGGGGCCAAGTATGTTCTTTATAATTTTGCAATATTGTTTCAGTTGTTTTGTGGTTATCTTTTCCATTTACACTGTTGGAATCATAGATTATGTTTGTTCTAGGGTTCTGCTTACTTCACTCTACATCAAGGCATATAAATCTTTTCATACTTTTCTATATCCATATCCATTGTTTCTTATAGCATAGTAATACTCCATCGCTTGTATGTATGACAATTTCTTTAGCCATTCTTCTGTTGATGGGCTTTATTCTGTTTAGAAGTCTCTGCTAGCACAAAAAGTGCTGCTGTAAATATTTTTATGAATCTGGGGACTTTCTTATTGTTTGCTCGGACAATTAAACTGAAATAACAAGAGATTTCAACCATATAGAAAATAAGACTCCTTGACAGACCCTACATACGTCACACACACACACACACACACACACACACACTCACACACATGCATGCACACACTCCCCTCACCCCCTTTTCTTTCCTTACAAGTGTCTGAAATTTAATACCCCTGATACTATTCTTAAAGGACTATATCATTCTTCTGTAATTTCTGCTCTCTTATCTGCTCTCGTATCTGTCTTTTGCATATGTCTTTTTCAAGTTAATTTGGCAAATTGGTACATTGTACATCCACAAATGTCTCTAGATGATTCCTTTTCTTTTTTCATAAAAAATGAAAATTGTTTCTTTTTATGTCTTTCAAATACTTTATACTTGCGATAAGTTGGATAAGTAGATGTGATATGAGGAGCACAGTGAGTAGATGTAGCTCACATTTCAAAAGAAACTTCAAGTAAGACCAATATTATTCATCATCACAAAGCATCATAGATGATTATATATATATGTGAACTCACTTAAACATGCTGATGTTAGTATTCCAGAGGGACAGAGTTCTTTCTAAGTTATGTAGCCATTTGAGAAAAAAAGATACCTTTCTACTGTATTTTCTACATGTTACTGAGAACAAAAAATGTAGGACCCACATAAAATTATTGTCTGTCTTTTCCCACAGTATCATCTTTCTTTACCATTTCCTCACTTCAATGGGCCATTATCAATTTCTATTATGTAAAGTTAAGCTGGTATAGTTTGTATTGCCCAATAGTTAAAAAAAGTCATGGAAACATTCATCAAAAGGCCCTGATTCCACTGTCCATCAAGGCTCCCAATACTGGAAGACAAGAATTCTAGAAGAAAGAAGGGTTCATAGGTTAGTTTGGAAATCCAGAGCAAAAGCAGCTTTGGTGACAGAGACAGAAATAGGGAGATTTGTGCAGTGAGAGGGAAGAACACAGAAATGAATTTTTTTTTCCCTTTCTTCTTGTTTTGTTCATTGAAGGAGTATCCTTCCTTTCCCCTCCCTATTTAGGGGCAATCAAATGACTGGTACATTTCAGGGTCTATTAGCTTCACTTCCAGAACTATAGGAGAATGACCAGAGCCTAAAGGAGTACTAAGTGTTTTCAAGGCCAAAAGTAGCAAGAGAATGTCAGAACTAAGCCCGAGGCAGTAATAAAAGTGGAAGGGCACCTTTCTTCTTCCCTTGAGAGCACCTTCTGGGTTCCACCCTGTATTAGCAGGCAATAATCACAATATTGATGATAATTGTCAACATGCCTATGTAGTTCTGCATCACAAAATATAAGAGACTTTTCATATAGAAGGTAGAAGAAGTAAATCATTTCTTTCCCCAAAACCAGTCTCCCCATGCCCAAACCCTGACTTCTGTTGGGGTTAACTTCGAAAGCACTGTTCATCCACTGAACTGGGGATCTGAGTCACGTTGGAACATCAGGAATCAGAACAGGCTCAAGATTGGGAGAAAGTACAATGAGGGAGGAGATCAAAAGATCAAACACTGATAAGGAGTCAGTGTTGAAGTTCTTGCCCTAGTAGTAAACTCTTATTCATATGTAAAATAAGGACAATTCCCTAATATTTACATTACATTGTAATTACATTGTGTTTGGGAAGCAAGTATTTTGCAAACTGTATAGAGCTATGCATGACCCAGTATGACCCTAATGTATCAATACCTCAACTGGTGCCAAAAGTCCTACTGAATTCTAGAGAGCAGCAGAAGTACAAGAGAGATATGAGTTATTTGAAAAGGGCTACAAGGTGGTTTCCTAGAAAAGTATTTTCTAGTTTCATAAGTATCAGGAAATATCCTTTGATTTTATTGTTGGACTTTGAGGCAGCTAGGTGGCATATTGGATAGAGCTCTGGGTCTTGAGTCAGGAAGACCGAGTTCAAATCCAGTCTCAGTACACTTACTAGTTGTCTGAACCCAGTTTAGTAATGTAACTGTTTGCCTCAGTTTCCCCAACTGTAAAATGAACTGGAAAAGGAAATGGCAAACCACTCCAGGGTCTTTGCCAGGAAAACTCTAAATGGGGTCACAAAGAGCAAAAAATGATTGAACAGTAACAATTATTATTTGGAAGTATTGGTTTATTTGAGACGTAAGCAAACTGGGGTTGTGAGTTGTTACAATATTTGTTCAGTATCATGGAGTTACAGTATTGGATCAATAATCTTGACATCTGGATTCTAATCTTGGATGTTTCATTCTTAATGATCTTAACCCCAATGCAATGTCCTTGTGAGACATAATCCAGACTGACTTGTCTTTTGATTATTCTCTCTAGGTCATCTTCCTTAATGAATACTAGTTAATAATAATAATCGGCATTTGTGCAGTGCTTTAGAGCATTTTACAGATATTATTTCATTTGATCCTCAGAACACTCTTGGGTGGGAGGTACTTGCTATTGCTTACTACCTGCATTTTACAGATGAGGATACTCCAGCAGGGAAAGGTTAAGTGATTTGCCCAAGGTCACACAGCTAATGCATTTCTGAGAAAGAATTTGAGCTGAGATCTGCTTGACTCTAGGCCCAGAGCTCAAAGATCCATTGTGCCACCTAACTGTCTAATTATAATTGTATTTATAATGATAATTATGAACAGAAGCAGAACCTTGCATTCATTAGACTCAATAAATATTTGTGTAATGAAGAAAAAAGGTGCATGATTTAAAAAAATGTATTGCTCAAGAAGATAGTAATTTCTAATGATATTTGGAGAATCTGAAATAAAGAATATCATTCCACATTACAAGGGAAGGATATGAGACGGTTAGGAGAGTGACTAATCTTAACTGTCAGTTGTGAGAGAGTATAGAATGCGACAGGTGACCCTGATTCTCTTTTGCAAATCTTTGGAAAGTACTCTCATTAAGAGATATTGCACTCAACTTCCTGTTTAGAGCCAAAGTCTCCTTTGATCTCTTTCTATATTTTTTTTATTTAGATAATTAAAATTGTGTTCATCCCCAAGGCACTGGGATATGGGAAGAGAAAATTATATCTATGTAAATAAATAATGAGAAATTATGATAGGCTTATCTGAAGGAATATTTATTTTAATACTTAAAGTGTCTGTTATTTTGTCAATGAGGGCAAGCTGCCCACGGTTGACTCAGATCATAATCTCTCTACACTTAGCTCCCTATTAGCTTTTCTTTGAGAGTTATTATGGTCTAAAAAAAAAGACTGTGAACCATACATTTTGGTGAGCCTGATTTGAAAACAAAGCCTCTGAAAACTGTTCATTTCTATGTAATGCTCTTAGTACTCCAGTTAATCTATCAGTAGTGACTACAAAACATTGCTTTATCAGAGGCAATATGCGAGTGTATTGTTCCTCTGTGGAATCTTCCTTCCTTTAGTGCAAGGACTGATTCTTTGTATCCCCAATGCCTAGCTTACATATACAAGTGCCTGGTACATATACAAGACTTAGTGAATGATTGTTGATTAATTGTTTGATACAAGTGATGGGTTTCTTGAATTTAGAAATGGTCCTTAGGCAACAGATCTATCACTGGACCACTATGGTCAAGGCCTTGATGTTTCATTGTAATGTGGAGGTGATCTTGCTCCTCCCCATGAATCTTATGCTACACCCAGCCCCTGTAAATGAATTTGCCTTAAGTACTGTTTCTAGTTATGGCTGTGGATGTTTCCAAGAAGCCTGTGAGTTGAGAAAAAATAGGCCTTGGAATGCACTGATAGACAGTAGAAGATATGTCTTCCCCAGGAATAAGTAGCATATAATGTGGCTAATGGACACAGAGAAGATTATGTCTTCCTAGGGAATAAGATTTGTGGTGTAAGAGGTGCATTTGACCTGGAGATATCCAGAAGCAGATGCCTTAGGGTAGGGCGAGAAGAGACTCATTGCTAAAGAGGATGGAGAGTCTGGGAAACTAGATTCTCCCAGGTGAGGTTGAGCCAAGGACTAAATGTAAAATATACCAAGTTATGTACAGTCTTATTTTTTAAAAATGAGCAAAAAGCTACCTGGATGTCATTTTCTATACACAGAAACAGTTATAATCTTATGGCCTAAAGTATCCCTAGCTACAGTGCCTAGCTTCGATCATATATTAATTTATTTTTATTACAACCCCCAACTGAAGGCAGTCATTATTGTCACATTAATTTTACTTGTAGGCAAACTAGTGCAAAATGAAATTGGCTGTGATCAAATGGAATCAAAAGACATTATGAATCCATTGCTGTCCCTTGAACAAAGTCAAGATCTCTCGGTCTTAAATTCAAGAGTCTGGATGAACTCAAGAAGTATTAATTGCTATGACTTTATTTTAACAAGCTCCTGGTTCCTTCTGTTGGCATTTAGGTCAGAGTGAAGGTTGGCTTCATCTCTTTCGTTTTGTTGTCTTTTTCTAATTCTCTGAGCTTAGGAATTAAATTTGTTTTGGAATCAGAAACACTGCCCTTTCTTTTTAATCTTAGCCTGGATTGATTTTTTTTTATATTTACCCTGTTTTCAAAAGACACTGTATTTATTTATGGTAGGGCACTGCATGTATGTATAAATGTATATATATATATGTATAAATGTGTATATGTATATATACATATATATATATGTATATGGCAGAATTCAGCATGTTTCTGTTACCAACTTATGCCAATATCCCCTTAAAGTAATTCAAGGAACAAAAGAAGATAGGACAAATTGTTAGCAAGAGCTGTGTAGTCTTCATAAATATGGGTGTGAACTTTCTTCAATTTAGCCAAAAGCCAGGAACACTCGGGAAATAATTTAAATGAGGAAAAGACACTCCATAGCAGCTTTTTATTCTGTTGTATCTTATTTGTACATAGTGGTTTTCATATGGTCTACTCTTATTAGACTGTGAGCACCTTGCAAGCAGGAGCTATCTTTTTGCCTTTCTTTTTATCTCAGCGCTTAACTCAGTAGTTAGGTCATAGTATATGCTTAATAAAACATTTTACTGACTGACTATCTCAGGTGAACATCTTAATCAAAACACAAGCTTTTATTAAGTGAATAGCACATGCCAGGTATTGTGCTAAGCACTGGGGTGTAAAGACAAATGCCAAATCCCTCCTTTTGATAACTTACTTTGTAATAAGTGACTTTGGTAACTTATTTAGGGAGACAATGGGTGTGTGTGCATATACATACATAAAAATATCAAAAATCCCCAAATCATTGGTATGGGACTCTCTCCTCAATGGTAGAAATCCATGTTTTAAACCTATGTGATGGGAGGGACAGGGTTGGTGAGAAGGGCAGATAGAAGAGTGCTAGTCTCTTCAGGCTCTATAATCTCTTCAGGCCCTTTTGACTTCCAGAGAGAAAACGGAAGAGGCCAAATATAATTGAGGTTGCTGAAAAAAAAGACTGAGAAGAAGCCAAAATGAGAGGAATTGGCAGACTCCATCATGTCCCTATCCCCAGCTTTCTGCACTACAAACTTTGAGGAACTTTCACTTGGGTGAGATCTTTGCCTCTGTCTCTTGGTTGAGTTGGGTTAACCTGCATGCAGTGGAAGAACTCCTTTGCTCTGTTTTTTCAGGTATTATTCTCCCAAGTATATGTTCTCTTATTTCTTTTACTTTAATTCCACCCCCTCCCCCCACCATGGAATTGGAAAAGTGAGTTTCTTTGCTAAGTTCTATTTCTGTTCATTTAGGAACTGGTATTTGGTAGGAAGGAGTCAAGCCTTGGAGCTTGGGGTCCTGCTTCTCTCAATGAATGAGCAGCAATCAGAAGTTAGATTGAACGTAAAATCACATCCCCTAGACTAACAATATTTAATGAAGCAAATATAATTCTAACCATGGACCCCCTTTCTCTAAGGATATCAGAGCTGACCCCAACGTCCTGCTTCCTGCTCTGGCAGGAATTAAAGTCTACCTTGGTGAAGGGTAGATGGAGAAGAGATGACTATTCTGCCTTCCTTTAAGGATATAGTGGCATCCCCATGCTACCTGTGTAGAACATTCCTCCCTACATGTATATAAGTATATAGAAAAGAGCTGGAGAGGCAGTGTGGAATAATTGATAGAAAAGCAGACCCTGATATCCAAAAGACCTGAGTTCAAGTACTGCCTATGCCACTTACTGGCTGCATAACTCTGGGCAAGGCTCTTAGCCCCCCAGTGATTCGGGGAACTTTTCAAGACTTTAAATTGCAGAGAAGGTGTTTCTCTACATTAATAGAGGAAATTCATTGTTTAGAATTCCAAAGAAGGAAGGGAAAGGAAGGAAGAAAAGGAGGAAGAAGAAAAACAAAGGCAAAGTAGGGGGACAGGGAGCAGGAAGATCTCGAAGACAAAGTGGTACTTGAGCTGAGCTTCAAAGGAAGCTATAGATTGGGAGAGCTGGAAATGAGGAGGGAGTACATGGGGGACAGCCAGTGCAGAGGCACAGAGATGGGAGATAGAGGGTTTGTAATGAAAAACAGCAAGAAAGCCAAATTCACTAGATTGCAGCGTGCCTAATATGCAGAAGGGTGGAGAGGTTGGTTGGAACTAGCTTGTGAAAGAAAACAGCAATTTATATTTTAACCTAGGGCCAATAGGAAGCTATAGGTGGTAAAATGGACAGAGCTCAGGAAAACCTGATCAAGTTTCAGACACTAGCTATGTGATTCTAGGCAAGCCATTTAACTCCTGTCTGCCTTCGTTACCTCAACTATAGAATGGGGGTCATAATAGTACCTACTTCTCAGATAAACTCTGAGGATTAAAAGAGATATTTATATAGCACGTAGGACAGCACCTGGCATATAATAGGTATTTAATAAATGCTTGTTTCCCTCCTTCTTTCCTTCCTTCCTCCCTCCCTCTCTCCTTCCCTCTCTCTTTTCTTCCCTCCCTCCCTCGTTCCTCTCTCCCTCCCTTGTTCCTCCCTCCCTCCTTCGTTCCTCTCTCCCTCCCTTCCCTCCTCCTTTTCTTCCTTCCTTCCTTCCTTCCTTCCTTCCTTCCTTCCTTCCTTCCTTCCTTCCTTCCTTCCTTCCTTCCTTCCTTCCTTCCTCCCTCCCTTCCTTCTTTCTCTCCTTCATTCCTATATCTTCGGTCTATTTATTCTTCTCCCCAGTACCTAGTACATTTCATTCAGCACTCTGCTGGAGTCAGCTCAGACCACCTCTCTCAATGGCTAGATTTTTAGTTTGAGCCTTTACATCTCAGAAATAGGCAACCAGAACTTGATTTATTGTTTTGTTGACTGTCTTGATTTAAGAAACTGATAGAAAATAATGTAAATAATAATGCAGATTAAACTTAAAATGGTGCCCTATGTACATCCCCCCCCAGTCAGTTGTTAAACATTTGTGTAATTGATTCTTAATAATATTTTGTGAATGTTGTTGTACTCATTAGCAATCACCTTCCCTTGCCATTGTGTATACACAGACAAAAAGGCTTCTATGTTTTCCTTAGTGTGTGGTTTCCAGAATCAGAGGAGATAATAGAGAACTCTCTGAATCAATCTTGACAGTAGTGATTTGTAAGTGCTTTATTTATATGATAGTTATTTTATAAATAATCTTGCAGTATTGTGCCAGAGAGAGCTCAAATTGGAATGAAGGATAATTATTAAATTTTCAAATTGGCAAACACTATGAACCAGGGCTTAATTTATTATTTTGTTGATTGTCTATACTTAAGAAAGCGATGGAGAAAATGTTCGTAATATAAATTAAACTTAATAGTGTGTTGTGCATACTTTTTGGGGGAGACTCAGTTGTTAACCATTTGCCAGCACACCCCTTTTTATTTTAAATAAAATTATTTTATTGCATACAATACTGTCCTGAGTATCTCTTGAAGGGGAAGATACTACGCTTTAGCCGCTAGAGTTGCTAAGGGAAGAACTTATTAAATGTATTTTTAAAAAATACTACAAGACAACTTTTCTATATACTCTAACAGATTCAAACAGATATCTAGAAAAAATTGTGTTCTTTATTTTCAAGGTTTTCATTCATTGTTCTTGTTGCATTTACTGATCTTTCTCCTTCAGGAAGCATAATTAAACTCCACCAGAATGGTATATGCACTTAGTTGGTCAAAAATATGCTCTCCATTAGTTGCCATAGGTTGGTAATGAACTTCTCTAGGGGATAATTTTGTTTTATTTTAAAATTTAAATAGCAAATCAGTGCACACTTTGACTAGGATCGTGTTTCTAGGAAGGTAGACATTTTTAACTAATAGCACTTCAAGTCCTAGGCACTCACAGAGGATTCACTTGACAATAATTTTGTGTATATAATATTGTATATTAACAAAATGTGCAATGTATAACACACATATCCATTGATGTCCTGTTACAATTTTTCGTTATGGAGTGGAGGTGCTCCTGGACTCCTGAAGGCTGGAAGGACAGTGGAAAGGCCCTATTAAGCTGGAAAGCCTTCAGATATGGGCTCAGCTACTTCCGTGTGCCTCTCGTCTGAACATCAGCCTGGTTATGGTTAATGACAGGCCAGAGCCAGAGGCACAAGGGGGAATACTGTGCAGTGCAGTGGAAAGAACTGATTTTGAGTCAGAGGACCTGGGTTTGAATCCCACCTTTGCTACTCTCTCTCTTTTTTCCCTCCTCTGACATACATGTGTGTGTATGTGTGTGTGTGTGTGTGTGTGTGTGTATGTATGTGTGTGTAAAACCTTGGGTGAATCAACCTTTCTGGACTTTCCTTTCCTTATCTTTAAAATGAAAGGGTTGGACTAAGTGACTTCTAAGATCCCTACTTAGCTCTCTGTCTGTGATTTGTGATTTTATATACTCGGTTTGCTTTTGTGGGACTAGATTACCCCTAATTTTTTTTTCCTGCCCTAAATCTAAGTTTTGTTTTACTTTGTTTTGTTTTTTGGACAAAACTACTTCTGCAAATGATATAAGATGTCAAAGGGATGGAATTTGTGTCTGAAGAAAGTACCTGCTGCAATGAAATCAGAGATCCTTGAAGTATTATTGAAATAAGATTCATGCAACAGTAATTGACCTTTAGTCTTCTTTAAAAAACACAACAACCTTTTTGTTTTTACATATCAAGATTATCACTTCCTTTTAGGAAACCAGAGCATGCTGCTGACTTAAATTTGGCCCATTGTTTACAATAAGCCCTGAATCTCTTTTCTCATATGTTGATGCACACTACCCAGGCATTTCCTATCTAGATTATACAGTTTGCTTTTCCTCTGAAAGTTTAGTCCTCTACACTTTTCCTTTCAAACTTTGTTCAGTATATTCTCAAATATTTCTCCAATTCATTTTGGTCATATTACATTATGAGCCTACTTTCCTTTTCTTGCTTAGAAATAGCTTTTCTATAGGGATGACAGTTCTTACTATAACAGCACTTTCAATTTTTTAAAAAAATTCCATGTATACAGTATATAGTAATATGAAACACGTCATCCCTGTGGAGTTATATTTATTTAGAATTATATAAGATTATAATCTTCCTATTGTGCGTTTAAAATTTCTGATACATTTTAGCAGCTAGTTTCAATTATATTAGCTTATATTTAGGCTCTTTTATCCTTATGCCTCTTTGTTTCCTCTTCAAAACCTAAAATGGTTCCTTGCCCATAGTGTATAATCGAATACATCTTGATTGACTAATTTCAGGGAAATATATGCCATTTTAAAATGTAAATATCAAAATTTTAAATTCTTAGTAAATCACAGGTGCAAATATGGATGAAAATATTTTATAGGATATAAAGCAAAGATTATGCGTACTCATTCACATTATATAAATATGCCTAACTGACTGTAAAATGCCACTCTATAATCTCTATCTTTAAAGGACAGTTTGAAATAGATTTCTCTCTATTGGCATATGATTTCAGTTAGCCTTTAAAAAAATCAGGAATCAAGATAATAATTCACAATACTCAATTACAAATTTCACTTCTCTTGGATTCAGTTTCACCATGTGTAAAATTAAAGTTTGTCTTATGTTTCATTCTCATCAGAAAATGCTATGGTTCCATATTAGATTTGAAAATACTTTCCAACAGATTTTAATGGAATGAAGGTAAGACCCAGAAGTATTTCCCCCAGTAACCACCAGATGGCCACATGTGTCCTTTTTCCTTTTAGAAGTATCTACTAAAAGGACACATTTTAATTCCTTCAGCAGTATTTATGAGGTTCTGAAAGATTTTATGTAGCCACACCTTTGAAAACAGCTCCGAGGAAATGTAATGAATTTTAAGGTAAGGCCTATTTGGTATGAAAAAGTGTAATAGTTATAGACCCTCAGCGCACCCTGTGTTTTGTATGATATTTTATGGAATCACCCTGGAGAAAATCTGGAACAGACCCCTTCATTTTACAGATGAGGAAATGAAGACCCATCAAAAGCTGTTTCTTGTTTTAGGCTGTATTTCTATGGGTGAAGTGAACTGTTAAGAAGTGATTGAGATAATTGTGGTGGAATTGGGCTGAAGGGACAGAAGGAGGCCCGGAAGGAGAAGAAAATAGGCTGTTGTTAAAGAAAAAGGAGAAATTTTTGTTCTGAAGTATCATGACAAGTCTATCTGCATTAATCAAATTACTTTAACAATTGCTTAATTTTCCACTTTATCCACTTGCCTTTTTTTTTCTGTTGACAAAGCTGTAGTGAAAAGAAGCAAAAATAAAAGGAAGACCGTGGAAATTTTCATGATTAAACATTTTGGCAGATACTACAACAGAATATAATTTTCTATAAAGAAAAATTTACGACGTTATTACCAAGTGATTTATTATTAAATGATAAATGTAGTAAGATAAGAGCGCTGCAACTCTATCTGGAATATGTACCGTAAGAAGAGTCTTTCATTGCCCGTATACCCATGTGTTTTATTTCACAATTAAGGTCATTGTTAACCGAGTCTAATGCTTCTTGCAATGATATGTACTGTATAATATAATCAGTTCACATAGCTTACCTGACAAAATCAAAATTGATTTTAATTGGAACTGTTATTTCCAAAAAAGAAAGCATTTAATAAGGTGATTTTTTTTCTGATTTTATTTTTAATTTCATGAGTGTGTATTCATTGAGGGTTTTTTTTCCATTGAGATGATTTTGAATGCACTTTCAAATCATTAATAAATTGGAACAACATAAATTTTATTCAATGATCCTTTTTTATATGGAACATCAACTAGATAAGGGTCTTCATAAGACCTTGGGCTTTTCTAAGTAAAGAGTAAATGCTTCTTCTTGTTTTCTGGAGTATATAGCTGCTATCTGGTAATAATACCTAATACATTCTTGCAGATCTATGAGATCTTAGCTATGCCAGACAAATGTGGGCAATACCTTCAAGAGTGATGTGGTAACAATGCCCTTGTATGAAGGCTACACTTAACGATAAACAGAGTTTTTCTGTCCCTGGACTGTAATGTAGACTGTCATGAGTTTCCAGGTTGCTCTTTTTCCCTGATAGGCAAGAAGAATGATGGTCGTCTAGTTCCTAAAATCTAGAGAGTTGTATGAAAGAAAGAAGATCTACATATATGTTCTGAATTTAATGAACATAAAAGGAGATTTCTGTATACAAAGAACAGAAAAAGAGGATCATATGTGAATATGTGAAATTGTGAATCTCCATTATGTAGAGTCTGCTTTAATACTCAAACACATATCTGACACATTACTTTCAAATCTATATTGTCGGTATTTCACTTTGAACTCCTTTTCTGGGCATTTAAAATGCTTCAATGACCTTCTCTCTCTTCCTCCCCCACCCCATTACCCTATTGCTAGCTCTTTTTCTAACTGCCCATGTGAATAAAACTATAATCTTTATGCTAAATAAGTGTAGTCAAGAAAAACTAATCCACACATTTGGCAGGTCCAAATGTGTGAGTGTATGCGTGTGTGTTTGTGTGTGTGTGTGTATGTGTGTGTGTGTGTGTGTGTGTGTGTCAATCTGTATCTTGACTCTGTCAACCATCTGTCAGGAGCTGGGTAGTGTGCATCATCATTGTTCCTCTGGAGTTGAGAGAGTAGCCCATCTTCACTAGTCATAGCCAGGTGGGACTGCAAAGAAATAGAGATAACTTATCATGTTATTTTAAGTGCTCTGTGTAGAACTACCAGAAAAGAGTGGTGAAAAGAAGTTTTAATTCCCCAGAGCACACAATGAAAGATCTATCTGTCTAGTGTCAGCATGGTACCATGGAAAGAGAGATGGGGTAGGAGTCAGAGATATTGGATTTAGATCTTATGTCTGCCATTAACTAGACCACACATGCTACACCTATATGGCCTTAGGCAAATAATTTAACTTCTCTAGGCCAATTTCCTCATTTGTGTAGTGAAATGATTGGATTAGATGGTGGATAAATTCTTTCCTGCTCTAAATCTATTTTCCTAAAGCTGATAGAGATTATCTCAGTAGGTAGTGGTTCTCTATCACTGGAAATCTTCAAACAGAGCCTGAATATGTGGAATATTCTAATGAGGATTCTTGTTCAGTCAGGTAAGGAATAGACTAGATGGCTTTTGAGGTATCTTAAAACTTTGATATTTGGTGACGCTCTGTGGCCTGGATTGAATCTCGTCTCTGACACTTATACCACTTGTGTAACATTGAACAAGTCACTTTATAAAATGAAAAGGTAGACTAGAGGACTTTTATGCTTCCTTTCTAACTTAAAATCTATGAGCCTTTTTAATAAATAAGACTCCAACAAACAGAAAAAAAAGTGAATTTAAAATAGCCTTCATGTTACTATTAAGAGAAGAAATTAGAGTAGCATGATTTAAAATACCCCCCTCTCCCTACATAGTGGATCAAGCAAAAACAAAACAACAACCTCTCCCCAAACATGGTCTAACCTCCTCTGCTGCATTGTAGCAAGTCCTTAAGATGTTAATAAAGCACACTCAGTCTTCTAGTTCAGGGTTTATTTTTTCTTGGTGTAACTGAACTCAAGGAAATCCCCAAGGATAGAAATTGGTTCTGTTCCTCTTGCTGTTTCTTTTATAATCAGGACATGAAGTCTCATAAAGTGCCATGACTTTGACCTCATACTGGCCAACAGCTTGGTGGCTCCAATTAAACAGTGAATGTTCCCGATGTCTTTACAGAATAAAGCTCTTTTATAACAAATAACCTTTTGATGGAGAAACCACACTATTTGTTCACCAAAAAGTAATTTAAGGCTTATTTTGAGCTGATGCCAGGGTAAATAGAAGCAGAGTCATCTTGCCCTTCTTTTCTCTTTACCAGTGAATCAAAGGAGATGTATTTCGGCAATCAGCTTTTACAAATATTCACCTATAAGTTTAGTGCAGGCTTTAGGGACAAACACATTTTCAGAGACATTTCAAAAACAGAAATGAAAATTTTGGATCAAGGTTTATGCAATGACTATATTTTAACAATTTGTATGGAAGAAACCTTACCTTGCCACAAGAGGAGCCAAATTTAATATTAGTTCCAAAGGCTTGTCAACAGTTCATTTAAGGAAACATTAAGGCAACATCTCACTTTTGAAATGTAATTTTGACCTGTTTTATAAAAGCTGGAAAGTCATGTTAATTATAGTTCCTGGTCAAAGAGAAGCTACTGGGAATGTGAGCTTATCACCATATTTTAAAATATGGATGGAGCTATATATTGTACATCACAAAGGGTCATTTAGTTTCCTATTCACTTCAACAGACATGCATAAAGCACCTACTACGTAGGAGGCACTGTGCTGGGTATGTATATTTGAGGAGATTTCAATCTAACAAAATAAAAGCAGCTTGCATTTATGTAGCACTTTAAGATTTACCTTGTGCTTTCTTACAGCCTTATGAGGTAGGTTGTGCAAATATTATCATCCCCATTCTACACATGAGGAAACTGAGACTTTGAGAGGACAAGTGACTTGTTCATGTTCTTACAGACAATGGATTTGTTTCTTGACTCTGGATCTCTGGATTTGAAACCCAGTTCTTTTTCCACGGCAAACTGTCTTCCCAGTGGCAGGGTTGAAGAGCCTTGAGGAAGGGAATAAAAAAATGTCTGCACGTAATTAATTCTAGGCAAAACATGAGAAATGAAAAGGAAGGGTCCAAAGTGTTAAGAGAATTTCGAGGAGCTAATTATGAGCTAATTTTTATCATTAATCAAAGGGAGCCAAAGATGAATGGAGAACTAGTATTGAGCTTGGGGACAGAAGATGAAAGTTCAGGTTCAATCTATGGTATTTTACTGTAGGACTATAGGTATATAACCTCTCTGAGACTGGATTTCCTTATCTATCAAATGGATTAAAGCATATTTATACTAACCTACCTCAACAGGAAGAAATTCGTAAACCCTAGAGTACTATATAATTATGGGCTACCCTAAAGTCCTCTTTACAGAATTATAGAATCAAAATTTGAGAGCTGGAAGGGATTTCGTTGGCTACTAATCTACCCCATACAGAAAAGGAATCCTCACTATAATACTGTAACATGACTTCCACACACTGTGGGTGTCCTCCAAGGCTTTGTCCTGGACCCTCTTCTCTTTTCCCTCTGTACCAACTTGCTTGGAGATCCCCTTAGCTTCCATGAACTTCATTATCACCTCTATAAAGATATTTTCCATTTCTATATAACCAGTCTTAATCTCTGTCCTGAGCTCTGCTTACCATCTCACCAACTATTCTTTGAACACCTCAAACTGAATATCCCATAACCATCTCAAAATCAGCATGTCCAAAACAAAGCCTATTTCCTTTCTCCAAAAATCTCTCCTCTTCCTAACTTTCCTATTACTATCAAGGGTACCATCATCTTCCCAGTTATGTATGTGTATGTGTGTCTATGTAGGTATGTGTGTATACACATACATGTATACCTGTACATACATGTTTATCTAGATATACGTATCACACATATATACATATGTGCACATACACGTGTGTGTATTCCTTTCACCATTCCCATAGCTGCTACCATTATACCTCATTATTTCATCCCTGCACTATTGCAGTAGGCTTGCAATTAATCTCTCTGTCTCACCCCACTCCAATTTATCCTCTACTCTCCTGCGAAAATGATTTTCCTAAAGTGTAGATCTGATTGTGTTTCCACAATACTCAAATTGGTTTTTTCTGCTGCTCGTAATACTTTCTCCTTGACCCTGGAACTCTGGAATTTGGCTACAATATTCCTAGGAGTTTTCTTTTTAGAATTTTTTTCAAGAGGTGATCGGTGGATTCTTTCAATTTCAATTATACCCTCTGGTTCTGGAATATCAGGGCAGTTTTTCTTGACCATTTCTTGAAAGATGATATCTAGACTCTTTTTTTGATCATGGCTTTCAGGTAGTCCAATAATTTTTAAATTATCTCTCCTGGATCTATTCTCCAGGTCAGTGGTTTTTCCAATGAGATATTTCACATTGTCTTCCATTTTTTCATTCTTTTGATTCTGTTTTATAATTTCTTAATTTCTAATAAAGTGATTAGCTTACATTCACTCCATTCTAATTTAAAGGCATTATTTTCTTCAGTGATCTTTTGGACTTCCTTTTCCATTTGGCTAATTCTGCCTTTTAAGGCATTCTTCTCCTTATTGGCTTTTTGGACCTCTTTTGCCATTTGGATTAGTCTATTTTTTAAGGTGTTATTTTCTTCAGTACTTTTGGGTCTCCTTTAGCAAGCTGTTGATTCGTTTTTCATGATTTTCTTGTACCACTCTCATTTCTCATCCCAATTTTTCCTCTACTTCTCTTACTTGCTTTTCCAAATCTTTTTTGAGCTCTTCCATGGCTTGAGACCAATTCATATTTTTCTTGGAGGCCTTTGATGTAGGATCTTTAACTTTGTTGACTTCTTCTGGCTGTATGTTTTGATCTTTGTCACCAAAGCAAGATTCTATAGTCTGAGTCCTTTTATGCTGCTTGCTCATTTTCCTAGTCAGTTACTTGACTTTTGAGCTTTTTGTCAGGGTATGACTGCTTTCAGAGTGGAGAGTGCTCTATCCCAAGCTTCAAGGGTTTTGTGCTGCTGTTTTCACAGCTACTTCTATTCTGAGGTGGTATGATACTCTTCTCCTGGCCTGTGCTCTGGTCTGTGAGTGCAAGCACTCCTTTCTGCCTTGGAGAACTCCCTCTCCACAGCCACCACAAGCTCTGCCACATGAGCACTTCTCCTCCCGCAAGGAGTGCTAACCAGGACTGCAACCCAGATCCAAGCAGGGCAAAGCAAGAGAATCCTGCCTCAGCACCAGTAAAGAGATCCCTGCACTCCCACTCTGATCAGCTGCTTGATTCACCCCAAATATCTGTGGGCCTAGAGCTCTGGAAGCAGCTGCTGTTGCTGCTGCTACTGCAGCCACCCCCACCACCTTGGGGCTGGAGACAGTGCCCTTCTCTCACCCAGGTCCAAGAGTTTTCTCCCTCACTTGCAATGTTGCCTTGAGGCCTTTTTTTTCAATATTCCTCATGCCCCTCCTGTTGTTAGTCCATTTTCTCTGAGATTCCCTTACCTTTACACTTTTTCTATCTTGTATAGACATAGTTATCTTCATGTCTCTTCCATTAGGATATAACTTCCTTGATGGCAGAGACCATATTTTTTGCCTTTCTTTGTACTTAGTACAATCGTTGATGCACTATGTATGGGATGTTCAAGGAGAACTAGAACCTCTGGTGTGAGGGCTTGCTGAGCCCTTTTCAGGGCTGCTCATCTACCTTTGGTGTCTATTAGGCTTTCAGCTTTCACCTGTGGCTCCAAAAAGCTGTAGCAGTCACAATCGGTAAACTGTCTTGGCAGACAGGGTAAACTAGGTTGGGGGTAACTGATAGTCTTCAAACCTCCTGGTGAATTAGGGGAGTGTCTACCCCAAGCATTTGAAGATTTGACCCAGTGGAATAGGCAGATGAGAACAAGTTGTTCCAAAGGCCATGAAGGTGGCAGAAGCAGGTACTGCAGAGTGCTTGGAACTTGTGTAGACATCAAAGACACCAGGGCCAACCACTGTATCTCTGGCCATCACCAATGACCTTGGCTTTGTCTTGCCACTGGACTTTCATGACTCTGGAAGAGAGAGTGGGGTTGATGACTTTGTGCAACTCTTAAATCCAACTCATATATGAATCAAGACATTACCCCATGATATCATCAGTTCTCAAAAATGAAAGGTAAAAACAGTACTTGCTGTAAAGTAAGTGCATAATAAATGTGCATTGAATGACTAATCAACTGGCTGACTTAGAGGGATTACTCCAGTAGAGTGCAACCTCGAGGAGGTTCTAGCATGTGAGAAAAATGATCAATAGCTGCTGTTATATATGAATACCATCCTAGCTAGATTTAGAATCCCATCATTAGGCTGGTTGAGTGATAATGAATTTTTCATACACAATAACTTTCAAAACCTATTAAATAAGTTGGGAAGAGGGTGTGCTCTACATTGGTAGAGGTTAATGATCCTTGAAGTATCATGTCTTGAATTGGCAGCTCTGAAAAGTTCCAAAACATGAACTTACAAAATTTAAGAAGCTCCAAGAAAGGAACAATTCTAAAAGAAAAGGGCTTTGGAAAGTTAAATTTTAAAAAACATTCAAAATAAGGAGGAAGAGGAAAAGGAGGAGGAAAAAGGAAGACTATTTAGCTGAATTTGCTCTTAGTCGCCACATTCAATAAATTCTTGGACTTTTTGCTATGTTCCACAGATGACAAAGTTGGTGAGTTGTATGTAATATGTACGTAATATGGACTTTTATGCGATAAGATTCAGCCTCATGAAAGCATTTAAAATAGATTATAGTGACATTAAATGGCCAAAGCTTACTCATCAGGTAACCTTAGATGAGAGAAACAGCAATCCTTAGCCTAGGATAGTGTATCTGCTCTTCAGGTAGTGCTTTCCAGCAAATCACAGGAAGTTTCTCTTTTGGTTGTACACATTCCTCTTTTGGATGGACACATGCTTCTCGTACCTGAATGACATTCTATTACCTTTTAATGTTTGTTTTTTTTATTTAATATATTTAGTTTTCAGCATTGATTTATTATCTTTTAATGTAATGTTTTCTTTATGAGATTTTAAAAATTTGGCAGTCTTAAAGAAACCCAGAATTAGCTACCCCAAAAATCTAGTAAGTAAAAAGATTGGTGGATGCTGGAAATAATCAGTGGGACTTATTATACCAGATGTGTCTTTGATAGGGTATCTTACTGCATGATAAGGAAAAGAAAAGGATGGTGCCTGATGTCCTCTGGTTTCCATTATCGCCTACAGTGATCACATCGTGAGCATTGAATAGATGAATATGTGAGAGGTATTCATATTTCCCATAACAAAGCATCTGGAGAATTTTCATCATCTAGATGTCTCTCCTTTTTAATAAGGATAACTGTCTATCATTGAAGGGTCTGCTTAGCGATTTTAATAAAAGGCTGATGATTTTTATTTACTAACACATCTCATTTATATAATGCTTCCTAAAAACAACCTAATGAACTGGGTAGTAAATATAAGCATGGTACCTTTGCTACTGTTTGAAGGAGAACCAGCAGAAGACTAGTAAGCAAAATATCTTGATGCTCACAAGATTAAACAGCTGCAGTAACAGGTCAAAGACCGTGACACCTTAAACAGCATACAATACTGTGCGCATCACAAGAAAAAGAGAAAGCAGCAGGAAAACTATTAAGCACCATGTGAATAAATGTAAAATATGTTTTCGGGTGGTGGTAGTGCATATCTGTGAGCCCAGCCACCAGGAAGACTCAGGTTGGTGGATTTCTGGAGCTTTGGCGTTCTGAGCTGCAGTGGGTTATGTCTTTTGGGTGTCTGCATTAAGATTGGCATATCTTTAGTGAGCCCCTGGAAGCAGAGGTCCACCAGATTGTCTAAAGGAGGAATGAATCAGTGCAGCTTGGAAGCTGAGCAGGTCAAAGCTCCAAGGTCAATCAGCAGTGTTATGGAGCCCATGAATAGCCCCTGCATTTCCAAATTGCTTGAGATGGGGAGACCCATTGTATATGTGTGTATGTCTGTATACACACAAGTGTATGTATATATGTATGTATATGTCTGCATGTGTATAGGCATAGGTATATATTCATGTACATATGTATCTGTAGTGCCTCTGCACGTACATGTATGTTTAAACATGCATTTATGCACACATGCATGTACCTGTACATGGGGCAGGTAGGTGGAGCACAGGGCAGCTAGGAAGCACAATAGGTAGAGCATGGGGCCTAGAATCAGGAGAATCTGAGTTCACATCTGACCTCAGACACTTACTAGATGTGTGACCCTGGAAAAGCCACTTTGCCCCCATTTGCCTCAGTTCTTCATCTGTAAAAAGGGGACAACTAGAGAAGGAAATGGCAAACTACTCCTGTGTCTTTGGCAAGAAAACACCAAATGGGGTCATGAAGAGTCTGGCATGCCTGAACAGCAACAAAAAACCCTATGTGTTAGCTACTTGTATCTGCCAGGAAAACCCCATGGACATGATCTATGGGGTCACATAGAGTAAAGCATGACTGAAAACAACACATACACATACATATGTCTGTGCATATATAAATGTTCTCACACACACATATATTTATATACATCTCTGTATCAAAATATAGACATAGGTATAGATAAAGACTGTCAAAAACACTTTCTATATAGTACAGCTTTAAGGTTAGTAGCTTATACAGGGTATGGACACCCTGTATACACACATATATACATACATATAAATCCAAGTATCTCTGTAGATACGTACTTGTATGTATATATATAGAAGCCAGATGTCAAGGGGTTGAAGAGTGATCAGGTAACAAGGAAGTGAAGGAAATAGAAGCAGTGAATGCGGATGCTTCTTTTCATCAGTTTAGCAAGTGAGAGGAAGGAAATGCCAGGGTCAAGAGAGCATTTATTTTTAAAGCAGAAAATGAGTATATTTGTAAGCTGCAGAAAAGGACCCAGTGGAAAAGAGAAATTGAAAAGGAAAAAGAAGGAAGGTTCAGCAGGTCAGGCTCCCAAAGGAGATGGGATGAGATGGGATCAAGGGCACAAGTAGAAGGGTTAGCACTGACATAGAGACGAGTAACATAATTCTCTGAGCCTGGGACAAAGGTAGAGGGTATGGCTGGAAGCATAGAGAGACTGGTGAGGCAGGGAGTAGAAGAGAATTCATGACAAGTGGTGACTTCATCTCTAACGATAACAATAATGCACAAAACTCTGGTTTGCATGGAATTTTCTTCACAATAGTCCTGGAGGGTAGATAGTATTCTTATTCCCAATTCATGGATGAGGAGATTGAGAGTCTGAGAAATTTAGTGTCTTGTCAATGATTATACAGTTAGAAGGTGTCTGAAGATGGATTCAAACCCAGAATCTATACCTGAAATGTCTAGTATTCATTTAACTTCATCATGCTATTTCTCCTAAGAGAATATGTGAGTAGTTAAGTTGTGGCTATAGGGAAAGAAGAGTAGATTTGGAATAGCCTCAGGGGAGAGGGTAATAGGAAGATATTAAAAGATGAATAAAAGTTTTTACCTTTTCAATGATTATGGGCCAACTTGAGGATAAGTTAAATTAATTTGTTGTGGGCCAATTTTTCAAATTCATGACTTCAACCAATGTTCTGTGGTCCAGGAAATAGATTATGGAAGGTGATGGTTTGAATGGTTACAGCAAAAGGAGAAATTGTGTGAGAGAGAGTGTGTGTGTGTGTGTGTGCGTGTGTGCATGTGTGCATGTGTGCATGTGTGTGTGTGCAGGGAGTGAGGCAGGGAGTAGAATTCATGACAACTGGTATACAGATACACACACAGGCACATATTTAAAGAATAGTATTGTAGAATGATGTGGTTTAATTTGGCATGGAGAGAAAACCCCATAAACTTCCATAAATCCTGAGGTCACCATGATATTCTGATACAGTGGAGTAAATGATGTTCTCAGCATTGACTCAGAATTGCCAAAAAAAGTTAAATGATTTTCAGTACAATTTCTGTATTCTTTATCTCCAACCTGATACTTTGTATAAGAAACTAAAGAATTATGTAATACACTTTAGAAATATGTCCACCTCCAATAGCTAATGGGCAGAAAAAGGTACTAGACCTGTGACTTCATTTGTACACGGAACTTCCTTCCAGCTTAGGAAACTCTCTACAAATGCATATTGGTACTTTTGGGGCAACTTAGTCTTCCAGAATTGCATTGAGAAAGTTGAGCATTGAGAAGATAAGTGACTTAACCAGGGCCACATGGTAATAGATAGGACTTGAGCTCAGCTCATCCTGGCTCCAATGTAGGCTCTATCCATTATGGAATCCTGCCCCTCTATATTGGGTGTGATGAAGAAAAATAAATAAACATATTTTGGCATTTAAATGGATTTCAGTTATTTCAAAATTTTACCGATGTTAAAAAAGTCAGTTAGGTTAAAGAGGCAGCATTGTGTGGCAGATACCTTGCCTTGAAGTCAGGAATTTGTTGTTCAGTCATTTCAGTCATGTTTGATTCTTCACCACCCCATTTAGGGTTTTTTTTGGCAGAAATACTGGAGTGGTTTGCCATTTACTTCTTTAGCTCATTTTAAAGATGAGGAAACTGAGGCAAACAAGGTAAAGTGATTTGCCAAGGGTAACATAGCTAGTTTCTGAAGCCAGATTTGAACTTATTTGACTTAGATTGGACTAAATCTTTTTTCTTTTGAGGCTTAAATGATACTCGTACTTTTTGACATGCCTACACCAACAGCTGCTGCAATATTTATAACAATCATTGAAGTGTGCTCTTCAAGAGCTATAACTTTCTTGTGTTTCCTTAGAGTAATATCTATTCTTAAAAACCACAGAATCAAAAAACACAGTAAAAGATGGTAATGAAGTGTGCATGAGTACGTGTGTGTGTGTGTGTGTGTGTGTGTGTGTGTGTGCAGCAAAATCCAGTACTCAGCTAAGAAGGATGAACTAAGTATTAGGAAGCAAGTTCAATTAGATTTCATCTGGTCAGACTTCTTCATTAGCCCAGTGCCATTAAGAGCACACATGCATGACCATGAGAGACACAAATAAAACCACATCAAAGTTATTTCTTGTTCTAAGTAATCTGCACACTGTTGTATAAAAGAGTTCCATTTAGTTAAATTTTCATGTAGGATGCTGGATACATTTTCAGCTTTGTGCTTCTCCCAAGCAAGCAACTCAACATTAGTCATGAAAGTTTCCAGACTTAGATGTGACTTTGGAAGTTTGAGATCTTGGATTCTATAGATCTTGGATTCGTGGCTCAGAGTTGACCGAGGGAAGAAGCATTTTCTTCCTAGAAATTATGATTACCAGCAAGAAGATGAGTCCTCATTTTTACCTGAATTGACAAGAGACACTCAGAATTTGCTTGAGCAGTACAGAGCCAAAGTGAAATGTAAAATGCATAATCAACAGGCCTGGAAATTATTTCATGTAGGGATAGTTTTAGGTATTCATGTCCTGGCAGTATATTATGATAGTTAATACAGCTGTTTAAGTTTATTTGTCAAATTTATGCTTATTAGTGTCCTATTTTTAGCATTTCTCTTATGTGTAGGAAGTAAATATCAATCCCATAACTAATTCACATTATATGTTGAGAATCTTTCTACTGCCCCTTTTTGGGGGAGACCTTGGATGTGAATGCAAGCCTTAAGCATTTTTTCCCTGAGGCAATTGGAGTGGGGAATGTAACAAGGAAAAGAGCGACAGCAAAATGAGCCTAGCTCCCTTCATTTGAGGACAGGCTTCCTCAGGACTCAGCCTGTTTTGAGTTGTTTATATAAGTTTAGAGTAGCATCAAATTAACAGGAATTTCTCAAGCACTGTGCTGAAGACCCCTTAGTGAATTGGAAAAAGGAGATTATTTCAGATCCCTGGGCCCATCAGAGGTTTTCTATATTATATCAGAAAAAAGAATTTATAATATCTTAATAGGAAGGAAATAATTGGCTACCAATGAGAGAATAATTGTTGAATCAACTCTTTGTGTACAATAAAATCTTTGGCTTTTTACATCAAAGATCAAAATCAATACCAAGCCTGAGTGAAAAATTTAAAAAAAGAGATGATATGACATGCAATTCACGTCGATCTGAGATGTTTAAATGAAATATTAAAGTCAAAAGATGGTAAACAGATAAAAGACCTTACAAGGCACAGATTATCACCATTTCCTAAGAAGTTTAGTAAGTGTAAATCAATTATCACAATGAAGAGACTAAAAGAAGTTAGAAACTGCCTTAACCAGCAAATATTTGATTTCCTTGCTAAGTGGAAAGATAAAGCAGCCAGAGGCAACACCAATTTGAATTATATACTTGTACTAAAAATCAGATGGGAGTTGAAGATTATGAGCCAGTCTTGTTGCATGAAAAGGGGTAGTAGAGGGAGAAAAATTAGTTTACTGAAAGCTTGGCAACACATCTGGTTAAATCACATCATCTTGAGAACATTTTAAAATGGAATTTGAAAGATCAACAATCAAGGATGAAAAATGGAAAAGATTTGTTGAGATAGCAAACTAAGTAGCTACATTTTCTTCACCAGTGACAATAGAACTGGCAAATTTGGACTCAGTATCACAGTGTTTAATGTACAAAAATAAACAAATAGATGAGAAGAATATCTGGATTAAAACAAATGTGAATAGGAGAAAGTCATGACCTCTCTGGGTTTCAGTTCTCTTCACTCTAAAATGTAGTCAGGGGTAGACTAAATGTCCTTTGTGATATTTTCAGCTACAGATATATGAACTGATGGTAATAATGATATTATGTAAAAGATATAATCAAAGAAATGTTTCCTTGGAAAAAGAAGAGGGCTAGTCATTCAGTGAAAGCAAGGGGAAAATGAAGGATAGCTCTCTTGGAACTCACACTACATCAAGAGATCTAGAGGAACATGCTAGGCTACAGGAAAGTCACACTATGGAAGATATGTTATGGTAGGATATGAATATGAGTTGAACAGGATAAAAAGATTTGGATGCATTGTAGTATGTAGCATTGAAGGAGTATCTGTATTGATGAAATTAGTGAGAATTAACTTAAATTATGTATTTATGTACACATATAAATTAAGCTACATGAGAGTTAATCATATATGTTTACTAACAGATTGCTTTTTATTATTTTGCATATGACAATATCATGTATTCTATTATATTTATAACTGCATAAAATCGTACTGTTACTGCCATGCTTACATTACAAAGATTTTAGTGGGAAGCATAATCATTGCTAAGGTAATATTTTAGTAAAACTGTCATTATTTTTATATTGTATCAAACACAGTAACAAGAAAGGGATTGTTTCAATTATCTACACTAGGACAGCAAAGCAGATGAAAAATATGTCACTCAGATTATAACATGATCCCGGATGTTCAACTTGTTCAGTTATCACACATCCATACACAGAGCACACATACATACATACACATGCATAGGATATATGTATGCATGTGTATATATGCATACTATATAGTTGTATATGTAGGTATATATGTGTGTATATGTATACACATGTGTATATGTGTACATGCACATATACATATACATACATACATATATACCTATATATACATATATATATACCTGAACACATATATTATATATACACACACACACATATATATATATATATATACATATATATACATATGTATAAACACCTTCTATGGTTAATGGATAATAAAATGAGTGCAGAATTTTATAGGAAGAAGATACTGGGCTGGATTACATTTGAGAAATTGACTTTTATTTTAAATGATGCAAAATTGTTTACTGAGTGAAAAGCTCATGACTTTTCTCCCTGTGCTATATGGCTTCAAATCATAGGACAGCATAATCTCAGAAGAATCAGAATTATACTTAATCCCCAAAGCTCTGAAAACCATATGGTGCACATAAGTGAGCTGCATCATTTTACCAACAATTGAGTTTAAGGAACTACATAAAAGAAAGAATCAAGGGCATAAGTAACTCAAAAAGGTGAGCTGAACATAGAATGAGAGACAACAGATAGACAACTTGAGTACTACATTAGCATGTCCCAGTTATTAAAATAACCAGAGAAAAACCTCCTGTGCATTTGATGAGCCTTTTATGGAAGATTTATGGAAGAACATAGACAAGAATTGCAAAAGATGACAGCTTATGTTGGCTTATGATCTGGATTGGATTGGTAGAGTGATTATCCTGGATGAAATCACAAATTATGAAAATATTAGATTTTCAAATTATGTGCTATTTAGTATTCTGTTGGTTAGAATATGCTATTGAATGACACTTCTGTATATTGACCTCTCAAAATTGCTTTTCATAATGATGATCTCAGGGCAATGTGATGAAATGTCTTCTGGGTCATCAGCAATGTCAAAGGTGAACTATGCCATTGTTAAGTATAATCTATGATACCCCATTCTTGGAAATTAATATGTGGACAACATTTCAAAAGTCCAGATTATTTAATTTAATCTTAACACCCCATCACTGATTGTCAGATAATCATCTATTGTACAACCTATTTATAAGGTTGAAATATTATTATTTGTTGTCTACTTTATGAAAATTTCTTGATAAAATGAAAATCAAGGCCCAGTTCCATGAAATATTTGCTCCTTATTATAAATTTCCCTTTGTGTTATTTCAGAATGAAGGTAACATATTTGCTAAGAAAATTGAGCGAATATTCCATTTTTAAATACAATGTGACATCTACTCTGATGACTCAACATGGTGTGGAGGTTCTCCCAGAATAGAATATTTGTTGCATGATCTTGGGCAAGTCACTTTAACCTGTTTGCCCCACTTTCCTCAACTTTAAAATGGGAATAATAATGGCATCTACTTCCCAGAGCTGTTGTGAGGTTGGAATGAGATAACATTTGTAATGCACTTAGCATAGTGTTTGGGACATGGTATATACTACAGAAATACTATTAATATTGTCATTGTCATCTTTGTTGTCATCATCGTCATCATCAATTATCATCATCATATTTCACCAGAGTGTAAGCCCTGAGTGCTTCTACCTTCCCTGAAAGCCAGGTATAGTCCCAGGAATTCAGAGAGTCTGCTTTCCAAGGATTGGCTTGCTAAATACAGAGAACTTCATCATCATAGGCCGGACACTTGGTAATGAATATTTCTGCCATGGTAATTCATGAAATAAAGAAACATACAATGAAGCTAGAGTCCTGTATAGCCCCCTATCACTTCCACAGAATGGCAAAAAAGGAGCCAGACCATGGTAAGAATTAGGAGGTTTGGGGCAGGTAGGTGGCACAGTGAGTAGAGCACCAGCCCTGGAGTCAGGAGGACTTGAGTTCAAATCCGGCCCCAGACACTTGACACATTTACTAGCTGTGTGACCTTGGGCAAGTCACTTAGCCCCAATTGCCCTGCCCTCCCCTCTGCAAAAAAAGAAAAATCAGGAGGTTTTTAGACTTTCTGCAAACTTAAAGTTAGTTGTCACTTCTCTTTAGATAAGATACTTGTTCAATGACAGGTAGTCCTGCATTTTAACAAATCCTTTCTAAAAGTTTCATGCCATGAAGTGGAGAGTAGATATACTATCAGAGGAACTAAATCATGCCAATCTTGACATTCTCACTATCGTTTAAATCAGAACAAACTAGGACATTGAAGTTAAATGGAAAGGTTTTTCCTTGGAGTTAGAAATGCAGGAATTGGCAAAGTTGCTTTCATTTTGCATCCAAGAGCAACAAGAAACTTAGGACATTTGGTGAAATCATATTGTGATGCTCATGATGCATATTTACAAAATGAGCACCCTGAAAATATTTGCCGCTTTTTTGTTTGTTTTTACCAGACCACTGATGTCATGGGTTTAGGGAGGTCCTGGAGAGAAAATTTTACTAATGCAGATATGAATCTTCTTAGCAAGTTGTGGTCTTAGAATGTTGTCTGGGGGCAGAAAGGGGTTAAGTGACTTGCCTATAGTTACACAGCCAGAATGTGTCTGAGTCAGAATTTCAACGCAAGTCTTGCTGATCCTGAGACAAGTTTTCTATTTGCTAAATCAAACTGACTCTGGCAGATTATGGTAATATAATAGTTAAAAACTGCAGCCCATGCCCAAGAGAATGGGGCTGCTATTCCTTTAACTCTCATCTAAGGGAGTACTTTGCTCTGGACCCACATATGTGATCAAATTGAGTTCAGTTCCAGGGGATCCTGCCCTCTAAGGAGAGTCATTAGCCACTTTTTCTCACACTGATGAGTTTAATAAACCCTAATCCTGGTGCCCCCAGGGAAAATGTAATTAATGTTAGATTTGGCTTTTATCTATCATATCCCTGAGGGGGAAGGAGAAAGATATTTCAAGTACAATGTAAAGCAAATGGAAGATAGCTTTTTATTTCATTTTCACTAAAGAAAGTAAGACACCGAAGACCCCAAAGCCCGTATTAATCAAACGAATTAAAACGCAATAATTTGAAATTATTATTATATCCTCAAGATATTGAAATTTAAAAACTATAAGAAAAAGCATTTTGTAGGGCTGTTAAATAGACATTGTACATTTCACCTTGGCTCTGTACTGTCCAAATAGTTCCTTTAAGGTATGTGTATCCTGGGAATCCAGGGCTTGAGTTCATTCTTTTGTGAGTGACTGTCTTCCTCAAAGCAGAAATTCCCCTCTCCACCTAATTCTGAACAAGGAAATAGGAATTTGAAGGTTGTTGTTCAGTTATTTATTATAAAACAAAGAAATACAAAATAGAAAAGGGAGCCAGAGGCCCAGGCTTAAGCTTGTCTAGTTGAAACTTACTGTTCTGTCTCTGTAAGCCTAGTAACATTTTGCTCAGCCCTCAATGAAACATCCTTTCTGGGTATTTCCTACTTTTGTCCTTAACCAGAATTTCTAAAATGATGTTACTTCAAAATTTACTCACATGTGCTTTAAAGCCAATTGTGCCTTTGCTGTCCTCCTGAAATTTTGCTTTTTGCTATAATTTTACTTGTCTTCCCTTTTCATATACACTCGAGCCCTAATTTGTATGTAAATTCACCTTTTAGATATTTTTCATACTTCTCAGATTTGTTAAAAATTTACCACTGACCCTTGCCCATTTTTAAGTTCTAATTTTTCAAATTTTCATCCTATATATGCTTTTTAAAAATACAGTGGGAGTTTGAGCATTAATTTGACTCAGATAATTCAGTAATAACTGAAAACATTATAACAGGAAAGAATATAAACCTAATACAGCCAAGTGCTTGATGTATAAACATGCCAAGTGTGTTTCAGTCCACTAGAAGGTGACTTCCATTCCTTTGGAAAAATAATCTCGCATTATCCTATTGTATTCTTCCATACTTCAAATCCTACTTTTGGTCACAGCATGAAATGTTGCCTTTTTTGCATCTCTGAGTTTGAATACAAATCTTCTACCTTCTGGGGGACCTGGGGAGCTAGATACCTGCCATTTACCTTTTGCCTACAGAAATATACATATTATAGAGTTCTAATTTAATTTCTAACAGTACTCTCTGGGTGAAGGTAGGGAATAACTACAGGGAAATGAATATAACTGGGATCTACAGGTAAACAGAAGTATCAAGTGTTTTAGTACCCCCCACATCTTCACATGCAATTGTATTTCAGATTATATTGGACATTAAACTTCTGATGTCTTATTATCATGATGAGACAGGAATGGAAAATGGCATAGAACTGCAGGCCATTCATTTTCATGACAAGCTTGCAGTATGAATGAAGAATTACAAATATAAACCATCCTCATTACCATCTCAAGGCTGTAATCTTTTTGTCCTCCAAAGATGTCATACCTGGGGCTCAGTTGTTTTAAATGGAACATATTTCATATTTCTAGATATTCTTGACCAGTCCAGTTATCAGTTCCAGCCATTGCTAAAATAAATGGAAATTACTCTC
The DNA here is from genome assembly GCA_028646595.1 of Phalanger gymnotis. Taxonomy (NCBI): domain Eukaryota; kingdom Metazoa; phylum Chordata; class Mammalia; order Diprotodontia; family Phalangeridae; genus Phalanger; species Phalanger gymnotis. The sequence continues at coordinate 246,322,175 of CM053622.1, read as the reverse complement.
TCCCAGACTATTCAAGAAAATCTTGTCAACATTGAATACTAGTTATGAATATTTATGAACCATTTAAGCCCTTCAAAAAAACCATAGCTATTCTGTAAAAAAAAAATGTAAGGTTATTCAGCTCATATTTTGAAGTGTATGTAAATAAGTACATTCAATAACATCCTTTTTAAAAAAATGAATTAGAGGATATACGTATGAGACATGATTAGAGACCTTGGACACTCAAGTGACTAAATCTAATTTGCTGACTTGCCTTCATAGGGTCAACTGAGTCTTTAAAGGAAGGCGCTCAAACAATCTCAGATCAGAAAATTAAATGTTTTCCCATAGTTCGGTGAAATTATCTGTTCATTGGAGATATGTCTTAAATGGGAATTATAGGAAATAAATATTCGATTTTAATAAAGCCAAGGGTAGCTTTAGGCTTCAATGAAACCTATTAATATAATGTAGACATATATATACACACTTATATATACATATGTGTATATGTATTATATAATATACATATAGCCCTTGATCTGAGAAATAGTGCTATGTTAATAATTTTACTTTTTACAATCCCATGAGAGATCGTTTTCAAAATTTATCAAGATAAAGACCACTATCTGTACACAAATTGCTACATATATTTTATTACCACTTGTTCAGCAAGGACTACCAATGTATACATTTTGACAGTCTTTTATTTTATATTATTTTCCCCTAGTCAAGGCTTGCTTTCTTCTCTAGTCTCCATTTTAGTTCTGATAAATGCCAAGTTAAGTCAAGAAATATTTTTATTAAACACTTACCATATGCCAAAAGCAACCAGATGACACAGTCCCCAACCTCAAGGAGCTTATAATCCCCTGGAAGATATATTTATAGATAAGATAAAAGAAAAATTAGTACAAAGCATATAATTGAGAGCAAAAATTTCATGGTCCAAACTATATAATATGCAGTGAAGACAAAGCCAGTTGCAGGAGTGGAGAGTCAGAGATGGCTCAGGAGAGGAAAGCTGGGTCTTGAATGATGGATGGATGGAATTTGGATTTGCAGAGGAGAAAGGGAGGGGATATTTTCAGAAAGAGGAAGAGCATGAGGAAGGTGGTATAATTATGATGAGTAGTAAGAATTATCTCTAGAAGAAAAAAGTCAGGGAAATAGAAAACAACATTGTTCAATGACACAAATGTTGAGTTTGGAGTCAGAAGAGGGGCTTGAATCTTGGCTCTGCCCCTGTGCCCCTGTAGCCTTGACTGAGGTACTTCACCTCAGGGGCCTTAGTTTCTAAACTTAGATGTGAGGGCTTTTGACTAGATGGGGTCATTTCTGACTATAAATCCTAAGATCTCATAATTTGATTGGACAGAGTTCATCATATTTAAGATGTAATGAAATATAAAGTTGGATAGATAAAGTAGAGTCAGTCAAGTGTGAAGCTTGAACGCCGATCTAAGGTGTTTGAAACTGATGTTATAGACAATGGGCATGTATTGCAGGTTCTATTGAACTGTTCCTATATGTCTTTTATCCTTGCATTATCAAAGCAGATTTAAGCAACAAAGACAAAAATCACCTGTGCACTTAAAGTAAATTCAATTAACTTCAAATGAGCAAACATTTATCAAGTACCTGTTATGTGTAGAACACAGGTACGGGGACTCAATGAGGAAAATGAAGTAGATTCTACCCTCAAGGAATTCATATTATTTTACTAGGTTATGAGAAGTATATGAAGTGGATAGGGCAAGGAAAATGGACAAGAGAGAGAATTAATGACTTGGGGCAATTAAATTAGGGAAGATTTTCATTTTAATCCCTTTTCCTTTCTCATGCCTTTCATTTTTGTGAGCTCATGGAGAGTTGACTCCCTTCTGATGAAAGTACATCCCTGACTACTCTGTTCAGCAATGGTTGCACTTTTCAGTCATATCCTCCTCTCCACTCCAACTCACTAATCATGGTGGAGGAGGTCTCAGAATACTCACTGCTCCCTATTACCACTTCCAGAGCTTTCTTCTAACACCATCACTTAGTAACCTCTCCTTTGTGGCTCATACAAATCCATATTTTTCACTCGGTCAAGATTCTGGTAGTTCCTACGTACCAGTTTTCAAGGTGTTCTTCCTTCTTCAGTGAGTTCAGGGACTGACTCACAGCTTTTCTTTTGTCTGCACGAACTCCTGTCCTCAGACCAGGTGACTTCAACACATACACACAGATATATAGATTGAGGTGATATAGAGATATAGATAGAGAGATAGATACTCCCTCAAATACCCTAAATTCCTAGTTCCCCAACTTATACAATGTATGTATGACCTACTCATCACCTCATCTCAGCTACACACTTGGTCTTTCCATCATGTATACATTCCTTATGGAATATTGTCCAAGTTCATGAACTATGAAATTCTTTATCAGATCATAATCTTTTACCATTTTGTCTTTTGCTCTCTCTTAAAACCTCTAACTCTTGTTTTTTATCCTCATCATAAACTCTAACCCTTCCACTCCTCATTTGTTTTCCAGGACATCATCCCTGCACTGGCTATACTCTCTTCCCTTCCACATCTTGATTTGTTGGTGAACCAATTCACCTCTACTCTATCTCTTTTTCCCCTGAGTCCTATGCCCCTTATCTCACAATCAAGCCTTGCTCTGAAAAGCCCCAGCCTTGTATTACTTCTGTAAACATCTTCCATCAGTCCTATTCATTTAATGCTAAATGAAGCTGGAGAATATCACAAAAACTTGTGGACTGACTCCATTGCAAATCTATGTTACATAATCTCAACTGGGCCCTCATTCTATCAAGGTGACCCTTTATATATCCTTAATCAATCCACTATCCCACTATCCCATAGTGGCTTTTACAAGTCTTTTTATCCTTCCTCAAACCTCCCATGACTCACCTTCCCTTTGTTCTATCAGAGAATGACCTAGCATCATATTTCACTGAAAAAAATGGAGTAATTCATCAAAAGCTCCCTCTCTTCCCTCCTCTTCATCTCATATCCTCAGTTGTCTTTCTCACTATTTCCTTCTTCATTCCTGTCTCACATAAATTGGTGATCTTTCTCCTTGCCGTGACAAAGTCCTGCACATGCACAAGTGAGTTGCACAAGTGGAGAGTCAGAGATGGCTCAGGAATGAGTCAGAGCCATCTCAGACTCTCCACTTGTACATTTCACCTCCAGCGGGTTGCCCTCTTTGTCATTCCCACTCATTAATTTTCAACTGTTCCTGTGAACTAGCTGCTTCTCTGCTGCCTAAAAAACACTTCTAGGTCTCCCCATCCAATCTCCACAATTCAACTTTCCTTGATCCTTCCATGTCTACTAGTTATCATACTATATCTCTCTTCCCTTTTGTGATTAAAGTCCTTGCAAAGACCATCTGTAATCAGTGTTTGCATTTCCTCTCATTCTTTACCAAAGCCTCTGCAGTCTGGCTTCTGACCTTATAGGTCAACTGAAATTGCTCTCTTCAAAGTTACCAATTATCTCTTGCTAAATCTAATTACCTATTCTGAATCTTCAGTCTTCTTGACCTCTCTGCAACCTTTGCCACTACTGATTATTTTCTTCTCCTTGATACTTTCTAGATTTTTGTAACACTGCCCTTTCCTGGTTTGGTTTTCCTTCTATATATCTGACCACAACTTCTTTGCTGGATCTTGTCCAGGTTATGCCCAATAACCACAGGTATTTTCCAAGTCTTCGTACTGGGCCCTCTTCTCTTCTCACTCTATACTATTTTATTGGTAATGCCATCAGCTCCCAATATTTCAATGATCATCTTTATGCTGAGGATTATAGATATACTTATCCAACTATAATATCCAAGTTGACCTTGAGCCTCACATCGTCAGCTGCCTATTGAACATAGTCAACAGGTTGTCTCATAGACATCTAAAACTCAACACATCCCAAACTGAACTCATTATCCTTTCCCATAAGCCTTCCTCTTTTACAGTCTTTTTATTATTGCTATTGCTGTGAAGGGCACTACCATATTCCCAGTTACTAGGCTCAAAACCTAGATGTCATCCTTGACTCGTTACTTCCTCTCACCCACTATATGCAATAAATTGCTAATTCCTAATTATTCTACTTTTGCAAAAATGCTTCTGTACTCCTTCTTCTCTCTTTTGACACTGCCACCACCCTGGTGTAGGTCCTCATACTTCACACCTGAATTACTTCAGTAGCCTTCTGTTTGGTGACCCTACCTTAAGTCTCTCCCTACCTTAGTCCATCTCCGTCTCAGCTATCAAAGTGATATTCCTAAAGTGCAATTCCAAGCACATTTCATGTAATAAACTCCACAACTACTTATTACCCTAAGCATCAAATTCAAAGTTCTTTGGATTTTAAATCCCTTTATAGCTTGTCCCCTTCCTAATTTTCCTATGTTCTTAAACTTTATTCTTTTTCATGTACTCTGCAGTCTAATGGCAGTGGTTTCCTAGATGTTTGTTATATAAGACACTCCATCTCCCAATGCTGCACATTTTCACTGGCTCTCCTCTATGCTTAAAATGCTCTCCCTCCTCATCTCTGCCTCCTGGCTTCCCATCTTCCTTCAAGTTTCAGTGAAAATGCTTCCATCTTCAAGAAGACTTTCCTTGTCTTTTTCTGATAGTATATATAGTTTGTACATGATTATACATAACTGTCTTCCCCATTACATTGTGAATTTCATGAGGACAAGTACTGTTTATTCAATGAGAGGCTGAGAATGAAATCACATCACCCTTGGACAGAGAAACTTGACTCTATACTCAAACCACCCCCAGACTTGGCAAGCTATTCAAAGAATGTATGCCCCACTCAAGCCCAAGCAGAACACAATGGCTACTCAACTTGGGTGGGGTCTGAACCCAAAAGTTCCTCCAATCTCATTATCAGTAATGTCCTTTAAGAGACAGAACTTTTTAAAATCAGGTTTTTAGAGGAAGGGGAGAACTCTGGATCTTCCCAAATTCTTGGTTATTAATAATCATTTCTTTCATAGTCACTTTATTTGCATGAATTCCAAATTGCTTTGCAAAATGGTTATACCAATTCACAGCATTACCAATAATGAACTGGCATACCTACCGCCTCATAATCCTTCCAACATGGACTATTTTTGTTGTTTTTCTTGATTACCTTTTCATGCTTCTCTTGATTCTTGTGTTTGAAAGTCTAATTGTCTATTCAGCTCTGGTCTTTTCACTGAGAAAGCTTGAAAGTCCTCCATTTTATTGAAAGTCTATATTTTGCCTTGGAGCATGATACTCAGTTTTGCTAGGTAGGTGATTCTTGGTTTTAATCCTAGCTCCATTGACCTCCGGAATATCGTATTCTAAGCCCTTCGATCTCTTAATGTAGAAGCTGCTAGATCTTGTGTTATCCTGATTGTGCCTCCACAATACTCAAATTGTTTCTTTCTGGCTGCTTGAAGTATTTCTGGGAGCTCTGGAATTTGGCAACAATATTCCTAGGAGATTTCTTTTTGGGATCTATTTTAGGAGGCGATTGGTGGATTGAAAGAATCCACCAATTTCTATTTTGCCCTGTGGCTCTAGAATATCAAGGCAGTTCTCCTTGATAATTTCTTGAAAGATGGTATCTAGGCTCTTTTTTTGATCATGGCTTTCAGGTAGTCCAATAATTTTTAAATTATCTCTCCTAGATCTATTTTCCAGGTCAGTGGTTTTTCCAATGAGATATTTCACATTGTCTTCTATTTTTTTCATTCTTTTGGTTCTGTTTTATAAAATCTTGATTTCTCATCAAGTCACTAGCTTCCACTTGCTCCAATCTCATTTTTAAGGTAGTATTTTTTTCAGTGGTCTTTTGGACCTCCTTTTCCATTTGGCTAATTCTGCCTTTCAAGGCATTCTTCTCCTCATTGGCTTTTTGGAGCTCTTTTGCCATT
>CM053622.1:246268239-246305946 GCA_028646595.1 Phalanger gymnotis | reverse complement strand
TCAGCATCAGGGGTCAGTCACACATGTGACTCACCCACGTGACCTAAAATTGTCACAAAGAGGAGGACTTAAACTCATGTGGTCTAAGAGCCTCTGCTGTCCCAGACATGTAAACTAGGCCCTCCCTGGAGTTAGCCCCATTTTGGGCCCCACCTTAGTTGCCAATCCACACCCACATAGGTTTTACACATAATAGGGGTTTGGGCCTGGGGCTTAGCACTTAGTAAGATTCAATGAAATAGCTGAATTACTCAAAGCAAACAAGAGCCAAACTCTTCAAGGGCACTTGTTGAACTAAGGGCTGAGGAGCCCATTTTGCTTACCAACACATGAGTTCACACATGTGATGAAAAAATGTCACTGCTATTTCTGAGGAACAAATTAGTATAAGCACTCAGCATAGTGCTTGGCACGTTGCAGTTGCTTAACAAATGTTTATTGCTTGATTGATAAGGTTTAACTGTGGACATTGGTTTATTATGTTGAATGTTGGGTTATTGTTGTTGTTTTTGTTTTGGTTAAATCTCACACAAAGTTTCAGAAGATTCTAATTCAGTTCTAATTGAACTTTTGTTCAAGAACTTTGGAAATAGCTTAGAACACTTCCTTCAAAAGTAGAAAAATCCATTACTCTTATTATAGGACCTACTAGTTATTACCAACCACTTCCATTTTTAAGAATGTATAAGTTATGGAAAAAGGATTCAGGGAAGATGGTAGAGTAGGTCAGAAAATTCCAAGATCTCTAGATTTCCCCCCCCCACAAGACAAAATAGTGCCTCAGGGCAAATGGAGAGCAGTAAAAAGAGACATGAGTTGGGACAAAACAGTAGTTCTCCCATGCCAGAGGATTATAGAAGAAAAATCTGAGGACTGAGGTTTGGTCCCTGTGATGTGTAAACACCTGGATCCAGGCTAGTTCCAACGAAACAACAAGCAGGGAGCCCTGGGCTTGCTGGGTTAGGAGATAGCCTCAGCCCCAGCCACAGGAATTTTCACTACCAGACAGTGTGGGGAGTTAAGTATCTGAGCAAGGGAAAATTAAAGGAACTTCTGTGGATAAGGGATGCCAGGCTCAGCTGTGCTGCCCAGTTGTTGCTCTGGCTAAGAAGGAACCAGCACGTGCTGGGTGAGTGAAGAAGCAGTGGGGCTGAGCACCACTGGCTGTGGACACTTATAGGAGGGTAGATTTCTTGGTTTCAGTTCCAGGCCTGAGGACCTGAGGCCAGAGCCAATATTCTGCATTCCCTAGGACTAGAGGTGATCATAACAAGTTACTATTTCAAAAAAGAGCAAGCAAAGGAGAAAGAACCCTACGGAAAATTACTATGGTGAAAGAGAAGACTGGAGTTCACCCTCAGAGAAAGATACTGAAGCAAAAAACGCCTCTCCTACCACTAAGAAAATGTCAAATGGTCACCTGCCCAAAAAAAATCCTAGAAGAACTTACAAAAAACTTTAAAAATCAAATGAGAGAGATGGAGGAAAAAATAAAATAAAGAACAATCTAAGAGAAACAAGAAGATTATGAAAAGAAAGTTAAACAACTAGAACAGGAGATCCAGAATCTCGAGGCAGAAAACAACTCCTTGAAAATTAGAATTGACCAAAGGGAAGCTAGCAAAATTCTAAGAGATTGGGAAATAATAAAACAAAACATCAAGAATGAAAAAATCAAAGAGAATGTGAAACATCTCATAAGAAAAACAACTGATTTCAAAAACAGTTGATCAAGAAGAGAAAACATAAGAATAATCAGACTACCTGAAAGCTATGATCAAATAAAGAATCTTGATACAATAATACAAGAAATAATTAAAGAAAGTGGTTCTGAAGTGTTAGAAAAAAAGGGGAAAGTAGAAATAGAGAAAAACACTGATCACCACCTGAAAGAGATCCTATGAAGAAAACCTACAAGAACATCATAGCTAAATCCTGAATCCCTCAGCTCAAGAAGAAAATTTTGCAGGAAACGAGAAAAAACAATTCAAATATGGTGGAGCCACAATTAGAATTACACAAGACCTAGCAGTGGCTATCCTAAAAGGCCACAGGTCTTAGAACACTATATATCAAAGAGTAAAGAACTGGGGTTGTGGCCAAAAATATCATACCCAGGAAAGTTAACATAATCCTGAGCAAAAACCAAGGATATTCAATGAATTTCCAGACTTTCAGGATTTTATTGCAAAAAGATCTTAACTTAATAGAAAACTGGATATATAAGACCCGAGAGGTCTTATATATATATATGTATATATATATATGTATATATATATTTATATACACATACATATATATTATATATGTACATATACATATGCACACATATATGGTAAACATTAAAGACTAATTACAAGGTACTCAATAAAGACTATTTACTTTTCATATGAGGAAGTGTGAACTGTATGTCTAAGATTGTAATTAGTAATTGGGTAGTTCAAAAGAAAGATTGGGATGGAGCTGAGTATGATGTGATTCTAAAAAGTAACACTGTATAGGAAAAGGCAAAAAGAGTAATTATCTTATACAAATGCGGTATGAAGGAGGTAGAGCTAAGATGGCAAAATAAAGGCAGGGACCCACCTGAGCTCTTCCTTAAACCCAACCAAATATCTTTTAAAAATGACTCTAAACAAATTCTAGAGCAGCACAGCCCACAAAAAGATGGAGTGAAACAAATTTCCAGCCCAAGCCAACTTGGAAAGTCAGCAGGAAAAGTCTGTTGCACCAAGGTGAGGGAGGAGTACAATCCAGTGCAGGCTGGGCCAGCACAGCCCCAGCCATAGGAAACCAGGAACAGGCCTTGGGACTAAATCAGCAGTGATAGTGGCAATGGCAGTGGCAGCAGGTGCAGCTACTTCTGGAGCTCTCAGACCACAGATGGTAAGTGGGTTAAACAACTGGTCAGAAAGAGATTACAGGGGTCTTTTTGCTAGCACTGAGGCAGGACCCTGTTGCTTTGCCCATATTTAGATCTGCGTCACAGTCCTGGGTGACAGTCCCAGGGTTAGGAGGAACATTGGCATAGCTTGTGGCCACAGTAGAGGGGGTACCCTCCTCAGAGGTCCAGGGCAGAAAAGAGCGCTTGTGGTCACTCACAGACCAGAGTACAAGCCAGGAGAGTAGTAAACATCTCTCCTTAGATCATATCACCTTGGAAGAACTGAAAACTTACAGGTCCCTGGAAATATCTTTGAAAAGTTACACAAAACCCCTGAAGCTTGGGACATTGTGCTCCCTCCCCTTCCCCCAGCCACCTTGGAAGCAGAGTCCTACTTTAACCAAGATTTAAAAGTCAAGTAATAGGCTGGGAAAAAGAGCAAACAAAGGGAAAAAAAACTCTGACTATAGAAAGTTGTTACGGTGACAAGGAAGATCAAAACATACATTCAGAAGAAGACAACAAAGTCAAAGCTCCTACATTCAAAGCCTCCAAGAAAAATATGAATTGGTGCCGGGCCATGGAAGAGCTCAAAAAGGATTTGAAAATCAAGTAGGAGAGGAAGCGGAATGATGCAAGAAAATTATGAAAAACAAATCAACAGCTTGGTAAAGGAGACACAAAAAATACTGAAGAAAATAATACCTTTAAGAACAGACTAGGACAAATGGTAAAAGAGGTCCAAAAAGTGAATAAGAAGAATACCTTAAAAAGCAGAATTGGCCAAATGAAAAAGCTCAATGAAGAAAATAATTCCTTAAAAATTAAACTTGAGCAAGTGGATGCTAATAACTTTATGAGAAATCAAGAAACAATAAAACAAAACCAAAAGAATGAAGAAATAGAAGACAGTGTTAAATATCTCACTGGAAAAACAACTGACCTGGAAAATAGATCCAAGAGATATAATTTAAATGTTATTATGCTACCTGAAAGCCATGATCAGGAAAAGGGCCTAGATATCATCTTTCAAGAAATCATTAAGGAGAACTGCCCTGATATTCTAGTACCAGAGGGTAAAACAAAAATTGAAAGAATCCACTGATCACCTCCTGACAGAGATCTCAACGTGAGAACTTCCAGGAATATTATACAGAGTTGCCAGGTCAAGGAGAAAATATTGCAAGCATCTAGAAAAAACCCCACAATTGAAGAATCATGGATCCATAGTCAGGATAACACAGGATGTAGCAGCTTCTACATTAAAGGATAGGAGGACTTGGAATATGATATTCCAGAGGGCGAAGGAGCTAGGATTACAACCAAGAATCACCTACCCTTGGGGGAGGGGAATGGATATTGAATGAGATAGAGGACTTTCAAGCATTCTTGATAAAAAGACTAGAGGTGAATAGAAAACTTGACTATCCAAAACAAGACTCAAGAGAAGAATAAAAAAGTGAACAGGAAAGGGAAATCATAAGAGGCTTAATAAGGTTAAACTGTTTACATTCCTACATGGGAGATGATATTTGTAACCCATAAGACCTTTCTCATTATTGGGGTAGTTAAAAGGACTATCTATAGGAATAGGCTGGAGGGAATCAAGTTATTCTGATAAAAGCTTCACTTCTCAAGCATATAAAGAACTGAATCAAATTTATAAAAATGAGCCATTTTCCAATAGATAAATGATCAAAAGATGTGATAAGTTTTCAGATGAAGTAATAAGAGCTATCTATAGCCATATGAAAAAATACTCTAACTCATTGATTGGAGAAATGCAAATTAAAGCAATACATCCTGCTTATTATATTGGCTAATAGGACAGAAAGGTAAATGACAAATGGAGGAAATGTGGGAAAAATGAGACATTAATGCACTATTGGTGCAACCATTCTGTAGAACAACTTGGAACTATGCTCAAAGGGCTTTAAAACCTTGTATACCCTTTATGGTATATATCTACCACTACTAGGTCTATATGCCAAAAGAGATAAAAAAGGAAAAGGACCTGTATGTATGGAAATATTTATAGCAGCTCTTTTCTGGGGGCAAAGAACTAGAAATTGAAGGAATGTCCATCAATTGGGAAATGGCTAAACAAGTTGTAGTGTATTATTGTGAGGGAATGCTATTGTACTTTAAGAAATGATGAGCAGGATGCTCTCAGAAAAACCTAGAAAGACCTGCATGGGCTGATGCAAAATGAAATGTACCGTGTACAAAATTACAGCAATATTGTAAGATGATCAGCTGTGAATGACTCATCTATTCTCAGAAATACAACAATCCAAGACAACTCTAAAGGACTTATGAGGAAAAAAGGTGTCCATCCCCAGAGAAAGAACTGTTGGTTGTCTGAATATAGATACTTCTTTTTACTTTATTTTTCTTGTTTTTTTGTCTATGTTTTCTTTTACAACATGATGATTATGGAAATATTTTATATGACTACACATATATAACCTTTACTAAATTGCTTGTCTTCTCAATGAAGGGGAGTGGGGAGGAAGGAAGGAGAGAATTTTGAACTCAAAGTTTTAAAAACAAATGTTAAAAATTGTTTTTAAAAGTAACTGGGGAAAAATAAAATGCCAAATAAATAAATAACAAAAACAAACAAAAAATGAGTTGTGAGAGGAAGAACTGACACAGGAATTAGATGAGGGAGGAGGACTGGTAGTTCTGTAATCCTGCTCTCATCAGGAATGTGTTAAAGAGGGAACAATACATATATATGTAGAAGAGTATAAAAGTCTGTTAAATTCAGAAATAAAAGGCTAAAGGCTTAGGGTGGGGGAGGGATTTTTAGAGGGAACTCTGCTCACATCAGACCTGAGTTAAAGAGAGAACAATATATACATTTAGAAGGGAATAAAAGTCTTCTAAATTTATAAAGAAATAAGATGTAGAAGGAATAGGATAAGGAGAGGAGTATAGAAGGTTATCTAGGTTAACAGGAATGGGATAAAGAGGGAATAACATACATATTTGGAAGGCTATGAAAGTCTTTTAAATTCAGAGAGAAACAAAGGGGCAAGGGGAAAAGGTTGGGGGAGAGGATAAGGGAGGCATTCTTGGGGGAGTAGGTTAAGTAATAGGAGGGAAATGTAGAAGTACAGTAGAAGAGTAGAAGATGGGATATATATGTATATGTATGTATGTATGTCTATATATACTTGTATGTATATGGGTATATATGTATATGTAAATGAGTGTATAAATACAAATAAATATGTATATCTGTGTATATGTGTGTGTATGTGTATCTATATCTATATCTGTATCTATCTATCTATCTATCTATCTATCTATCTATCTATCTATCTATCTATTTACCTGTATATCTGTGCTCAATTGTAGCCTTTTTGGGGGAGGTGGGGAGGAAGGGGGAGAAAAGAACAAAGTAAATAGTGCACAGAAGAGAACAAAATAAAATTTACAAGGAAGTAAAGAAAAGATGTACAGCTCTGAACACAATGCATAGTATTTATTATATAGGCTTTCTTGAAATGGAAAGTGATTGATTGATATTTGAATACTATTTAATATTCTGCTATTCACCTGGCAATTTTTTTCTATTCTAATTTGGTATTTAAGTTTCTTTTTTTCTTTTCCTATTTTGCATTTAAGTTTAAAATATTAAAAAACTACCAAAAAAGGAATACATAGTTATTTCTTAGAAAGAGATGTCAAAGGCCATGCATATGATCAAATGGTTAATGTTGTTTGACTGTGGACTAGCATCTCTAATGACAAACATTGATTAGCTATTTTGACCCACCTTGAGCAACCATTTTCAAGAACATATTTTTTCCAGGTCACTAATGACACCAAACCCTTTATAATTTTTTTACAAGTGTAATATTATGTATCTGGAAGCCTCCAGAGCCCCAATCTGGTCTCTTAAGAAACATAATTATAGAGGCATTCCTAGGAGAACAAAAAACCGGTCATTTCAGTTAAAAATATGACCATAGTCAATTATGTTTTGCCCATTTCCATGATTAGTTTGTGAGCCAACAAAAGAAACTTTTGAATTACAGTTTGTTTTTTCAAGACCATACTGGATATGGAGATGGCACTCCCTCTTTAATGTTAGATTAAATTGGGTTTGCAAGAAACTTCTACAAGTTCAAGATTTTCTAAACCATACCATAGTTGTGTATATACATATATATGTATACGTATATGCATATGTATATATATATTTTTTTCTCATGGCAACAAACAGATGCGTTTGCAGGTATTAAAGTCATCTGCCCTAAGCTACTCACAATGAGAAATTGAATTAGGGAGCAGAACTTGTCATAACAAAGCCTTAAAGATGGTTGATATTTATCTGCCAGATCTCTTTCATCCTGAAAATTCTATGCATGAGGTTTGGAAGAAACTGCAACTCTTGGGGTCACCTCCACTGATTTTCAACCTCCACCATAGGATGTGAGATGTTCATGAATAAAGAATCTGGTTGGTTGAATGCTAACCTGAGCGTCAGTAAATCTGAAGAAGCCAATCATCATGGTTCATCATGGTTTATCTTTATGCCTGAACTAAACAACAGAAAACTACAATCCAAGTCCTGACCCTCTTGCTACATTAAACCACAAAACTAGGTGGACTAAATTTTGCAGTTAGCTTTTTTGTTTTGGTTCCATTCTCCTGTGGTCATAGAGCAACAAGGTATGCAAAAAACAAAATAGTATTTCCCTATTAATGCAAGTAAAGAATAAGAAAAATATTGAAGCTAAGAAGAAAGTTAATTTTGTTGGACTCTTCCATCTGAACATTTTGTATACAAATACTTCATTTGATAATTATAACCCCATGTGGGAGGGAAAAGGAATCATTTTTTTTCCTATTTTAAAGAGGAAAAAGGTGAGACTCAAACAGTTTATAAAACTGGTAAATGGTGGAGCCATGATGTTGAATTACAGAGTGTTCAGGCTGGAAGATACCTTAGAGATTATCTAGTCTAAAGTTTCTTAACTTGGGGCCTATGAACTTGTTTTTCAATATCATTTTAACAATTGCATTTCAGTACAATATTTTATTTTGAGCATTTAAAAACATTCTGAAAAGAGATTCATAAATGCCACCAGACTGTCAAAGGGGTTCATGACAGAAAATAGTTAAGAATCCCTGATCTACTACAATCCTATCATTATAAAATGAGGAAACAGAAGTCTCTGGAGGTGAAAGAAATTGTGCAAGGTACATGAAAATGTGAGGATGCAGCCAGGCTTTATGATGTCAGTCTAGTACTTAATATGGATTATTTTAACATCATCTTTAATGTGAAAGACACTCTGTATACAACCAGAAAATATTAAAAGAAGTCTGTCCCATGACCTGGGCTGAATTAAAAGAGGCATAATCTCCAGCCAGGTATAAGGCTCCTTTCAAGCGCTCTGCATTCAGGATAAAGTAGCCTTCTTGGGTCATATGACCACACTCTACTGCTCCTTTCTATACCTTTGCAGAGGCTAACCCAATTACCTTTTATTTATTTCATATGTATGTATATGTATACACATGTATGTATAACATACATTTAATTACATGCATGCACATATGACACTTTACAGTTTGAACAAATATCATGCATATGCATAGATAGGTATACATATATGTATATATGCAAAGATTAAATTGTTTCAGTAACACTTTTAATTGATCCCATTTCCAGCTAATTCATTTTGTTTTGTTACTGTGTAGGTCATGGTTCTTTGTCTCTGATTTTAGTCTAGAAACTCAGCAGGCCTGAAGTGAGTTGAGTTTAAAAATCCAGTTTTCTTGCTCATTACTCTTCTATTCCTGCCTCAAGGAACGTTTCTGTGCTTGAGGGATGTGGGTGGATACCAGGGAGTCTGGTCCAGTATCTTTTATACCACTGAGCTATCCTTCAAAGATGCCTGGTCCATTACCTCTGACTTTGCAGGTGGACTTAAGCAAGGAATATTTCTTAGTAATGGGAGAGAAGGAGGGGTTTGCTAGCCCCTTACTCTCAATTTTGAACCAATCATATTGTTTCCTGCAGTTCAGCTTTGAAACCAATCACGTTGATTTCACCATTCACTGTTGGGCTCTTGTAACCAATCATAATTTGTTCCCTGCCTACAAAGTCCTTGTCTTTGTTCTGTACTCCCTGAAATCTATATAAAAGAAGAGTCTTCCTCACTTGGGGTCTTAGCTTTGCTGAGGAAAATGAGATTTTATTTATTGGTAAATTCACTACTTTCCTAATAAATTGATCATGCTTGAAACTTTGTGCCTTGGTTTACCTTATTTTAAACTGTTAGACATATAATTTAAATTTATACTTACACACACATTATATACATGTTGTCTACCACAATAGAATATAGACTATTGTGAGCAAGGCCAGGTTCATTTTTATCTTTCTTTCTCCATTACTGAGCACATTGTTGGTGCTTAATAAATACTCGTTCACTAATGGAAGGTGCCATGTGATAATACCATAGAACTTGGTCCAGGAAAAGCCCCATCTGAAGTACTGTCTTCAGTTTGGGGCAACAAATAGGCTATTTTTATGGGAAGTAGGTTCTTAAGTCAGAGGTTACTTGTATTATATATAAAAATTAACGACAAATGAACTCCAAGTAGGGAAAAGATCAGTAGAGAGAGAAGCTGTAATAAGGAAGGCTTTTTAGAGGAGGCAAATCTTGAACCTGACTTTGAAGATTTGGGTTTCCAACAATAGTAGTCATGGTAGTAGTAGTAGTAGTGGTAGTAGTAGTAGTAGCAGTAGTAGTAGTAGTAGTAGTAGTAGTAGTAGTGGTGGTGGTGGTGGTGGTGGTGGTGATGGTAGTGGTGGTGATGGTAACAAAACAGCAACAACAATAATATACATTTATATAGTGCTTTAATATTTCCAAAGCACTTTATAAATATTATCTTGTTTTATCCTTAAAACAATCTTGGGAGGTAGGTGCTTTTATTATTTCCATTTTACAGATAAGGAAACTGAGGTAGACAGATAGTGAAGGACTTGCTCAGGGTCACACTCAGGTCTTCTTGCCTCTAGGTCCAGCACTCTTATCAGTTGTGCACTTAGTTGCCTCTAGAGCAGAAGGATGATATACCAACTAATCAGATTAGCAAGAGTAAAGACAGGAAAGTAACAATGAAAATATGCAATGACCAACTTCTGTGGACCACAAATAATTTGTAGATAAATTAATTTAACTCAGGTGTCTTTAAACTAGGGTACATGGACTCTCAAGGGGTATCCACGATCAAATTTCAGAAGGTCCATGAACTTGGGTCAGAAAAAAAATACATTTTTACTTTCACTAATGTGGCTGAAATTGTCATTCCCTGTGATTATGAACACAGTCAACATGTGTTATCCTGAGGAGTCAATAGACCTTCCCAGATTGCCAGCAAAAGGGTCTATGGCACAAAATAATGTTCATAATCCCTGATTTAGCTGGATTTGAAGCTGATTGATATACTGAACCCAAAGAGTAGTGATTCATGGATCAATGTCAACCTAGAAGGAAGTCACTAGTCGAGACTCATGTAAACCTTTTTATCAATGTCTGAAGTGAAAACATAAGTGGCATGATTAAGAAATTTGTCAAAATCAAAGAATCTGAAAACTGGAGGGGACTTCAGGTGTTGTGTAGGTCAAACTTAACTTGAACAAAAGTTACATCTACTGTACATCCAATGAGTGGTGATTCAGCCTTTGCTTGGAGACCTCTACTGAGAGGAAAGCCTCTACTTTCTGTGGCAGCCCAGAATCTGGGTAGCTCTAATCGTTGGGGAGTTCTTCCTATAGTAGGCTTATGTCTGTCTCTCTGCAATGTCCACCCATTGTTTCTAGGTCTTCCTTTTGCAGTAAAGCATCAAAAGTCTAATACTTCCTCACTATGACAGCCTAACAAATACTTAAAGAATATTCTCATGGCCATCCCCTCGTTTTCCCTTGTCTTTCCACCTTGCACTACACTTTCCCCAGAACTGGGCTATCTATCCCAGAATCCGTCCAGGATACCCAGGTGACTCAGGTAAGGAAAACTTTCCACCTCTGGGGTCCCACACTGTTTGCCTCTCCCCTTACTCTTCGTACAACCACAGGGCCTTCTGGGCTTCTCAACTGCTTAACCCTTCTTGGCTTCTCAACTGCTCACGTAACTTAGATAAAATGAGATTCACCAACTCAATTCCCTCCAGTGAGACGAAAAATAACCAAACTGTTCCATCTGCGCTGCCACTGCCTCCTAAGGTCTTCCAGTCTTTACCTTCTGCCATGCAGATACCTGGTATCTAAAGTAACCGCAGGATCTTCGAACTTTACCATCTGCGCTGCAGTGACTTCTTATGACCTCCTTATGACTCTTAAATTGGCCCTGCAGCTTAACAGGTTTTATGAGTTGTCTGCTTCCATTGATCATGTGAGCTCCTTGAGAGTAAGGATTATGTAGCTTTCTGTTTGTATCTCCAAAACTTAACACAGTACTTGGTTCATAGTAGCTACTTAATAAATGCTTTTAATTCACTCATCCATTCAGACTAAATACACTCTATTTCTTTGATACTGATTCTCATGAAACATGTCTTCTAGAGCCTGAACTATTCCAATTGCCCCACTGCTGGATGTGTTGGTTATGCTACATCCTCTCAATATTATTGATAAAATGTGGTTCTTAGGAATGTATACAAGACTGCAGATGTGTACTGAGAGGGGCAAAGTACAGCTGGAATATTCTTTCTTTTATTTAAAATGTCCAAATCTTTTTGCGCCTAAGCTATTATCTAGGTATATTTCTCTCATTTTATACTTTTAGTTTATTTCTTATACTTACTATAGGACTTTAAACTTATTCCTATTAAATTTCATTTTCCTTTGGTCTATTTTTCTAGCCAGTTGAGCTCTCTTAAGATTGTGACTCTGTTACCCAGTGTATTAGCTAGTGATTCTAGTTTTATGTTACTTGCAAATTTTATAAGCTTGCTATTTATGTCTTCAACTAAGTACTTGATTTTCATCTGTCCAGTCCCATTTTTTGGATTCTATTTTATCAGTTGAAATGACATTAAAGAAAAGGTGTTTGCATGTGCTTTGCTGCTGTACTCTTAAGAACAATGGCACTTTTCCATCTGACTAGCAGCTGAAACCTTCCATGTATGTTGTCTCCCCTTTTAGAACGTGAGCTACTTGAGAGTAAGGCCTGTCTTACTTTTTTGTGTGTGTTCCTAGCACTTAGAACAGGGATTTGCACATGGTAAGTACCTAATAAATGTTTCATTCATTCTGTTTTCTCTTTTAACCACTTTACTTGTACTGTTCTCTTGTAGAGCTCTGTCATATAAGCCTTAAATCCTATTTATAAGGTAAAGTACAAAGTATTGACACTTCTTCCAGGAGCCTCAGAGAGAAAATGGCTTCCACAGTTTGTTATTATGTTCTCATTTCTTTTTTCTAAGTAAGCTTTTATTAATATATTTTGTTTTTACTTCATCATAGTTTTCCTCAGCCTCACTTCTCCCCTTCCAGAGAGCCATCCCTTATAACAAATAGTGCTTTTTAAAGACTAATAAAAAAGAAAAGAACAAGAATCAGCACCACTGATTAATATACTTAAAAAATTCAATAACATGTATAATACCTGTGGACCTTCCACCTCCAATAAAGGGTGGGTTCAGTTTGTTATCTCATATCTCTTCTTTCGAATCATGCTGATTTTATAATTTTGTTGCATTCACTTTCAATGTTTTGCGTGTGCTGGTTCTTTACATTTGCATTGTTGTTGTCAACATGCATAATGTTTCCTTAGCTCTGCTCACTTTCCTTTCCATGCTTTTTTGTTTTCATGACATACATAGTTTCTAAGAGCATGTTAAATTCATATACTACAATTTGTTTAGCAATTCCCCAATCAGTGGACATCTATTTTATTTCTAATTCTTTGCTATCACAAAAGTGCTGATATTTATATTTATTTGGTGTATATGGGGATCTTCTTTCTATCAATAACTTCTTGAAATTTAAGCCCAGGAATGGGATCTCTACTTTAAAGAGTATAGACATTTTAGCTATGTTATTAATGTAATTCCAAATTGCTTTCCACAATAGCTATAGTGATTCCAGCTCTACAATGTATCAGTTTGTCTATATTACTACAACCTTTGCAACTTTGACTATTATCAATTTTTTGCCACTTTTGCAAATTTGCATGGCATAAAGTGAAACCTCAGGGTTGTTTTGATGTGTGTTTTTCTTATTAATGATTTGGAACACACTTTAATGCGGTTGTTAATACTTTGCAATTCTTCCTTTGAGAAGTATTTGTCCATATCATTTGACTACTTATCTCTTGGGGAATGGCTGCTCCTATTTTTTTGTTGCTAAATTTACTGTTTTTCATTTTTGTATATTATTATAATACCTCATATGTCAGTATAATTCTTCTAAATGAAAATCTTAACTGTCATACTGTCTTTACAAATCCCATTTCAGGGCCACAGAGAAAGAATGGGTACATATTTTCTTCACCTTTCATTCTTCCCCCACCCCAAACCCC
This sequence comes from Phalanger gymnotis, assembly GCA_028646595.1. Taxonomy (NCBI): domain Eukaryota; kingdom Metazoa; phylum Chordata; class Mammalia; order Diprotodontia; family Phalangeridae; genus Phalanger; species Phalanger gymnotis. The sequence continues at coordinate 246,292,506 of CM053622.1, read as the reverse complement.
TGAGGTCCTCAGTAGAGGGTTCTGACCAGATGATCACTTGTTGATTATGTTAAAAGGGAATTTGCTATTGAAGTACCAATTAGATTAGATGGCCTGGGAAATCCATTCCATTCTTGCTACCCTGTCTTTGAGGAGTATCTCATCCCTAGTTCTATTACATGGGGAGTTGATCAACTCAACCTTATGTTCATCCTACCATGTTAAATATTTACATTTTTACTATATTCCCCCTAGCCTTTGTCTTTTTAGATGGCAGTTTGGTAAATGATTTAAATTTTCTTTAGGGACAATTAGAAAAATATTAAATAATTTTCTTTTTGGGGGGGGTTCAAATGTTTTTTTCTTTTTAGTTTACATCGGTTCTACATAATTTTGAGTTCCAGATTTTCTTCCCCCCCTCCTCCCCTCCCTCTCGAAGACAGCATGGAATCCGATGTATCCTCTACGTACAACTTCACATTGAACTCATTTACATACTAGTCAAGTTGTAAAGAAGAATTATGCCTGCAACTTTGCTAAAGTTGTTTATTATTTCAAGTAGTTTTTTACTTGATTCTGTAGGATTCTCTAAGTAAATCATCATATCATCTGAAAAATGTGATAATTTAGTTTCTTCTTTGCCTATTCTTATTCCTTCAATTTCTTTTTCTTCTCTTATTGCTACAGCTAACCATTTCTAGTACCAAATTGAATAGTAGAGGTGATAATGGACATCCTTGTTTCACCCCTGATCTTACTGGGAATGCATCCAGCTTATCCCCATTACAAATAATGCTTGTTGATGGTTTTAGGTAGATGCTATTTATAATTTTAAGGAAGGCTCCATTTATTCCTAAGCTTTCTAGTGTTTTTAATAGGACTGTGTGTTGTATTTTGTCAAAGGCTTTTTCTGCATAATAATTTTTGATAGTATAGTCTTGACACTGCATTTTCCTCCTCTGAAGTTTTGCTCTGTTTCCTCATTATGACATGGAAATGACCTTGGTTTCTTGAAGCATTGCTATGGCAGGGTCTACTAAGCTAGAAATATTTTAAATGTGGACTGGAGGATGGACTTTGTTTCCCACCCAGGTAAAGATATGCTAAGTTTAGAAAGTTTAATCAATAGATACAAAGTAATGACTTTTGTGGTTGTTATTCCCAGATACTCATTAAGATCATCTACTAAGGTATGGGGAAATTGAACTCCCTTCAATAAAGGGAGGATATACATTAACTCACAGAATCTTAAAACATTTAAATCAGTTTAGGGGAAGGCCATGTAGAACTGACTATGCTAGAAGGCACATGTGGTATTATAAAGTGGAGACCAAGAGATTGTACCATCAGAAATTTGAAAATGGAGAGACCATTTTCATTTGGGATTTAGTCATGGTGGGCTTCATGAAGGAGGCATCACATGAATTAAAAGACAATATGGGTTTCACCAAATGGAGACAGGGTATCTAATCCATTCCATGCATAGAGAATAAACTGAGAATAGGCACAGAGACAGAAGTTGGCAGGGTAAGACAAAAGGAGGAAGAGTAGACAAGTTTAAACAAATTAAACCAAACTTGTATGTGATAGGAGTTAAAAACTAAATAAGACTGGAGGAGTAGGCTGGAAACAAAATATACTTTGTTAAAGTAATTCAGATTAACTGATTTTTGGAGGGTGTTGGAGAAGTAGAGAATTAGAAAGATTTTTGATCGACATTATAAATGGTAGACTGAGGATGAGATAGATAGGAGTTGTAGAGATTGGTTATTAGGATACTAGGTTATTAGGATATTTATTGCTTAAACAAACTAAACAATAAAAAATGAAGGACTAGCCTAGAGTTATTGCAGAAGGAGTGAATAAGAGGAAATAGTGAAATATATGATGTAGCACTAAAATTAAGAGAGTTTAGCAAATCAATGAATGTGAGGTATGAAGCAAGGATGATTCAAAGACATTCCCAGTTCTGCTACTCTGCATAAATGGGAGAATTATGGAATAAGCAGAAATAGGGAAGTTAAATAGGAAAGGAAATGGTTGAGTTTAGAGGCAAAGTCAATATCTTCTTGGATATATTGAGACTGATGTCACATACTGCTAAATTTTATAGAGATCAAAGAGAATGAGGTTGGAAAAAGGACTTTGGAATAGTGAAAATAAACTGTTGATGACTTTGGAGAGAGTCATTTTTTAGCAGAATAGCAAAGTAGAAGTGATTACCAAGGACTTTAGAGTGAGTTGTTGAAAAGGAAATAGAAACAGTGATTCCATGTCTTTTAGAAGTTTAGTAGTAGAAAAGTAAAAATAAATAGGTCAATGGCTTGAGGGGATAGTGGAGTCAAAGCAGGTTCTTTTAGTGGATACCTGTTTGTAGGATTAGAGGAAAGAGCCAGTAGGATGAGAGAGCTTTAAGATGCATGATTGCAAAAGGAATTGATGAAACAAGGTTATAAAGGGTACAGAAAGGATGGATGGGCAAGGTAGAAACCTTCTGGACCTTCTCCCACTTCTTGAGACTATAGGATTAGTGAAATCATTGAGATGTTTAGGGCTTCACATTGGATAGCCTTACTCCTCTTGCTAATGTAAGAGAATACGTGATGAGGAGGAAGGAGATGGAGCTGGGGATGTAAAATGAAGTTTGGAACGACAGTTATAGGGAATATGATAGTCAATAAGAATTGAATACAATGTTTGCCATGCAGTTGTAAACCTCACTGAGGTTCCATAGAATAAACCTGTAGTGGACTCAGTTGACATGATACTGTTATTTTGTTCAGGTTTTTGGCCACTAGGACATTGGATCAGGTGAAACAATTACTGTAAATTATACAGGGTGGAGGGTGAGCAAGGACAGAATAACCAATGAGGATGTTTCTAGATGTGAAATGAATACTGGCTTCTGCAAACACCCAGAAAGTACATACAGTTCCTTTTGAAAGGCTCTATTGAGTTCCAAAGTAATATGATTCAATTGAATTACAGTAAGAAAGTGTTTATAAATATAAATATGTAATAATATCCAAGATCTCCATTATGAAAACTCTACTTTTGGGTTAACCATCAAATTACTGAATTTCCTTTTGTTTTTGTTGTCATAACTATTCTTGCAAATAAAACTGAAAGCATAGTAGGTTTGCGAGTTTTAAGGGGTGACTTGTTCAGAAATGAGTAATCATTTGCCTTTTCAGTTTGTTTAAAGAACTTTTAACAGATGGTGCCCATCTGAAAGCTGTGTTTATAGAAATTTCACAGTTTAATGTGCTTGCCATCAATGGAAACAAAGAGGCATTGTGGTTATGTGTAGTATAGTTTATTTAACAGTTCAATTAACAATTGAAGTTTGAGAATGAGTTAAAGAACATTTAATTTCATTCCATATCAAATTAAATGTCTGCAAAGTGTGATGTTACTCTTCCAGAGCATGGCTACAAGGTTTAAAATATGAAATGTTTAGCCAAGCTATAAAAGAAGAGGTCTGAAGTAACAGCTGAACAACTTGGCATAAAGGTATACTAACTTTAAAATGTAAAAAAAAAACCACCAAAAAACAAATGTTTGGTGATAGAGTGAGGACTGGGAGGGGGATATTGTGATGATTATTCAATCTCCAAAGAACTTTGAGTATGCTTCCTATTTGAGTTCTTAATTCTAGTCAATTTCCTTGAAATTGTTACTCTTCTGAAGTTATATATAAGGGAAAAAATTATATGTAATTTTTGTCATTTGTTTTTAAACATTCATTTTGAAAAGAAAACAAACTAAAATAAATGAGGTAAAATATAACCAATGAAAAGGCAACATAGACCTTAAAACCTTCAAAGCAGATTCCAATTTGCTCTCCTGAGTTACTGGCTGATCTTTGCCAAATCACTTCATTTTTGGCCCTCAGTTTCATTTTCTATAAAAGCAATGGGTTTATATTAATTGGTACTAGTGGACATAAAAATTCCAGAATTTAAAACTCAGAATTAATGTCTATAAAAGAAAGAAATAATACAATATAGATAAAGGTATCTGGGTTTTTATACACATTTCTGGGTCTGTTTCTTTTTACATTGTCAAGCTAAGTCAAGTCAACAAACATCAATAAGAGATTACAATGTGGCAGAAACTGTGCTATGCAGTGCTGGGGATATGAGGAGAGGCAAAAGACCGACCTTGTTATCAAGGATCTCACAGTCTAGTGCAAGAGGTGACATAAAAAAACTATGTTAAAAAAGGCCTATAGTAAATGGAAGATAATCTCAAGGGAAAGGCATTAGTATTAAGAGGGATTGAGAAAGGCTTTTTAAAGAAGTTGGCATTTTAGCTGGGACCTGTAGCATGTAAAGGAAGCTGGGCAATGAAGATGAGGAGGAAGAAAAGCCAGTGAAAATGCCCAAATAGAGATGGAGTAGGAGGAAATGCAAAAAGGCCAGTGTCACTGGATTGCAGAATAAATACATGAAGGAAATTGAGGTACGAGAAGACTGGAAAGATAGAAAGGGGCCAGGTTGCGAAGGGCTTTAAAACCCCAAACAGATGAATTCGTATTTAATCAAGGACATAACAGGAATCTACTAGAACTTGTTGCATGCGGTCGGGTAGTTGACATGGTCAGATTTGCACTTTAGGAAGATCATTTTTACAGTTGACTATAAGATGGATTACAGTAGGAAAGGAATCAAGGCAGGGTAATCAATCAGGAAGCTATTACAATAGTCCAGTTCGAGGTAATGAGGGTCTGCATAGAGTGATGGCAGTATAAAAACAGAGAAGAGGTATCATACTAGAGTTGAATATGGGGTGTAGAGAATGAACAATTAAGGCTGACATCTAGGTTTTAATCCCTAGTAGCTAGGAGGATGGTGCTGCCTTCTATTGTAATAGGAAAGATAGCAAAAGAGGAGAGCTTGGAACAAAAGATAATGAGCTCAGTTTTGCACATGTTAAGTTTAAAGAAGCTTATGAGAATACAGTCTGAGAGGTCTAATAGGCAATTGGAGATGGGAGTCAAGGTTAGGTGAGAGGTTCAAGCTGAATAAGTAGATCTGAAAATCATCAAAATAGAAATGATAATTGAATCCACAGGTCTTGATGAGTTCATTAAGTGAAATAGTGTAGAGGTAGAAGAGGAAGTGGCCAATGACAGAGTCTTGGGGAATACCTGTGGTTAGAGATGAAGATCCATCAAAGGAGATAAAGGAGTGGTCAGATGTGTAGGAATAGAATCAGTGAATAGAAGCAGTGCTATGAAGACCAAGAGAAAAGAGAGTTATCCAGAAATCAGGCTGATCAACAGTGTCAAAGAAGTCAAGGAAAATAGGGATTGAGAAAAAGTCATTTTATAATTGATTCATCATTGATAACTTTGGAGAGACCAGGTTTAGTTGAATGATGAAGTCAGAAGCCAGACCTCAGAGATATAAGAAGAAAGTGAGAGGAACCACCTGCCAAATGACTTATTCTTTCTAATCATCTTTCCCACATGCAAAATTGTCTTGATAATTTTATCTATTTAACTCCCAAAGATCATGTATGACTAAAAATCCCAATTATGTTTTTACTTTTAAAAAATCTTTAGGTTAAAATTGATGAGACAATAGCATCTCCAACCCCCTTTCCACTCCCAGTTATACATCTCATAAAATAGGACTGTGATTCACACAGAAGCTAAGGTTGTATGGCTGGATCAGTTGTCTAGCATGGTATAATTGAGCAAGTCACTAGATGATACTTTACCTTACTCAACTCTGCATATTAGTCAATGCAACAGGCTATCCCTAACCTAAGGTAGCAGCTTATATATATCCCTTTTCCAGTTCTTGTCTGAAGGTGTGGAGATTTGGATGATGATGCATTTCGCTTATGTGCTCCAGGGTTCCCTGGTCTTGCTTTCTCTCCTTAGTGTAACCCTCAGGAATTCATTCCATTTGGATATAGGTTATATGCATTTGCTGGAGCAAAACTGAAAAACTGATTTTTTAAACACAACTTTTGAGCTTCAGAGCAGCTGAACTCAATCCCTCCTGCTGAAGAAAATTTTCAATTCCCCCCTTCTATCTTCTTTGTCTTTTTTTACAGATACATTCATTGAGGATTTCCCCTACCCTCACCCCAAAAACATTGCTTTTTTTTTCCTAGTGGCACTAGGAGGAGGAAAAATCCCCTTATCAGCACTGGCTCCCATAATCTACCTGCTTTCATGACAATTTCTATTTGGACTTCTTGTCACCAAGCACTCAGATGTCTTCTCACTGACTCTATCTGATGTCCTACTAGTCAGATTGAAACAATAACCACTAGCAGAATGCAAGCTATGAGAAGAAAGAGGGCGTAATGGAATCTTAAAGAATGAACAAGGCAGGGTGGAGCCAAGATGGCAGTGAAAAAGCAGGGTTTGCTTGAGCTCTCCCCCAAACCAATTCAAATACCTGTAAAAATGAATCTAAAAAAACTCTAGAGCTACAGAACCTGCAAAATGACAGACTGAAACAAATATCCAGCCCAAGACAATGTGGAAGGCTGACAGGAAGGGTCTATCACACTAGGCTTGGAGCAGAGCACAATTTCTCAGGGGATTGAATCACTGGTAGCTGTGGAGGTTTCCAGAGTTCTCAACCCACAAATGCCAAAGATAAAGCAGAAGGTCAGTGGGGAAATTCTATTGGACCTAGGTGAGAGAAATGCATGGTTCAGGCCCAGGGTGGCAGAGGTGGTGGTAGTGGCAGTGGCAGTGGCGGCTGCTTCCAGAGCTGCAGGACCACAGACAGTTGTGGGGGATCACGTGGATGATCAGAGGAGGATTGCAGGGATCTTTTTGCTGGCACTAAGGCAGGATTCTTTGGCTTTGCCCTGCTTGGATCTGGGTTGCAGTACTGAGTGGTGGTCCTGGGGTGAGGAGGAGTGCTGGTGTGGCAGGGCTTTTAGCAGCTGTGGAGAGAGAATCCTCCTCACAATTCCAAGGCAGAAAAGAGTGCTTGAGGTCACTCACAGACCAGTACACAGGCCAGGAGAGGAGTAAACACCTCTCCTTTCATAATACCACCTCAGAAGAATTGAAAATTTACAATTGCCAATAAGTATCTCTGACAACAGCTGCGCAAAACCCCTGAAGCTTGAGACAGAGCACTCTCTACTCTGGAAGCAGAGTCCTACTTTTACAAAGAACTCAAAAGTCAAGTAATTGGCTGGGAAAATGAGCAAGCAGCTTAAAAATCAGACTGCAGAATCTTACTTTGGTGACAAAGAAGATCACATACCACCAGAAGAAGACAACAAAGTTAAAGCTCCTGCATCCAAAGCCTCCAAGAAAAATATTAATTGGTCCCAGGCCACAGAAGAGCTCAAAAAAGAGTCTGAAAATCAAGTAAGAGAAGTAGAGGAAATATTGGGAAGAGAAATGGTAGTAATGCAAGAAAATTATGAAAAATGAGTCAATAGCTTGCTAAAGGACACCCCCCCCCAAATACTGAAGAAAATAACACCTTAAAACATAGACTATAACAAAGCCCAACAGCAGAAGACAGAAAGAGAAGTTCCATTTAAAGTTCCTGTAGAGAATATAAAATATTTGGGAGCCCTCCTGCCAAGACAAACCCAGCAACTATATGAACACAATTACAAAACTTCTCACACAAATAAAGTCAGATCTAAATAAATGGAAAAACATCAGTTGCTCGTGGTTAGGTCAAGCTAATATAATAAAAATGACAATTTTACCTAAATTAATTTACTTACTTAATGCCATAACAATTAAACTACTAAAACTTATTTTGTAGAGCTGGATAAAATAATAACAAAATTCATCTGGAAGAAAAAAAGATGCAGAATATCAAGGGAATTAATGAAAAGAAATGCTAGGGAAAGAGGCCTAGCCATACCAGATATTAAACTGTAATATATACCAGCAATCATCAAAACTACTCAGTACTGGCTAAGAAATAGAGTGGCAGGTGGAGCCAAGATGGCTACTGGAAAACAGAGAGTTGCCTAAGCCCTCTCCTAAATCCCTCCAAACACCTGTAAAAATGGCTCTGAACAAATTCTAGAGCAACAGAACCCATGAAATAATGGAGAGAAACAAGTCTCCAGCCCAAGACAGCCTGGATGGTTGCTGGGAAGTTTCTATCACACTATGCTGGGAGTGGAGTGCAGCCCAAAATGGGCCATGCCAAGACCGAGCAGACCAGGAGTCAGGCAGAGCAGGCCTCAGGTCCATGAATCACTCACTGAGCTGTAGGAGTTACCAGACTTCTCAAGCAACAAATGCCAAAGCCAATGAAGCAGGTTAGTGGGAAAACAGCTGGATTTGGGTGAGAGAAGTACGTGGTCAGGTTCCAGGCCTGGGGGCAGTGGAGGTGGTGTGGTGGCAGTGACAGGGGAGCTCCTGCAGCTGCTTTCAGATCTCCAGCTGCAGATGCTTCCAGCCCTAGGCCCACGTAATGAGAGGAATCAAGCAGTGGAGTAGAGCGGGATTGCAGGGATTGCTTTAATGGCACAGAGGCAGGATTCTCTTGCTTTGTCTTGCTTGGATCTAGGTCACGGTCCAAGTTAGGGGTTCTCGGGGGAGGAAGAGCGCTGGTGTGGCAGAGCTTGCAGTAAGTTCGGAGTAGAAGCAGCTCTGAAAACAGCAGCTCAATGCCCCAAAAGCTTGGGACAAAGCACGCTCTACTCTAAAAGCAATCATACCCTGACAAAAAGCTCAAAGGTCAAGTAGTTGGCTGATAACATGAGCAGGCAGCATAAAAGGACTCAGACTCAGACTATAGAATCTTTTTCTGGTGACCAAGAAGATCAAAACACACAGCCAGAAGAAGTCAACAAAGTCAAAGAGCCTACATCAAAAGTCTCCCAGAAAAATATGAATTGGTCTCAGGCCATGGAAGAGCTCAAAAAGGATTTGGAAAAGCAAGTTAGAGAAGTAGAGGAAAAATTGGGAAGAGAAATGAGAGTGATGCAAGAAAATCATGAAAAACAAGTCAACAACTAGTTAAAGGAGACCCAAAAATACTGAAGAAAATAACACCTTAAAAGGTAGACTAACCCAAATGGCAAAAGAGCTCCAAAAAGCCAATGAGGAGAAGAATGCCTTGAAAGGCAGAATTAGCCAAAAGGAAAAGGAGGTCCAAAAGATCACTGAAGAAAATACTACCTTAAAAATTAGATTAGAGCAAGTGGAAGCTAGTGGCTTTATGAGAAATCAAGATATTATAGAACAGAATCAAAGGAATGAAAAAAATGGAAGACAATGTGAAATATCTCACTGGTAAAACCACTGACCTGGAAAATAGATCCAGGAGAGATAATTTAAAAATTATTGGACTACCTGAAAGCCATGATCAAAAATGGAGCCTAGATATCATCTTTCAAGAAATTACGAAGGAGAACTGCCCTAGTATTCTAGAGTCAGAAGGTAAAATAGAAATTGAAAGAGTCTACCCATTGCCTCTTGAAAAAGAGACAGAAACAGACAGAGAAGGAGAGAGAGAGAGAGAGAGAGAGAGAGAGAGAGAGAGAGAGAGAGAGAGAGAAAGAAAGTCCTTGCCAGGACAGGGTGAGTTGAATATGAAGGGATGACATCTAAAAAATAAAATTAAGGGGTGAGGGAGGAATACAGGGATAAAGAGAAAGGGAGAGATAGAATAGGGTAAATTATCTCACATAAAAGTGTCAAGAAAAAGCAGTTATATTGGAAAAGAGGAGGGGCAGGTGAAAGAGAATGAGTGAATCTTTCTCTCATTGGTTTCACTTGAGGGAATAACATACACACTCAATTGGGTATCTTACCCTGTGGGAAAGTAGGGGAGAAGGGGATAAGAGTGGGGCGATGATAGAAGGGAGGCCAGATAGAGAGAGGAGGTAATCAAAAGCAAACACTTTTGAAAAGAGACAGGGTCAAGGGAGAAAATTGAAAAAACAGGGACAAAATAGGATGGAGGGAAATATACTTATTCTTTTACAACATGACTATTATGAAAGTGATTTCCACAATGATTCGTGTGTGGCCTATGTTGAATTGCTTTGCCTGCTCAAGGAGGGTGAGTGGGGAGGGAAAAAGGGAGAGAATTTGGAGCTCAAACTCTCAAATGTTCCAAAAAAGTTGTTTTCACATGCAACTGGGAAATAAGATATACTGGCAATGGGGTATAGAAATCTATCTTGTCCTAAAAGAAAGTAAAGGGAAAGGGGAAGGGGGGAGAGTGGGGAGACAGAAGGGACAGCAGACTGGGGAAAAGGGGAAACAAAATATAGTGGGGTGGGGGAGGGTAGAAATGGGGAGAAAATTTGTAACTCAAAATCTTGTGGAAATCAATGTTGAAAACTAAAATATTAAATAATAAGAAATAGAGTGGTGGATCAGTGGAATAGGTTAGGTACACAAGACACAGTAGTCAATGAATATCGTAATCTGCTCTTTGATAAACCCAAAAAGTCCAGCTTCTGGGATAAGAATTCGCTATTTCACAAAAACTTCTGGGAAAGCTGGAAAATAGTATGGCAGAAATTGGGCATAGACCAATATCTTACGCCATATACCAAAATAAAGTCGAAATGCGTTCACAACTTAGATTTAAAGGCTGACACTATAAGCAATTTGGAGAGAAGGGAATGGTTTACCTTTCAGACTTATGGAGAAGGAAAGAATTTATGACTAAACAAGACACAGAGAGTATTAAAAATGCAAAATTGATAATTTTGATTATGTTAAATTGAAAAAGTTTTGTACAAAAAAAAGCCAATGCAACTAAGATTAGGAGGGAAGCAGAAAATTGGGAAAGAATTTTTACAACCAGAGTCTCTGACAAAGGCTTCACCTTTAAAATATACAGGGAACTGAGTCAAATTTATCAGAACACAAGTCATTCCTCAATTGATAAATGGTCAAAAGATGTGAACAGGCAGTTTTTAGAGGAAGAAATAAAAATATCTATAGTCATATAAAAATGCTCTAAATCACTATTGATTAGAGAAATGGAAATCAAAATATCTCTCAGGTACCACATCTCTCCTGTCATAATGACTACCATGTAAAAACAATAAAATGATAAATGTTGGAGAGGCTGTGGGAAAATTGGAACAATGTTACACTGCTGGTGGAGTTGTGAACCGATCCAGCCATCCTGGAGAGCAATTTGGAACCAATGGGCTATAAAAATGTGCATACCCTTTGACCCAGCAATACCACTTCTAGGGCTATATCCCAAAGAGATCATACAACAGGGAAAAGGACCCATATGTACAAAAATATAGCAGGCCTTTTTGTGGTAGCAAAGAATTGGAAATCAAGGGGATGCCCATCAATTGGGGAATGGCTAAACAAATTGTGGTATATGATTATAATGGAATACTATTGTGCTATAAGAAATGAGGAGTAGATGGACTTCAGAAGAACCGTCAGAGTCTTATATGATTTAATGATGAGTGAAAGGGGCAGAATTAGGAGAACATTGTATACAACCACAGACGTATTGCTGTGATGACTAACTTTGATAGACTTGGCTCTTCTCAACAATGCAGGGTTCTAAGACAGCTACAAAATGCTCATAATGGAAAAGGCTATCCATATCCAGAGAAAAAATTACAGAATCTGAATGCAGATTGAAGCAAACTATTTGCTCTCTCTTTTTTATTCTTTGCTATTTTACCTTTGGTTTTGTTGTAACTTTATCATGGTTCATTTCATTGGTTATAATTCATCTTTACAACTTGATTATTGAGAAAATAAGTTTAACGTGAAGGTATATGTAGAACCTGTATCAGATTACATGCCGTCTTGGAGGGGAGGAGGGAAGAGAGGGAAGGAGAGAAAATTTGGAACTGAAAAACTTGTGGAATTGAGAGTTGTAAAACAAAAAAATTAATTAATTAAAAAAACTATATACAAACAAATGAAAAAACATAGACTAACCCAAATAGCAAAAGAGGTCCAGAAAGCCAATGAAGAGAAGAATGCCTTAAAAAACAGAATTGGCCAAATAGAAAAAGAGGTCCAAAAGCTCACTGAAGAAAACAATTCCTTAAAAATTAAAATAGAGTGAATGGAAGTTAGTGACTTTATGAGAAATCAAGAAATTATAAAACAGAACCAAAAGAATGGAAAAATAGAAGAGAATGTGAAATATGTCATTGGAAAAAGCACCAACCTGAAATAGATTAGATAGATACAAGAGAGCTAATTTAAAAATTATTGGACTGCCTGAAAGCCATGAACAAAAAAAAAGAGCAAGACATCATCTTTCAAGAAATTATCAAGGAAAACTGCCCTGATATTATAGAACCAGAGGGTAAAACAGAAATTGAAAGAATCCACCAAATGCCTATTGAAAAAGTTCCTAAAAGGAAAACTCCTAGGAATATTGTAGCCAAATTCCAGAGTTTCCAGGTCGAGGAGAAAATATTGCAAGCAGCTAGAAAAGAAACAATTTAGGCATTGTGGAAACACAACAGGATAAGACAAGGTCTAGCAGCTTCTGCATTAAGGGATCAAAGGGCTTGGAATATGATATTCTGGAGGTCAAAAGAGCTAGGATTAAAACCAAGAATCACCTACCCAGCAAAACTGAGTATAATAGTTCAGGGAGGAAAATAGACATTCAATGAAATAGAAGACTTCAAAGCATTCTCAATGAAAAGACAGGAGCTGAACAGAAAATTTGACTTTCAAATACAAGAATCAAAAGAAGCATGAAAAGGCAAACAGGAAAGAGAAATTATAAGGGACTTATTAAAGTTGAACTGTTTACATTTCTACATGAAAAGATGATATTTGTAACTCATGAGACTTTTCTCAGTATTAGTTGGAGGGAATATATACATATATACACACATATATACATACACACATATACATATATACATATGTATATATACATATATATGCATATGTATATACATATATGTAGATAGATAGATAGATAGATAGATAGATAGATAGATAGATAGATAGATAGATAGAGGGCACAGGGTGAGTTGAATATGAAGGGATGATATCTAAAACATGAAATTAAAGGGTGACAGAGGAATATATTGGGAGAAGGAGAAAGGGAGAGATAGAATACAGTAAATTATCTCACATTAAAGAGGCAAGAAAAGCTGTTACAATGGAGGAGAAAAGGGAAGAGGTGAAAGGGAATGAGTCAACCTCTCTTATCAGATTTGGTTTAAAGAGGGAATAGCACACACACTCAATTGGGTATCTTTCCCTACAGGAAAGTAGGAGGGAAGGGGATAAGAGGTGTGCAGATGATAGAAGGGAGGGCAGGTTGGGGGAGGGGTAGTCAGAAGCAAACACTTTTGAAAAGAGACAGGGTCAAAAGAGAAAACAGAATAAATGGGGGGGGATAGAATGGAAGGAAATACAGTTAGTCTTTCACAATATGACTATTATGCAAATGTTTTGCATAACTACACATTTTTCACCTATATTGAATTGGTTGCCTTCTCAATGAATGTGGGTGGGGAGGGAAGAAGGGAGAGAATATGGAACTCAAAATTTCAAAAACAAATGTTAAAAAATGTTTTTACATGTAACTGCAAAATAAGATACACAGGCAATGGGGTATAGAAATCTATCTTGCCCTACAAGAAAGTAAGGGGGAAGGGGCTAGAGGTGATAGGGTGGGGTGAAAGAAGGGAGGGCAGACTGGGGGAAGGGCTAATCAGAATGCATGCCATCTTGGGGTGGGGGTAGGGGACACATGAGGAAAAATTTGGAACGCAAAATCTTGTGGAAATGAATATTGAAAACTAAAAATAAACAAATAAATTTTTTGAAAATAAGAAAGTCCTCTCCTCTGCCCCACACATATCTCCTTGTAAAAGTTCCTTCATAGGTTAAGAACTACATTTGCTACACCCCCAGGAAGTTGCCTTTACTAAGCCTGGGTCAAGAGAGCTCTAAACTCCTTTGTCTTTACTAGTACTTACAGATACGGAAATTTGTGGGAGGAAAATAAATTTTCCCACTGACCAGGAAGAGGTGATGGATTCAAGACTCTAAGTAAGTGAGTACTATGGAGAAGTGTGAATTCCTGGTTCTAAGAATGAAGACAAAATCAAAATAGCCAATGTATTCAGGAAGTTGAAAATCTACTTAGTAGGCTAGGGAGGAAGATGGACACAAATAAACATAGTAGGAGAAAATTTGAGTTGAGAGAGAGCAACAACAAAATAGAGGAAGATACCAGAGGTGATACTTTCTTCATGAAGAGAGACTGGACTAAAGAGAGATGGAGATGAGATCGTTTGTTCCAGGCATAAAGGATGGATTGTGTGAATGTAGGGAGGTGGGAATGGAATAGTAAGTTTGGGGAATGGCTAGTAGGCCAGTTTGATTTTAAAACAGAGGGTTTAAAGTAGAGTAGTATAGAAGAATACTGAAAAAAAAATGGGAGAAGCATGTGTAGGACCTTAAATGCCAGACTCAAGAATTTGTATTGTTGTTGTTGTTTGTCCTTTGTTTTCAAAGAGGACCAATGACATTAGAGGGTGATGATTTAACATTCCCTTGAATTAGATTTATGTAAGGCAGAGTTGCTCAAAGTTGTTAGCCTCAATCTCTCTCCCGGAGTTATCAAAGTTTAGTGGCAAGACAAAAGTCAGGATGACTAGTGATGGCTCAGGATGAATTTGATGACGTTGGTGTCTGCTATGTCTGACCAAGCTCTAAGAGCTCTATAGCACGTGCTTCAGCTGCCCTCAACAAATTGTTTTTATCTGCCTATTCTGCTGAAGGGAAGTCTTCACATACTTAGAGTAGACATCCCCCTAGCTCCCTGACATTTTTGAGGCCTATTGTTACTTTCAACCGGGTTTAACCCACTTGTGGATGGTTTTAGCAGGGCATGTCCACTGAGCATCCTAAAACTTCTTGGAACCACAGGAGAGAGATGAGTGACCCACAGAAGACCTGAAGGTGAAAGAGCACCATGAAAAAGGGATCTGTAAGCCCTCACAGTAGGTCCCCTAAGTAACGGTAAACTATCAGAGGTCTTAGAGCAAACAAATGACACAGTCATTTCTTTTAGGAAGGGTTCTTTGGAAGCTGTGTGGAGAATAAATTGGAGAGACTGAAAGCTGGTCTAACAATTGGAGGGGCATTATAATAGTCCAGGTTAGAGGAGATGAAGGCCTGAACTAGGATGGTAGCTGTGTAAGTGGAGAGGCAATGGATAGAGAGATTTTATGAAGGTAAACTATGAGACTTGGCAACTATTTGGACATAGAAGGGGTAAGGCAATAATAAGAGTACATACATTTAATAGTAATAATAATAATGGCACCCATATAGCACTTTGAAGTTTTCTAAGCATTTATCTTATATTATTTGAGCCTCACAACAACCCTGTGAAGTAAGTATTGCAAATATATAGTATATTCAGTTTTCATTTGTAGTAACTCATGCTGAGAGAGGTTGGGTAATATACTCATAATCACATATTAATAAGTGTTAAAAGCAGAATTTGAACTCAAGATTTCCTGAAGGCAAGTCTGTCTAACATATTATCCACTAGGCCATACTGAGATAGGAAACATAGCCCTAAAGTTTTGAACCATGTTGACTAGAGAAATGATGGCATCTTCAAAGGAAATAAGAAAATTTGGAGGAGGGTTAGGTCTATATAGGAAGACATAGATAAGAATTGCACAGTGTGGGCAGGTGTGAATAAGCTGTGATCATATGAATAATTTTTAAACTTGCAAATAACTTGTGACTAGCACTTAATATGGTGCCTGGCGCATAGTAAGGGCTTAATAAATGTCTATTGATTGACTGAGCAACTGACTAATTGGTAGCATTAGAAGGAATACCCACATGGATGAGACACATTGTAAGACTAGTATAAGAGATGTGATGGTGATAGGTCATTTATACAGAACTTAGAGATACAAAATATCTAAAGGAATGATAAAAATGTAAGAAATACAACAATAAAATGAATAATTATTTTACTCAAGCACCATGTTTATACCTTTAGCTACCTAAGATGAAATTGAATAGAGTGATTAATTGGCAAGGTTCAGGCATTTTTGATAAACTAGATTAAATTGTGCAATATTAGAGAGGAAATAGATTAGTGTTTTAGTTGGAAAACTAGTGGAAAAAATGGAAAATCAATTTTTAGCTTGTGCTAGGAGATTCTTATGTTAGAGTAGTCTTGGTGTTATGTCTCATTCAATGTCATGTCTCCAAAAACAACAAATTCAAAAATTAATTAGAAAGACAAAATAAATTGAGATAGTGTCTGCTATTTTGGAACTCAATGCTAGTGCTTTGAAGTAAATTTCATTTCAAAATTACCCCCTTATATATTTTAAAATATCTGAGTCAATCAATTTTTTTATAGTTTATTTTTTCCAATTATGTGTAAAGACAATTTTTTAACATTTGTTTTTTTATAAAATTTCGAGTTCCAAATTTTCTTTCCCTTCCCCTTCCTTAAAACAGTAATCAAACTGGCCAATCAATTTATAAAGGAATTCATTTTAGCTGTAACTGGGTTGGGCTTTAACAAGATATATAAGAAAAATACAAAAAAAAGTTAAGTGCCTGTGGTCAAATTTGAACCCAGGTCTTTCTGACTCCAGGCTCAGTGCTTCTTTGTGCTCCACAGCTAGCTCAAAGTATCCATTAAGTCATTTTAATAATATGGTAATTAAGGTGAACTGATTTGACTGATGTTTTTGGCTAAAAATGAGGAACATAGTAAGTCAACACCTCAGGATTAAGGAATTTGGTATCCTTCGTACCTTGATCATTTAGATAAACAGAACAGTAGTAATTTGAAAGCTTCCCAAGAAAGAGGAAATATGTTGGGCATGGTAGTACTTTGTGCTCTCTTCTACTTGGGAAGGCTAAGGCTTGTGAATTGTTAAAATTCAGGAGTCTTGAGCAGTACTAGGTCTAAAGCCAATATAGCACAATGCTGAACATGGCACTGATACAGTGAACCTTGAGGGAGCAGAATCACTTGGGCGCATAAGGAGGATCAAACTATCCTAGGTTAGAAAAAGGAAAGAGGTCAAAACTTCCTATTATTATGAGATTGGTCTACCAGTGGCCACTGCATTTTCACTTCCATCCTGGGTGCAGTAAATCTTACAGAAAAAACCAACAACAACAGGAAATTTACTCACCTACAATAAAGAATTGAAGAGGCAAAACTGAGGAATCAGCACCAGTTGTGCTAAGAAAGTACACTAGAAGTAGCTGGAAGTCTGGAAAATCAAGTACCATTTTAAGATTGTAAAGGTTCTGGGACTTTTAGAGGAGAGAAGGTACACACCACACCCTTTGTTTACGAATAATGAATTCTTGAGCTGCTTGATTTCAACATCCTAAAAGATACATTATTGATGGCTTATGTTTAAAGGATTCCTCAGCTTGATGGAGCAACAGGAAATAGTATAATTTATTATATTCCAGCTAACAGGGATAAATAATAAAGACAATTCTAAGTGTCACAAGAAAAAAGAAAGTCAAGAGTGAAAGAAATTGGATCTTATTTTTTTCCTGATTGGTAGCCAAACATTCAAGTGAAGAGGTGAACTTTTCTTCCAGCAAAGATGCGTTTCTTGCCAAGAATGTAGAGGTAGCTATCTTGGTCCTAGCCAAACTGAGGATGAATTATGAAAGCAAAACTTAGATCTTGGGGACACTAAATAGGTGGAAGACTTGTTGCAATATCTTGAAAGGGTCTGAAGTCAAGATGATCTGGATTTTAATTCTCAGAGAGAACTTGAAGACTTTGTGGTTTCCTCCCCTTTTTTTCTAATCAAATTTTATAGCTTTATATTTGTGCTAAAGAAAATATTGTTTTCTGAAGTTTGTATATGTTATATGAGTGGAGCTTTTAGGTCATTATTTCTGTTGGGCAGCATCACATGGCACATTTAATTTATGAAACTGTGTTGGGGGATGTGGGGTTCTTCAGATGATTTTGGCCTATCAGCTAGTTCTTCCACTGGAAAAAAGGGAGGAGACAATGACTCAAATAAAGTCTTACAAATAGGCCTTCTTAGTATCTATATTAAAGATGGCATAGGTGATATAAAGTTGCATATTTTAGGACTTCATATTTTATTTGAGACCTTGCATTGGCATTTCTTTTTTTCTTTTTTTTCCAGGAGTAAAAAGGAAGGGAAAATCATGCTGTTTTCAAAGGAGAGTATCATCACTGTCATCTAACTTTTCCTTCACTTCAAAACTAGAGCTTCTTGTGGAGAATAATACAGCTACCTATATTTTCAGTTAATTCATATTTTCATGGAATCAGTAAGTTCATACCTGGAAGAGACTTTACCAAATCCAAGCCATCCCCCTTTCCCCACCCGCAAGAATCCTATCCCCCGCCCACAAACATCATCCTTGACAACTCCGTTTGAAGACCTTCAATGTAGGGGAGCTTTCTACTTCCTGAAAGAATGACCCATTCCATCTTTCTTGATGAGAAAGCCTCTGCTCTCTAGGAGATCAGATTCTAATGGTGACAGACAACATTTATAGCTGCAAGTCAGACAAAATGTCTCCGTGGTCCTTTTGGAGCAGGCAGAATGCAGATGGTAATGCATTTTTTTTTGTGTTATTACCACTGAAGAAATCTGATCCATTTATGATATTGAACCATTTGACAAGGCAAAGCACTTTAGAGGCAGTACAATTCTTTTCTGGGTCTTCAATAGTAGCTGTGGCTGCTGAGGGTTAATTCACTGGGTGATAACTCCTGACCCTGAACTGAAGCAGGATCAGTGTGTGTATGCCTGGGTAAGGTATCCTCAGGTCTTGTGCTCTGGATTCTCAGCTATCTCCATCTGGGTCTGAGAGGAGGTGGTGGTCACAGTAGTCCTGGCCCATGCTACTTCCTACCTTTCCCTCTGTAGAATGTTGCTTTAGCAATGCTGACTTGCCTACCATGTGGGTGACCGTGAATGGAGATAGCTGGGTCCTTCTTCACATGCGTTGCTTCCTTGGACACTAGCTGCAGGGGCTGGACTGGACAAAGGGTCAGGGGTCTGTTTGCTATTATTTCTAGTTCTTTTGGGCTTCCCTGACAGATAGTAGCCATTGGTCCATCAAAGCAAATAAACATATGAATTTAGTTTAAATTTATGAAATGGTACTGTTCAGAATCTTTCACTGTCCTATGTAAGATTTTTATGAACCTGTTCATGTCCTAAACTATTTTTGTCTTGGCTGGCAAATTCTTCATTTGTCAAGAAGGTCAGATATTTGTAGGCTGATACAGTTCCAGGCTCTTTTGGATTTCTTGTCATGATTTACATTTATATTGGCATTTATTGAACTTCTTTAGAAAATGGCGGTTATATGTATCATGTTTTTGTCCATTTCCTATTTTTTTTACCAATAATAATTTAAATATATAAGGTTAAAGTTGTTTTATTTTATATAAGATCTTCATAGTCTTTATCTTGCCTTTAATTAATTTTTATATTTTCTCTAAGAAGTTAAATTATGACTTTACACTGATTGCTGATGTGGGGAAATGACTCACTTTAGTCCGTTGATGTGGAAATATGCGTAACCAATCATTTCCTTTCTGTTGGAATATAATAAATCTCATTTTTATGATATCAGTTGGTGTTTTCCATGTCCAGAATTTCTTGACACTCGTTTTGAAGAACATATTCAAGATGTATAGGCACGGGGCTTCTGTGTAGTCTGTATGATTTGGGCTTCTTTTGTATCTTACTCCTGATTCCTATTTTCTTTCTTTTTTTGACATTTCAAAAGATGTGTTTATTTTGATTTTTCTTTTTATTAAATTATAAGTTTATATTTTAGTTTTAGTTTACAACACTCAGTTCCACAAGTTTTGGGGTTCCAAATTTTCTCTCCCTCACGCTTCTCTCCCCTCCCTCACCTACGGCATGCAATCTTATATAGGTTCTACATATACCTTCACATTGAACTTATTTACATAATAGTCCAGTTGCAAAGAAGAATTATAACCAGTGGAAAGAATCATGAGGAAGAAGAAACAAAACCATAAAAGAAGGGAAAAAAAGAGTAAATAGTTTGCCTCAATCTGCAGTCTGATTCCTATTTTCTTTTTTTTAATAGTTGCAATCAATTTATTAAAAGAGATGATTGGTTAGGCATCTGCAATGGTGACTTCAACTTCTACACCTGGTTCAATGCTGATAGAAGTGATTTGTTTAACAATTTCAGAAGGACTGTGCAAATCAATAAGGTGTTTGTGGATTCTCATCTGGAACCCATTCCAAGTCTTTGAACCTTCACTGCAAGGAGTTTTTCTAGTTGTTATTTGAAATGTCTTAGTGGGAATTTGAACAGGTCCCTTCACTTTCAAGTTCTTTTCTTTGGCTCCTCTAATTAGCTCATCACACACGTTCTCAAGTGATTTCACCTTGCTGCTGGTGAGGGTGATCTGGGTCCAGTGAATGACCATTTCCGGCTCCACAAGGGTCTTGCTGGTGTCTTTGAATGCCATGGCAATGGAGCAGCTTCCTGACCGACTTATTCCTCAGTGAGAGCTAATAGTGTTGATTCAGGAGGAAGAGAGGCAGGGACTGCTGACTCCACGAGGCTGCAGCCACAATACATTTACCAAAGATCCTGATTCCTATTTTCAATCAAGCGATAAGCATTTAGTAGGCACCATCTATGTGCCCAGCACCATGCTAAGCACTGGAGATGAAAAGACAAAAGTTAAACATATCTCACAACTCAAAAGAAGCTTACTTTCTTTGGGAGAGACAAATGTAAAGGAATATACAAAATATATACAAGTTAGCTGCAAGGCAATGTGGGAGAAGGTGTATCAGGAACTGAAGGAGACAAGACAGGACTCACACAGAAGGTCTTGAGCTGTTTGGAATGCACTGACTCCTTACCTAAGTAGGAGTGCATTGAAGGCATGGAGGACAGCCAGAGGAAAGAGAGATACATGGAACCTAGAGTGTTATATGTGAGGAACAGTAAGAATGACATTTTGACTGGATGGTAAAGTAGAACATAGGGAGTAATAAGTAATATGTCTGGAAAGGTGGGACAAGGCTAGGCTGTAAAGGACAGTTGAAGGCCAAATAAAGGAGAGTAGTTGAACCTAGAGATGATGGGAAGGTACAATATTTAATAGGGAGAGGTGACAGGGAGTTGTTTGAGAAGTGAAGCAACATGGTTAGGCCTATGCTTTAGGAAAATCGTTGCCATTTATTATACTATGTACTATTTCCAACATAGACTATTCTCCCCATTGTCTCTCCATCTTTTCATTCTCTATATTCTCTTCCTTTACAAAAGGTTTTGATGCATGGGCTTCAATTAATTTCATGGAAGTCTTTTGTAAATGTTAATCATAAGTACTACAATTCTTTTTACCTAGGGATGTATGATCAAATTAACTTCTAACTACTCTGTTCTCCTTGGAGTCTCTGGTAATTCTCCAATTTAGCTACAGCTTCCTTTTTTTCTTTTGGATGAGTTCATCATTAGAATATCAAAGTTAATTCTATTTAGTTCCTGTATTAGTATGTTAACTAGTTTACTGAAGTAAATTTTTATTGACTTATTTATAACCCCACCCCTTTTTCTGCTACTTTGCCACCTGTCATGGGAGAAGGAGGTTACACAGGATTGAGCACCATTTTGTAATTAACTTTGGTTCATAGTAGGCAATGGCAAAATACTTTATCACTTAGGGATAAAGGAATGAGTATCTCCATATTTAGCTAAGATGGTCTTCAGAAAACAGGCAGGCTCTACTAGACACATATTCAAAGTCTTTAACATATGCTAGAACCTTATAGAGCTTGTATTTTCTAACATAGTCTTCAAGAGCTAGGATGACCTTCACAACATGATAAGCCATCAGGTAAAATATCTTAAGTTTTCTTAAGAGTTCTTCATATAACATGGTTTCTTGACCATGTCAGTGCATTCCAGTTTATCAGATGTGGTACCTAGGACTAAAAGTCATACTCTAGATGTGGGCTGACCAGAATAGAGTGAGCATACTGGGACTACCATTGGACTTCATGGTAGAGTCAACACAAAGACTATCTAGTACCACCTACATCTAAATGGGAATTCCCTCCAATATACTGCCTCATGGCAATCATTATTCATATTTTTCTTGGTGACCTCCAGGAAGAAGATATTAAGAAAACTTCATTAGGCCAAGGCAGCTTTAGGATTAGGTCCAATTCCACATTGAAATACCTCTAATTATTAGGAATTTTCTTTTTCCCCCATTACATGAAATCTAAATTTGCCATTTTGCAAATGGGGTTGCCCTGTTTGGCTAAGCAAAACAAGTCTAAATCTACTTCTTTTTTTTATCACTACAGTTCTATAAATGGAGCTCAAAATTACATTAGCATTTTTTAAAATTATGATTTATTTTTAACATTACTATTTTAAAAATTTTGAGTTCCAAATTCTCTCTTTCCCTCTTGTCTTTTGTCCACCCATTGAGAAGGCAAGCAATAGCAGCCATGTCACACTGACTTACAGATTCTGAATTGGAAGAGACCCCCAGAAGTCATCTAGTTCAACCTATACCTGAATAAGAAATGCCTTCTATAATATAGTTGAAAAGTGGTTATATTACTTTTCCTTGAAGACCTTCACTGAAAGGAAACTCACACACTACCTTTTGAGTTAACTGATTCCTGTTTTGGATAACTATAATTATTAGAAGATATTTTATTTATGTCAAACGTAAATGAACCTCTCCTACTTCCGCTTCCACTTCTTGCTCCTATTTTTATGAAACCAGATGAAGGTAAATATTTCATGTACATGGCTACCTTACAGATACGTAGATAGTTTATCTGTCCTGGTTCTGTCTTCTTGTCTTCTCCCTCTGTGTTCTATTTATTGGTAACCTCATCAGTTGCCGTGGTTTTAGCTCTTACCTCTGCAGATGACTCACAGATCTACACATCCAGACCCAGGCTCTCTCCCAAACCTTAGGCCCATGTCACTAATTGACTGTTGGGTATTTCACAGTAGAAGTTGTAGAAACCTGTTAAACTCTATGCATCTGGATTGATCTTTCTCCCTGAGGGGTCTTTATTCCAAATTTTCCCTTTTCTGTTAAAGTCACCACCATCCATCCTCCCAGTGTCCTATGTACCCTCCCTCATCCCGCATATCTAGTCAGTTGCCATACCTTGCCAATTCTACGTTCACAATCCCTCCATCATCTGACTATTTCAACTCAAACAACCACCACCTCAGTTCAGGTCCTCATCACCTCTTGCTTAGATTAGTACAAGAACTTCCTAATTGCTATCTATGCCTTTAGCCTTTCTCCACTCCAGCCCATTGTCCACACTTCTCCCAAAGTAATTTTCAAGTGCAGATCTGACTGAGTCACTACTAGTTGCTTCCTATTTCCACTAGAATAAAATATAAACTCCTCTGTTTTGTTTTAAAAGCCCTGTAAATCCTCATCCCAAACTACCTTCCCAGCCTCTTTGGATGTTATGCTATCTCTTATATTCTGAGATCTACCCAAACTAACTTGTTCTCTATTCTTCACTAATAACTCTTTATACCCATCACTGTGCATTTACACTGGCCATTCTCCATGCATGAAATATATTCCCTCTTTGCCTCTGCCTCAGAGAGTTCACCTCTTCCTGTAAGATCCTGTAAGCAATCATGTTCTAAAGGAAGCCAATTCCTCTAACCCTTTGTGTCTTCCTATATTTCATTAATCTCTCTCTCTCTCTCTCTCTCTCTCTCTCTCTCTCTCTCTCTCTCTCTCTCTCTGTGTGTGTGTGTGTTGATACAGTGTATTGGCAATTAAGGTGAGCTTTTAGCATTTATTCAATCAAGTACCCTTGAAGAGTTTGGCCTTTGTTTCCTTGATTAAATTGGGAGTCCTTGACCTCCTTGCCACAAGGGAAAGTCTAGTTTACATGGGTTTGGGTGACATGTTTGTGACATCAGAGGCTTTTAGACCACATGGGTTTAAGTCAAATTTTTGTGATGCTTTTAGGTCAAGTGGGTGAGTCACATGTGTGACTCGCCTTTGACCCTGAACAAGATATATAAAACCAGAGGCTGGCATTCTCCCTTGGGGCTCTGAGCCACAGGAGGAGTGGTGCATGACTCTGGGCCAGCCATTGTTAAGAGCTCCCTGGCTTGTGAACCCAGATGTTGATGGTTTCTTTGTAACTATGAATTGTGATCTAGTCTGTTTATATCATGTATGTTTGTAACTTGTTTGTATTTGCTCTGAAGTTCAGGTTGCTGGCTTTTCCTCCTGAACTAAGTGAGTTTATGTGTATATGTTGGATTAAAGTAAG
>CM053622.1:246232986-246268139 GCA_028646595.1 Phalanger gymnotis | reverse complement strand
ATGTAGTTATATGTACATATACACACACAAAGCATATACATGATTTTATTACCTTTTTAGTATCGTATACATTTCATATGTACTTATTTCCAAGTACATATTTAGAATGTAAGCCCGTTACACTCTAAACACAAATAACTTTGGAAGCTTTAAGAACTCTGAACAATTCAGTGACCAAGCAGGATTCCAGAGGACCAATGATGCTACCTACATGCTACCTTCCCACCTCCTGATAGAGAGATAATAGACTCAGTCAGGATACATAACGAAACATTTTTTGGATATGAGGTATTAATTTCGCTTAACTATGCATATTTATTACAAAGGATTTATTTTTGTGTTAGCTCTTCAAAGGTGGGGTGGGAAGGGGAGAAAACCAAGTTTTGTTCTTAGAAAAACAAAATTTAATTAAAGCAAAAAAATAAGCTTATTGAGAGGAAAGATTTCTACCAAAGTTTCTGGCACATAGTAGACACTTAACAAAATCATGTTGATTAATTGATGAGACTTTTGTAAAAGAAAGATGAAATTACTGCCACCAACTGTTATAATAACAATCATAGTGGACTTTTCCTTGTTTTCAAAATTAGCAGTGTCATACCTAATGCATTTAGAATAAAATGTTCGTCAAACTTGCAAATTTGTTATTTTCACAAATATTCCTTGTAAAAATGGCCTTTTATATGCATGAGGCCTACCAGGTTGTTTGTCAGTCCTTTGCTATTTCAGAAAGTGATCTATCTCGAATTACGATTACAATTACAATTTTCATCTCTGTTCATATCTTGGAAATTCCTCACCAAGTATAGTGCTTGAGCATTCTCTTCTTGAAAGAGGAGAATAAAACACCTCATAAGGCAAACAGTACAATTTTAATTATCTGTTCATTAAGTTAATTAATTAATTTTTGGGTTCAGTTATTTCCTATTGTCATTTTTTATGCCCTGGTAGCACAATTGACATACGTTTCCACACATTATACCTTACTTGGATTAAGGCTTTTCAATATCAAATGGAACCATGCTTCAAAGAATCTGAATCTTTCCCTGGTGGAATTCAGTGCTTATTTATTTTCTAGTGATAGTCTTCCCTTTCTTTTAAATTTCATGAAGTTTATAAGGTAATAAAACTTAGGTTGTAATCAGAAGGTAACAGCCCATTAGTAAATAATTGCAAGAGGTAGTGGAGTTGAATGGATAGTGTTTTTTTTTTAGCCTGAGTTCAAGAAGCCCTGAGTTTCTCACACCTTTTAAATTTAATAGTTCTGTGACAAGAGCAATTAGCTTAACCTCTCAGAGACTCAGACAACTAATGAAGACATATCCATTCTGTGATATAGTTGAGTTACTTTCTGTGTAAATGGTAGCCATTCCTATACTAACGAAATCACAGATACTTGATATTACAAGATACAAACATTTAGGAGAGAGAACTCATAATACTTACATTTTCTGGCCCTCAGATACTCTTTGTATTTTTTTTAAAAATTTCATTTTACTGGTGCATTTGTTTTTATACCACACCCATTTCCATATGTATATTCTTTCCACCACTGATTTCACCCTTATAAGAAAGACCTTTTAACTCACCTCAAATAATAGCAATTGTCTCCAAGAATACATGCACTTTTATGAACTAAGAGAAGGGAGTTCCTCTGCCAATTCAGGTTGGCACTTTTTCTGCCAAATGGTTTATTTACAAAGTTGCTTACTTAGTTCTTAAGTGACTTGCCCAGGGCCACACAACCAGTAAATATCAAGAAGCAGATTTGAACTTAGGTCTTTGGGACTCTGAGGTTGGATATTGATTTGCTATTCCATTTTGCTTCTGACACTATAATATTCACAGAAAGAATTCGGAGGAATGTGGGAAGATTTTAAGAGCTAAAGTTGAGAGAATTAAGCACAATGCAGAAAACAATTTATAGGGTGACCGTAATAATGTAGGGGAAAGACATCAGAGTTCTGATTTATGCAGGGATCAATCTTGACTCCAAATGAATAATGATGAATTTTGCCTCTGTCTTCTTGGCAGAAAGGTGATGGACTAAAACTGTGAAATGAAACTTTGTTGTCAGAGATGGTCAATGTATTCACTTTGCCAAAGTATGCTTCTTTGTTATAACAGAGAATTGAATTGTGGAAATTTGGGGGAGTGTGTGTCTGTGTGCAGGAGTCATTTGGCAGTGACAGCGATTTTAATTTTGTTTTGCTTTGTTGTACTTATGATTTCATTGGCATAAGGGATTCCTGGGGAGGAAACTCATTTTGCCCATGCAGATCAGCAGCTGCTCTGCAAATTATAGTTCTAAAGAGTTGCTTGGGGGCACTGAGACTTGCCCAGGGTAACAAAGCCAGAGTATGTCAGAAGTAAGACCTGAACACAGGTGTTCCTGACTGTGAGGCTGACCCTCTATCTACTATGTCACCCTGCAGTTTTGAAATGATGTGAGAGAGAGAATAAAAGAATCAATAACAATAGCACCAAAGGATCTAGGGAAAATATGAACCAGACTCATAGAGGTTGGCAAGGCATGGATGAGTTAGTTCCTGTACTGAGATAGGGGCATACCCATATTGATGTGATCCTAGATCCATTGATATATTGAAATATCAGTGTAATACATTTTCTAATGTAGGGGTGCCAAAAATGATGTAGACAACAGCACTCCAAACTACCATCCACAACGCTCTGTAGTACAGCTTGAAACAGATTAAAATGTCATTCATATTTGATTCCAAGGTTTTGATGTATTAATTTAAAATATATATATATAATATATATGTATGCATATATATATAAATTATATGTATATATAATATACATATATACAGATGTGTTTTTCTAAGACATTTTGCAGCTGCAGGGATCCTTCTGTACAATTTAGTGGCCTCATTTCTATTCAATTTTGACCATTTGTCTAAGGCTTATTTCTTTTGAGGAGCAAGGGAAAGAGACTTCCAAAATAATCAGTTCATCTTCCAGTGGGACTACAGAATAATGGAAATCACAGTTTGTTAGATCTAATATTCATAAACTGAAATTATTCTCAGCAAAGTCTCTTATAATTGAATAACAATAATAATACTGACAACAACTAACATTTGTGCTTACTATATGCCAGATATTTTGCTAAATGTGTTATAATCATCATCTCGTTTGATTGTCACAACAAATATAGAGGGTAGGTGCTATTATTATCCTTATTTTACATATGAAAAACTGAGGCAAACAGAGGTTAAGTGACTTACCAAAGGTTATAGAGCCATTAAATATCTGACATTGGATTTGAAACCTGACTCCCAGCCCAGGCCTCTATCTACTATACCAAGTAACTGCCCCTTTAATTCTGTAACCCTATTGTCAAATAATATCCATTAATAGGGAAGCTACTTCCAAAGTAATAGTTTCCATAGAGAGTGTCTTATGAAAAACACTTGGCCCATCATTTATTATGCTAATTCACTATTTGGATCATTTCTAATTTATGATGATATGACTACCCAATGTACCATCCTACAGATTTATAATAATAGTAGTAATTACCAGATTCTTCTATGTGTTTTTTATCTATGATAAAATATTGTTACCCTTGAAACAAGTTTGAATTAAAATTATGTTATTTATTGTTATTACTAGGTTCGTTTCTCTTGTGACCTTTTATTCTAGTGGTCTTTTTGGTCAGTTAGGTCAAAAAGCTAAGGAAAAGGGAGAGTGAATCCAAGATCCTAAATGCAATTGAATGATAATTCAATTGAAGTTCCCTTTATTAGGTATGTATTAATGTGAAAGATAGAAGGAGTTTCACTATATATCTATCAAAATCAAAGTCCTGGTCCAAAAAAAAAGAAAAGAAGTGAAGGGCACCATGCTAGTCATGGTAATGCAGAGATAAAAGCAAATCAGTTCTTACTCTCAAGGAGCTTACATTCTAATAAGATTTCTTACCACACATGAATTAAATGCTTTTAATTCAGTACTATAGTTCCAGAGTATTCCAAAGTATAACTGTCATCTAAATGAACAGTGAGTATTTTTGCAATGCCTACTTTATACTCAGCATTATGGTAAATATTGCAAGTTACAAAGAAAAAAAGAGACACAATCCTTATGGACAAGGTGCTTTTAGATGCATGCTATTTGTTACAGGAGAAACAGACAAGAGAATGTGGACTGATTTTCTCATATCCATCCCTAGTGCAAAAGGAACTCGAGGCATATGAGTAGGTGAGGAATGTCATCTTTGTTAATAAAGAAGAAACCATTAGTTTCTTCAGGCTGTCCCAAGAGGGGAGGTGTGTGAGGGGGAAAATCTGGATTCTTAGGCCTTGCATAAAGTTAAGCAAAGGGAGGCAGTTATCCAGAAATTACAACATGGAAGGCAGCAAACAATGGAAATTAAATTTATTTCCCTTGCTATCTCTCTATGTCTTTCTGTGTCCTCTCCCTCCCCTACTTTCTCCTCCACCTCCTACTTCCTCTTCCCTTCCCTTCCCTTCCCTTCCCTTCCCTTCCCTTCCCTTCCCTTCCCTTCCCTTCCCTTCCCTTCCCTTCCCTTCCCTTCCCTTCCCTTCCCTTCCCTTCCCTCCCCTCCCCTCCCCTCCCCTCCCCTCCCCTCCCCTCATCTCCCCTCCTCTCCCCTCATCTCCCCTTGTCTCCTCTCTTTTTCTCTATTTCTCTGTGTCTGTCTGTGTCTGTCTGTCTGTCTGTCTGTCTGTCTCTCTCTCTCTCTCTTTCTCTTCTCCTCCCTTCTCACACACTTTTCTCTGTCTCCAGATGAAGAGAATAACCCTCACTCCTTCTCTCATTGATGAGGTCCTCTGTAGTACTGAACCAGTGAAGTAAGGAGTTGTTTAAGTCAATATACATTGGAGGAGCAAGGGAAAAACAATTTCCAGCTTATTGATTTCTCTAAGTGTGAGTAGAAAGTGATGGAGAATTTGGTACTCTTTTATTCTGCCTTCTCACCTCTTCTCTCCCTCTTTCTCTCCTTTTCTACTTATAACCTCCCTTCTCTCTTTTTCCCATTCCTCTCCTTTCTTCCTCCCTTCACCTCTTTTCTTCTTTCGCCTTCCATTAATGCTGCTTTTCTATCTACTTAGTGATTGAATAAAAGCAGATTTCTCCCCCCACATTTGTGTAGGTAACCCCAACTCTAGAGCTGTAATCTTAGATGGTGAAGATGTCATTACCATACGATCTTGCTATCTTTCCCTCCATGTCTAAAATATAAACAGTGAAACTGGGGAGGGGAAGACAACCACTCAAGTTTTGCCATTCCATCTTTGAATAACTGAATTGTTTTCTTTTTTCTTATGGCTTATAAGTAATCACCTTTGCCCATCTGAGACAAATTAACTCCTGGGGAGGAGATGTTCCAAGAGCTTTCACATAGTCTGTTTCCAAGGAAACAACTCCTTTTGTCCATATGTGCTCTGCAGCTCCCATGACAGATTGCTTTGTAACTTCAGAAACAAACAAAAAAAAATGTAGGAGCTAGCTAGTTTATACGAAGTTTAAGAGTAGGAAAAATCATTTGAGGATCTACTGGAATTAGCATTGGATTGATATTAAAAAATAGCCGACATACCCCTGGCGACTGGGGGTGGGACTACAGAAAATGATGAACTATGAACTCAGAAAAACTAAATTCAAGACACAGGATTTTTTGCAGAAATGGTTTCTTAGATGTTCAGTGTGCAGTGTAGAATATCAACCAGTCTTCTGGAGCCCTCTACTGGCACACTTTGCCCCGGAAGAAAAGGGCGGAGCTAAGCATGCATTAGCTATGGTAACTCAAAATATCAAACATCTGGAATTTCACTTTACTGACTTAACTTTAATATCACTTTCATTGGGTTTTGAAATGTTTCTACTTTTCAAAATTAGAGTGACTGGGTTGCATTCTTAATGTTGGTTAAACATGATCATTACTCTTTCCACTAGATGCATGTATTTCATTTCAGTTCAGCAAGTACTATATGCTAGGTAGTGGGGCTATGAAAATAAAATAAAAGACAGTTTCTGCCTCTGTTTATTTCCCTCCCTCCCTTTCCCCTTCCCCTTGGGGAATGTTCAGGAAGCTTGCATTTGGATAATGGTCTCATTTCCAAAAGATATGTCTATATCTATTTTCTATCTGAATCTATATTTTTATATATTTATCTATCTAATCAGTTCCATGTATATGGAACTGATTCAAATTTATAGAACTAAGAAGCATCACCAAGTAGATAAGTGGCCAAAGGATACAAATAGGCAGTTTTCAAAGGAATAATTCTAATAATTCCAAAAATATTTTAAAGCACTGGTACTTAGAGAAATATAAATTAAAACAACTTTGAGATTCTATCTCACACTTATGAGCGTGCCAAAGATGATGCAAGAGGAAAATGACAAACATCTGAGGTGTTATGAGAATATAAGCTCCCTGGTGCACTGTTGGAGATGTGAATTGCTCTAGATATTTTGGAAAGCAATTTAAAATTATACCTAGAAAATTATCAAATGTACATATCCTTTGACCTAGCTACTAGGTCTGTAACTCCCAAGACAGCAAAAAAAAAATAGTTAAAGGATCTACATATACAAAAATATTTGTTACAGCTCTTTGTTATTGTTGTTTAGTGATGTCTGACTCTTTGTGACCCTGTGGACCATAAGTATGCCAATACTGTCCATGGTTTTTTTTGGGGCGGGGACCCAAATAAACTGAAATGGTTTCCCATTTCCTTCTCTAGTGTATTAAGGCAAACAAAAGTTAAGTGACTTGCCCAGGGTCACACAGCCAGTAAGAGTCTGAGGTTGAATTTGAACTCAAGCCTTCTTGAATTTAGGCCCTGTGTTCTAGCCGTTGAACTCCCTAGCTGGCTCTTTTCACTAAAAGTTTTAGTGCAGCCGTTTTAGTGATAGTTAAAAGTAGAGACTAAGGAAATGCCTAAACAATTTGCGGGCAGGTTGGTAGTGAAATGGATAGAGCATTGGGCTTGGAATTAGGAAGACTCATCTTCCTGAGTTCCAGTCTGGCCTCAGACATTTACTAGCTGTGTGACCCTGGGTAAGTCACTTAACCCTGTTTGCCTCAGTTCCTCATCTGTAAAATAATCTGGAGAAGGAAATGTCAAACCAGTCTGATGTCTTTGCCAAAAAATACCCCAAATGGGACATGACTGAAATGATTGAACAACAACAATTTATGGTATATGAATGTAATGGAAAATTATTATGACATAATAGATAATGAAATGGAAAATTTTAGAGGAAAGTGGGAAGACCATTATGAACTGATGTAGAGTGAAGTGAGCAGAATTCAGAGAATAATTTACAGAATAACAATAGTACAGAGGTAAACAACTTTGAAAATCTTTAGAACTGATCAATACAATGATAAACCAAAGTCCAAAAGAACAAGAATGAAATGTCCTACTCATCTCCTGCAAGAGAGCTGAATAACTTAAAATGCAGAAAGAGACATACATTGCTGGATATGGGTCATGGGAATTTGTTTTGTTGGACTATGTAGATATGTATTGATGAATTTGGTTTTTTCTTTGTTGTTTTTTTAATTTGCTTAGTGAAGATATGAGAGATTAATAAAGAATATTTTTCTTGACTTTTAAAAATATATTTTTAAAAAGTCTACATCTGACTAAGAGAACACAATATATCCAGAGCCAAGCATGGTGGAATAAAAAAGAGATGCTCCATTTGGAATCAGAGGACCTGGGCTCAAATGTTAACTCTCATTCACTCTCTGTGTGACTTAACTATTCTGGGGTTCATTTTCTTCATCTGTAAAATGAAGGAATTTGACTAAATTACCTCTAATGTCCCTTCTAGGTCTAATTGGTGAATCTACCTACACGATAATTTGAAGGAAAGAATATTAATAAGTAAAGTATCAGGAAAGTTTTCCAAAAGGAACAATGAGTTATAAAAAGGCAGAATTGATAAAGGCATGTTTTCTAGGCACTAGGTAAAACTTCAAAACTTCAAAGGCATTGAGGCAGGATATGGAATGATGAGCAAGAGAACAGTCAAAAAACTAGTTTCTCTGGTATATAGAGATTATGCAGAAGACTAATGTGAAATGTCTGGAAAGTTTGCTGTAAGCCAGATTTAGCTTTAAATATGAATTTTAGCAATTTTTTTTAAATCACAGAAAGAGTAGGAAGCCAATAAATATTCTTTTAATAATATTTTTTCCAATTATGTGTAAAAACAGTATTGAAACATTTGATTTTTTTTATTTTGAAATTTAAATTTCTCCCTCTCCTTTCCCCAATCAAGAAAGCAAGCAATTTGACATAGGTTATGCATGTGCAGTGATGCAAAACATATTTCCATACTTCATGTTGGGAAGGAAAACACAGACAAAAAAAACCTCATTAAAAATAAAGTAAAAAATAGCATACTTCAATCTGCATTCAGACTCCATAATTTCTTTCTCTGGAGGTGTGTAAAATTTTTCATCATAAATCCTTTGGAATTGTCTTGGACCTTTGTATTGCTGAGAACAGCTAAGTTATTCACAGTTGACCATCATACAATATTGCAATTATTATATACAGTGTTCTCTTGATTCTGTTCGCTTCACTTTGCATCAGTACATACAAGTCTTCACAGGTAAACATATCCTGTTTATCATTTCTTATAGCACAATAGAATTCCATCACAATCATATACCACAA
Source organism: Phalanger gymnotis (assembly GCA_028646595.1). Lineage (NCBI taxonomy): Eukaryota > Metazoa > Chordata > Mammalia > Diprotodontia > Phalangeridae > Phalanger > Phalanger gymnotis. The sequence continues at coordinate 246,259,449 of CM053622.1, read as the reverse complement.
CTTGTTTAGCCATTCCTCAATTGATGGACATTCCCTCAATTTCCAATTTTTTTCTACCTCAAAAAGAGCTGCTATAAATATTTGTAGTATTAGTGTGATTGGAGATCTTCCCACAAATTCAATAGGCCTCAGGTGGGCCTGGGTGAGAAAGCTTGATTATAACTTTGTAAGTAGGCCTATGGCCTCTACTTACTGGGTGCTGAGCAGGTGTGCGTGTGAAGGCCTCAGAACCCTAAGGGGAGTTGCTAAAGGCAGAGCCAATGGTATGTGCACTGAGTTCTAGTCAATCATGAATTCAGACAATTAGAGACCTGAGTTCTAGCCAATCAGATGCTGGCTAGGACTGTATAAAAGGAGAGTGTAAAATTGTAGAGGAGAGGAGAATTGAAGGGGAGCAGAACTGAGAGCAGAACTAAGAGCAGCAGAACTGAAAGCAGCAAAGACATTGAGGCAGCAGACATCAAGAAGGCATTCAAGAACAGACATTGAGAGAACCAGCATGGGCAGAGCTGCAGAAGAGAGTGCTGAGAAGAGAGTTAGGATTCCTGAGTGATTGATTACAGGAAAGCCCAGTGTGTGTGTGTGTGGGGGGGGCAGGGGAATGTTACAGGATGACTTGGTTTCTTGCTATAGTACTGTGTTATAATTTCCTTGTTATTACACTGAGGTGAACTTACTGATTTTGGAATATAATCGCTACTATATTGAATTAAGAGTATTCGTTCCTGGGTTGGATACTCTGGAGTCTAAACAAATGTTATACTTCCTTTGCCTTCTACCTAGAGAGTTTTTCATACTTTGTGATTCCAAACCATTCAGGCGTGTTCATGATCGTCCTCGAGGTCGTGAATCTTGCCTTACTGATATAATATTTTTTGTACATTTGAGTTCTTTTCCTTTTTAAAAAAGTCTCTTTGGGGTATAGAATTAGTAGTGATACTGCTAGGTCAAAGAGTATGTTCGGTTTTATATCCGTTTGGGCATGTTTCCAAATTGCTCTCCAGAATGGTTGGATCAGTTCACAACTCCACCAACACCATTGAATATTCTTGAGTATGGTGGAGAAATGTGATCAGACTTGCGTCTTAAGAATATGACCTCCTATGTACCAAGGAGGATGGATTGGAGAAGGATGAAATTGCAGTCAGGAAGACCAATTATATAGCTAATGACATAGTTTAGGTGAGATATAATGAAGGTTTGAACTAGAGTAGCTTCTGTTTGAGTAGAGGTAAGGGGTCATAGATAAGAGATTTTATGGACATAGAATCAAGAAGACCTGGCAACTGATTGCGGGAGGCCTAAAACAGAGTGCAGAGTTGAGGGTGAAGGTGGGTAACTGGAAGTATAGTGAGGTCCTTAAGAGAAAAAGACAAGTCTGGGGAGAGATGAGCTGCAGAGGATGATAATGAGTTACATTTGGGGCAATATAAGTTTGAAATGCCAATAGGTAGTGTAATGGTAATTTAAATTTGAAGATCTTCCCTACCCGTTAATAGGCCCATGTGACCTGCTTATGTCAGAGGAAGCCTAAGTCACGTGTGGTGGGAAGAGCTTGTTGGACGAGAGGAACTGGAAGGGTGGAGCAGGAAATTCTCAGAGCAGTTAGAGTTGAGGGAGAGAGCAGACATGGGCTGGCTGAGCTGTGAGTGATTGTTGGTGGCAAGTGTCTAGCAGGAAGTGGGGAGGCTATGGAATGGAATTGTTCTCTGCTGTGATGTTGTGTATAAATTTCTTTGCTGCTATGATGGATTGGACTTATTGGTTTTGGGATCTGGTTCTCTGGTGTTTGAATAAATGGTCTACTCCTTCTGCCTTCTATATGGAGAGTCTCATATTTTGCAATACAGAATTATATAGGCATATTTACAATTATTGTCTATATTGTGATTATTGCCTTGCTAATACAGGTAGCTAGAGGGAAATGTTTATCAACGAGAAAATATTGTCAAAAGGTAATCTGAAAAAAAATTTTAAAAAAGAAAAAAAGTGATGATGTGACACTAGATCTCAGGAGAGAAAGAAGAGATGTATATATACATCTGGCAATTAGAGACATAAAGACTAAAATTCAACCCATTGAATGAGATTATAAGAAAGAGCGTACAGAGAGTAAAAGAGCCATGGTGAATACACACGTTGTTAGCACATCGATGGTGATATGGCAAAGAAGACTGAGAAGGACCCTTGGACAGGCACTAGGAGAATTAAGAGAGATAAGTGTCATGGAACTACAAGAAGGAGGGGGAAATAAGGAATTTCAAACACTGTAGAGGTTGAAGGGATGGAGACTGAGAAAAACCATTGGAGTTAGAAGTTAATGATCAATGGTAAGCTTGCAGAAAGCAGTTATGGTGGATTAATACAACCCAGCAGGCAGCCCATTAAATCATTATCAAAGACCTTGATGTAGAGGAAGACACCTAAATTCAGGAAAAAGAAAATTCGTGCAAGGAATCCCTGAAACTATAGTGGAAGAGCTCCTCAGAGTATAAAGTTCCACAGCAACAAAGAGTTAATTTCCTCAAACAGGAGCCTAACTAACCTAGTCTGACAAATGGGGCTCTACCTGGGTCCTCTAGGAGGCTGCTTTCAGATTGTTCTGTTCTTGAGCCCAAGCTCTGTCTTGCTGTTTAGAGAAGATGGATGGGTGTGGTTCAAGTGTTGTAGTTTTCAGGAGTAATTAAATACTAGATAATCAATCAACAAGCATTTATTAAGTCCCTACTCCTTCTAATATCACCGTGATGTAGCTTTAATGTCAAAGTTAGAAAGTAAGACTCAGTTTCATGACAATTATCATGAGAATATCTTGATTTCCCTTTTGGATAAATCCTTTGCATTTTTTTTTTTCATTTTAATACTGATGCTGAGAAAAGAGGGACACTGCTTGAATCCACAGTATTATTGCATCAGTCCTTTGGTCTTCCTTACGATTTCCTCCTGCAAGAACAATATGAGACAAATGTTATTTCAGTTAAGATTTCTGTAAATAGATGGTTCCATCCACTCCTGGGAGTGCCAGACTAGACATGGAACTACTTCCTTTCTTTATTTAAAAAGGAGGCTTGCTATATGTACAGTAGGGAAATACAGTTTTTCAAATGGAAAACTTGATCCTTCTCCCTTTCCCTAGGGAAGAATTATAATCACCAAAAGATATAAATTCTCAGACAAAAGTATAACTGAAAGGAATAATTTTTGGATCATATGTTTTGATATTATGCATGATAATAATAATAATAATACCGTACCTTGAAGTTTGCTAAGACCTTTTCATACATGTGATTTATGATTGCAAGAAATCTTACTGCAGCAAGCCCTCAAATGGACAGAACTGTTTTTTATGCTTTTCAATAGACTGCACCCATATGTATTTATGCATGTATCAGAGGAATGTTGGGCTATTTCTACTTAATTGAGACCTCAGTAGAAAACTGAAGTAATTCTATTTTTTCCTTATTTTCTTCCTGCTTTTATTAGATGTGTTATTTTTTTTTCAATAATTTAAGATGTCACACCATTTGCAAAGTTTTGCAATGAAAGTAGGGCATGTAGGAGGACATATATCAGTGTTTGGATTTTTCAGGGATTAAACTTTGGGGCAGGACTTAGCCACTTTTGAATTATCAATAATGGACTTCAGAGAGGTGGTGTGGTGTAGTGCCTAGAAGATTAGCCTTTAAGTCAGTAAGATTTGGGTTCAAATTTAGCCTCCCATAATATATTGACATTGTGACTCTAGATATATCACTCAATCTCTCGGTTCCTGAGACAACTATCTAAGACATTAAGTTTCAGATGAATTGCTAAAATGAATTAATAGACAATGAGAATTTTTTATGATGATTAAATCAGAGGTCCAGGCTAGATTTAAAAAAGAAAGAGAAGGGCGAAAAGAATAAGTATTTGTACAGCACCTACTATGGGACAGGCACTGTGTTAAATGCTTTCCAAATACTATAACCATTGGTGCTTTACAACTCTGTGGGTTAAGTGCTGTCATTACCATTTCATAATTTAGGAAACTAAAGCAAAAAGTTCTTAAGTTACTTGCCCAGGAACATACAGCTAATAAGTGTTTGAGGCTGCATTTGAGACCAGGTCTTCTTGACTCTGGGCTTAGTGGTTCTCCCCTGTGCCCCTTAACTACTTCTAAGATTACTGCCCAAAAGATTGAACCCAGTTCATATAAGCTCTCATTAAGATCTTGAATCATAGGTTACCCATACTATGGATAAAGTAGCTTTATTTAGGAATAGCATAATTAGAGTATCACTATTTAGAATACTGTATTATGATTACAAAGGATCAAAATTGTTTTTGCAATACAAAAGAAATACAAAGGACAATAGAAGGATGCTAGATGAGTATAACATAGTGGTTGGGTTTAAACCACTTTAAAACACCATTAAAGAAACAAGACATGAACAAATGGTACAGGTGAGTTGCTTAGTTAGGTAGTGAGAATGAGGGATAATGGGTAGACAGCTCAAGTGTTGCCTTATCAGAGAATAGTGAGAGGGAAGAAAATATGCATTTTAAAGCACCTACTATGTGCCAGGCCCTGTACTAAGTGATTTACAAATATTATCCTCCATGAAATGCCAAAATAATTAGAGCAAGACATTCAGTGTGCTAAGTCAATTATTTATTGACTTATTTGGGAGAACACAGACAAGAATCGCATGACATAATAAGACACAAATGGGTTACAGTCTGTATTCACAGAGTCATTTCATAGATATAACCACATGTAAATGTACATGCATTATGCTTACTTTTTCATCCAAAATGAATAAACAAAATTAACATTTTTGATGAATAATGATGCTGTCAAAATATATTTTTTCCTTTAAAACATTCAGGCCCATTGGTTCAGCATCAGCCTTATTAACTATCACGGCCTACATCTTCATTTTAACTTATTCATACACAAAGATTGTCCTATCCTTGATCTTAGCATCATCTATAATCCAGAACTCTGAAATCTATCTATCTGATCATAACCTTCTTTTTCCTTCTAACCTTGTTGTTCAATTGTGTCTGATTCTTCATGACACCATTTGAGATTTTCCTGGCAAAGATACTGGAGTGATTTGCCACTTCTCCAGCTCATTTTAAGATCAGGAAATTGAGGCAACCAGGGTTATGTGACTTGCCCAGGGTCATGCAACTAGTAAATGTCTGAGGCCAGAATTGAACTCACAAAGATGAGTCTTTTCGACTCCAGACCTGGCGCTCTACCCACTATACCACACAGCGGCCTACCTTATTTTTCCTAAAATTATATTGGTTATTCACTGGGACCCCTGTCATTCATGAAGTGGGATTAGATTTGAAGAAAGAATGGGCTATCACATGGGGGCAATGGTAAAGTTAAAAGAAAACCATAATTGAGGAATCGTATAAGACCCAACTCCAAATTTTACTCCAGACACTCTAGCTGAGCAAATCAATACACTTCCTGGAACCTGTTTTTTCATCTTTAAAATGAAGATAACAATATCTGTGACACTTAGTTTACAAGTGTTGTGGGAACAAAATGGCATAATGTATATAAAGTATTCCACATATTTTTAAACTGCCATGTAAATGTGCATTGTTGTTGTTTGAGGTCGTTAAAGAGAGGTGAGTTGGCCATTTGATTGCAATGTTGTAGATAAGATTCATTATTTGGGTAGAATTTATACCATACCTATAAAGTTCTTTCAATCTCAAAGATTCTATGATTTGTAATTAAGTAATTTGCTTTTCACTATCTTGTGACAGATACATGATGGAGACAGAACCAGGGCTCCAGGCTTTTGCTTTTTAGCCTGATGTTCTTTTCACTAAACTATGCTAGACCTAAATAGGCACACATACGGAATATTTTTCAAGCCTGAATTGCATTCTTGGAGTGTGGAACCAGGTGACTAATGGAGAAACAATGTCTGGATCCCACACTGTTGAGTTTGGAAGCCCTTAGCCGAGAATGAGGGAGTAACCTGATGGAGCACTAAAGTCTAAAAGCCAAGTGTGGCCTGACTGTGTCAAGATGCATATAGACTCAACTCTACACTAAAGAGAGAAACATCTGTTGCTGTGGAGCAACTCCATGGCAAGGACAACAGATCTTTTGGCACTTTATTAGAATGTCCTTAATGCAGTTGATTTGGAAAAGCAATGGAGACAGGAAAAGGCAGCTAGTAAAATCCAGAACTGAATCTCCTAAACACTTTATCAACAGAAATGAGAAAGGAATGAACTTTCATCTTTTTTTGCTTAGATAAATAACAGCGTACCACGGCATAAAAATGATTTATCAGAGTATAATCATTCTGTTTTATCCATATGGAGATATTTGACACAAATCTAAACTTGATTAGGAGACTTTTTTAAATCAAAAGACATTCCTTCAAAGTCTCATCTAGCTCTCTTTATATAAATAATTTTTAAAATATATTTTTCGGGCTTAAAAAGGTGTGAACTATAAATACTGTAAACTAATAGAAGTTCATCTTAGGCATGGAATTTACTTCCAGTTAAGGGGGTGCTGATGCTTCACATACTGATGTTGACCTGGGAGTCCTTACTTTATTTTCCTTGATCAGCCCCAGATGAAGCTCCTGTCCTGGTTTCTATACCTTGATCTGGAGCCACTATAGGTTCACTGGCACCACTTGTTTTCACCTAAATTACTGATATTTAATTCTTGTTTGTTTCTTTGTTTTTTGGCAATGCAATTGGGGTTAAGTGACTTGCCCAAGGTCACACAGCTAGTACATGTGTCAAGTGTCTGAGGCCAAATTTGAACTCAGGTCCTCCTGACTCCAGGGCTGGTGCTCTACTCACTGTACCACCTAGCTACCCAAAGTTCTTTGCTTGTTTGTTTTTATTAATTCTTGATCAATGAAGGCTATATAAGGGGGGAAAAGAGATTAGAATTATTATCACTGGTCTGAGGCAGTACAGTTTCTGATGCATATCTTCACCCCACATTTGAAACCCAACTCATGACTATTATGATGAACCCTAAGAATCCTCATGCCTAATAATAGCCTGAACAATGAGTCAATGTTACTTTAGAAGAGAATGAAATAGAATATAAAGGAACAAGGACAATACAAAGAAAATATGAGAGAAGGAAGCATAAGACAGTGAGTGAAGGCTCTGAAGTCTTTTTGGCAAGAAGCAAGAAGAGAAAGTAAGAGATAGAGCTTTGCTTAGTACCTAGTGGTGAATGAACCTTGGCAAAGTGAATAGGTGAGAAAAGCCAGTGTTTTGCAATGATACTAAACCACTGGTAGCTAACTATGAAAAAGAGCAAACTGAGGCACTCACTTCCCCTAAGTATGTAGCACAAGGGGAATTTTCCAGGGAATTGCAGAAGATTGCCTATGTTTGTGTTTTTGCCTTATCATTCAATACCTACATTTAAATTAAACATTGGTCATTGTCCCTAATGCAGGAGAAGGTTATGTAACAATAATGTTGCTAGAACCTATTGTGGCTGTGTAAAGCCAATAGCAACAGCACATAGAAGGGTGCTAGCACAGGTTCTTTGATCTGCTTTACTAAGGTAAGCAACTTTAAGGGGTTAACAATCTCACTTTAATCAAACATACATATATCATTCACTTAGTTCAGGAGGAAAAGTCAGCACCCTGAACTTCAGAGCAAATACAAACAGAAATTACAAACAGAGACAATATAAACAGATCAACATTTCTGTCTAACCAAATCACAATATACATAGTTTATCAGAGAAGCAAAGCCAGGGGGCTCTTAACAACGGCTGGCCAGAGTCTTGTCTAGTAGAATCACACCACACTCTTCCAGTGAACCTCTGAGTTTATATACCCTTCTTAGGGCCTAAAGGCTTCACACCTAATGCAAAAGGGTGTGGGCCTGGGGCTTAGCACCTAGCAAGCCTTAATCAAAGGCATTTATTGGGCAGTTAGATGGTGCAGCATGTAGAGCACTGGCCCTGGAGTCAGGAGGACTGAATTCAAATCTGGCCTCAGACACTTGACACATGTACTAGCTGTGTGACCTTGAGCAAGTCACTTAAACCCAATTACCCTGCCTTCTCACCTCAAAAAAATCAAAAGCAATTGATTACTTTAGCATTCTAAAAGAGAAAACAGTAAAAAAGTCCCACCCTAATTACCAATTCAGGTGAAAGGGCTAGGAATATCTTTCTATTCTCTAGGATACTGGGTAGAATGAAATTTTCTTTGAAAAATATGTTTTAATTAGCTTTAGATTAAAAAAAAAAACAAGATAGACTCTCAGTTAAAGACAGAGAATATCACCAATAATTCACAGGAGAATATAAACAAAGAGGAAGACAGGATAAAGCTCTGGCCTCGGATGTCTTTATATATATGACAAGGTATGAATAGTAAACAAGATGAATTGGAGATGTTGCATTTAACAAACATCAAGTGCCTTCTATGTGCCAGGCACTGCTGTGCATGCTGGAGAAGCATAGACATAAACCTAAAAAGATGACATTCTATTGGGAGAAAAACAGTACTTATACTAAATTTTATACAAAATATACACTGAGTAGGTATAAAACAATTTCTGGGGGAGGATATTAGCAACTGGGAGTATCAGACCAGGTTTACTGTGGAGATTTCGCCTGCACTGATGCTTGAAGACAGGAAGGGATTCTATATGGAAGACATGGTGAGGGGGTGAATTATAGGTTTGGAGGATGGACTATAGAAAACATTTGGAGATAACAGATGGAATGTAATGTATGGCAACAGCAAGAAGACTGGTTTTGCTGAAAGAAAAGCCTAGGAATGTTGCCTGGAGCCAGATTGTCAGAACATTAAGTACAAAATGAATGTTTGTGTTCAATTCTAGATTTTGGATTTCTAGAAATGGGAATTACCAGAGCTCGTGAACAAGAGAGTGACAAAGTCAGAGGTGTACTTCAGAAATTTCAATTTGACAGCTTTTGAAAGGATGAACTATAGAGGAGAGAGACTATGGATAAGGAGGTCAACTAGGACAAGGAAGGAAGCTATTGCAATAGTAAAGCAAGTGAGTCTGAATAAGGTTGGTGGTTCTTTGGGTAAAAAGGTGAGAAAAACTATATATACATATACTTATACATACATACACAATATACATGTTTATGTAAATGTATGCATATATGTATATACACATGTTATATATGTAGAGATGTATGTATATATACACACATACATATACACATATATGTGTGCATATACACAAACACATATATGTATATGTATATATGTGAAAATAAAACTTTTCAAGGCTGTAATAAAGTTTAAAAAAAAGATTTGTTTAAAAAAAGGTGGTAGATATTGTCAAGGCAGAACTGACAAACCATGAAAAGAGTTTCCATGTGAGATAAGAGAAGGATGGAAGTGTGAAGGGCAATCCTGAGATTCTGAATCTGAGTGTACCTTGGACAGAAATGGAGAAGTTAGAGCAAAAAGATGGTTAGGGAAGGTATATATAACATTAATATATGTTAGCCACCATGCTAAGCACTTTATAATAATTATCTCATTTGGTCCTCACAACAACCCTGGGAGATAGGTGTTATTATTATCTCCATTTTACAGATGAAAGAACTGAGGCAAACAGAGATTATGTTATTTGCCCAGGGTAGCCCATCTAGTAATGGTCCAAAGTGGGATTTGAACTCAAGTCTTCTGGATTCCAGGCCAGGAACTCTATCTACTGTACCACCTACAGAGAGAAAAAAAAGAGAATAGGACACAGGAGAAATCTGGAGAACATACCCACACAAAGGGAATAGAATATGAGTGAGCATTGAACATAGGAATTTGAAGAGGGGCAGCCAGGCTGATAGAAGAACCAAAAGAGAACACTGTCACATAACCTCAGGAAAAAGAAAGTACCTAGGAGGAGAGGATAATTAATAGTGTCAAATACTGCTTAGGGGGTCAAGAAAGATAAAGGATGAGAAAAGGCTATTAGATTTGTCAATTAAAAGATTGATGGTAAACCTACAGAGAGTACTTTCCACTGGGTGATGAGGTCAATAGCTCAAAATGATCTGAGGCTAGTGATAAATTTAAGGATAACAAAAAGGGCTCCATTTTTTAAAGTTAAGGTGAGATCAGGAGAAAGGTCAAAGAAGTTATGGGAAATACTGCCCAGGATAGGTAGGATAATAACAGATCTCTGGGAAATAACAGAAGTACAAAACTTTATTTTTCGTCTATATTCCCAATCATGGAAAGGGAGGACTTAGACTGGGGTTAGAAAATTAATTAATATGAAATAAGTGAGAAAACTCTAAAACAAAACAGCTATTTTCAATGAATTGAAGTCATTAAGCCCGGGTCCATTATATGCTAGGGTTCTGAAAGAACTGGCAGCTGTGACTGTTGGGCTGCCATTTACATTTGAAAATCATGGAGAATAGCAGTTTAGATACAGTATTGAGGAAGGGCATAAACTTATACTGGTTTTCAAAAAAATGGAGGAAAGTAGGTTTTCCAGACTACAGTTGCCTCACTCAATCCCTGGAAAAAATGTGGAATCTACTATTAAAGGGATGAGACTTAAAATGGTTACTTCAAGAATGAACTAATTTCCATTTTTCAAAATTTTCACTTTTAAATAGCAATACTGTGTGGCTAGAAAAAAGGAATTCCACAGACAAATATTTCAGTAATGTATTTGATAAAATGATTCATGATATCCTCATTCTCAATGTGAAGAGAGGTAGGCTAAATGATTGTACCACTACAAAACCGTCATTTAATGTTTTATTTTGACATATAACCATAAGAGTTCATGCTATTGATGGTGGCAGGAGAAGGCAAGTCATTTTTAGCACAAAGTCAAGATTGAGGTTTTAATAAGAATGGATTTCTGTCATGTTTTCTTCTCCACATTTTAGTATGTCAGTCATTACACATTATATTTGAATGCTGTTTTGTCTTCCTTCCGTTATATGACATTTTAATAGTTATTTTTCTCTTTTCCTTTATTCTGGTTAGGTAGATTTAGAAGTGGTGAATGACTGGCCACAAAATAATGAATAATGAAATGATGCTATCCTAGAGGGAAGTCTTTAGTGAAATGCCCACAGAATCTGTATCTTGTTTTGGCGGTTCAACATCTTTTTCACTGGCATGGATCAAGGCAGACCAATATATAATTTACAGATTACACAAAGCATGGTGAGAACAAACACTTAAAATGATAGAGTCTGGATCAAAAAAATATTGATAAGATAGATTGATCAGTGTAATATAATAAAAATGTAACATAATAGGAATAAATGTGAGGTTCCATATTTGGTTCAAATGAAATGGCTAAGAAATAGATGGTACGAAAAAGATCTAAGTGGAATGAACTCCTTATGAATGAACTATCTAATGTGGTGGACCCAAAAGCTAACCGGAATGACGGTGATTAGTCTCTCTGTACCCATAAAATCATATATGACATAGTGAGTTCAGTTCTTCATATCACATCTCGAGAAGGACATTGAAAAGGGGAGCCTGTCCAGAGGAATGAAACTAGGAAGCTACAAAGGTCAGAAATCTTTCCAGGTGACTTTTTGGTGAAGGAATTATAGGCCATATATACTGGAGGTGAGAAGACAGTGGTGGTGGTAGTGGAGGGCAGGTCAGTGGCAGCATGACCACTGTTTCCAAGAATATGAAGGGCTATTACTGTAAGGAGAGATTAGAATTTTTGTTTGCCTCCAGATGCCAGAACTAGAAGCAATGGCTTATTTCAACATTAGATTTTGGCTTGTCATATGGAAATTTTTCTAATATTTAGAGCTATCTGAGAGAACTTCCTTAGAAAATAGTTACTTTCCATCACTGGTGGTTGTCAACTTGAAACTAGGTAACTGCTTATTGGCAATGTTATAAAAGGAATCTTTATGAAAAAGATCTCATTTAAAAATACTAAATAAAAGTTGTGTGATTGGTTCCTAGTCTCTTGTAATTAAGTGAAATATTTTGAGACCTGTTCATATCCCAAATGATCTTTTTAAATTTAAACAAATGAGAGATTTAATCAATATATAGATAATGACTCCAACTACCTTAATTTTATTACTAAGGTATCCAGTGTAGACTCACATATGACTGTATACATGTTAAATATTGTAAATTTTGATATTGATATCATATGAATGCTTATACCAATTAAATTATATCTTCTGAATGATAGATTTATTAAGGCAGCTTGTGAAAAAGCTAAGAGGAAAGAAGACAAACGATAATGGCTATTACTCCATAGTTTCTCCTATGTTGATAAAATGGGGAAGTTACATCAAATCAACAACAGTTTATTAAGTACTTAAAATGTGCTTGGCACTGTACTAGGCACTGAGGATATAAATATAAGCAAAAAGACTTTATTTGCTCTTAATATATTCTAATGGAGGAAAATTACTCATAAAAAGAGGAAAGAAGAGGAAGGAAATACACTTTTATTAAGCACTTACTATGTGCCAGATATTTTTCTAAGTGCTATACAAATGTTTTCTCACTTGGTCCTCACAGCAACCTTATGATGTAGGTACTATTAGTATCCTCATTTTACATCTGAGGAAACTGAGGCAAACAATGATTAAAGTGACTTGCCCAGGGTTACACAGGTAGTAAGTGTCGATGTTTGGATTTGAACTCTTTCTGACTCCAGGTGCAGTACTTTATCTTCTGGGCCACTAAGCTAAAAAGCATAGGGTAGGGAGGGAAAGGTAGTTGAGCTAGAGAAAAGTCCATAAAATTATGAGCAGAGCAGAGAGAAGACTGAAGGATGGATATCATAGGATCTTCTTTAGAGTGAACTTTCTGGGAGAAATTCACCAATGGGAAAAGAGGAGTATGGATGTGTGTGTGTGTGTGTGTGTGTGTGTGTGTGTGTGTGTGTGTGTGTGTGTGTGTAAGAATATTCTGGGTAAGGAAAGGAAGAACTAATACAGAGAAACAGGTGGGGCTGGAGGACTGGTAATGTTGGAACCTAGCTCTCATCTAGGTTGAAGAGGAAAAAAAGTGTACATATGAAGAGGTTTAAAAGTCTTCTGAACTTCTAGGGAGATGAGAAAACTGAAGGATAGGGTGGAAAAGGGACTTTTCAAAGGATGTAATAGAACAGGATTAGGAGGGTGGGGGAGAAGATAAGGAAAATATTTTAGATGGGTGGGTAAAATAAGGAATAAGAGGACAAGGGGGAATGATAAGGTAACAGGGATAGGATAAAAAGAGAGACTGGGAAGGAAAATAGTAAAAACAAGATGAAGGGAAACTCACAAATAGTAATGAGAACTTTGTCAAATCTATAAGAATACAAGTCATTCCCCAAGTGATAAATGGTCAAAGGATAGGAACAGGCAGTTTTCCAATGAAGAATTCAAAACAATTTATAATCGTATAAAATGCTATAAATAATTATTGATTAGAGAAATACAGATTAAAACAACCTTGAGATATCATTTTACACCTAGCAGATTGGCTAAAATGATAGAAGAGGAAAGTGACGAATGTTGGAGAGGAAGTGGAAAAATTGGACACTAATTCATCATTGGTGGAACTGTAAAATGATCCAACCATTTTGGACAGCAATCTGGAATTATGCTCAAAGAGTTATTAAACTACCTATACCCTTTGGGCATAAAAACATTGTACACAGTAACAGCAATATTGTTTTAAGAATGACTTTGAATGAATAAGTTATTTTGTTTATTATAAATACCCAAATTAACTATAAAGGACATATGAAGAAAGATGCTATCTGCATCCAGAGAAAGAACTGATAAATAGAAGTAAAGAATAATTTTACACACCCATATATAAACATACATACATACATATATGTATGTGTGTATGCATATACATATTTTTGTCTAATAGTAGCCATCTCTGGGTAGGGAGGAGAACAAAAAAGAAAAAAAATTACCTGATATTTTTGTGGCATATTTGAAAGGAATAGCAAGTTGTGGATAGTAGATTTGCAGTTCTATGCACAATCATCTTTTTTTAAAATTTTATTATGTTATGGAAATGCTTGTTTTATTCCATAAATTAAAAATAAATAAAACAATAGAAAAAAAGCACATAGCTGCTTAAATATTTGCTAGATTTTCTTTCTGTTCTTGGACTACCTGCTTTCAATATTATGATCTGTATTTATGGCTACTGATCATCTCAAACAGCATAAAGTTTATCTATAGCCTACCTGGTATAATATCGTCTTTGTGTTAGGAGCAGAACAAAAAATAAAAACCAGTAAGACTAGCTACAATACAGTAAAGATTGGGAGATATTCAGATAAAAATATAACTAGACGTTTGTGGTACAGTAGACAGAGCAATGGACCTGGAATCAAGAAGAGTTCAAAATCAGTATCAGGCACTTACTAACTCTGTAACTCTGGCCAGGCCACTTAATTGCTATCTGTCTCAGTTTCCTTATCTGTAAAATGGGATAATAATAGCACCTACCTCCTAGGGTTTTTGTGAGGACAATATGATAAATTCAAAGTGCCATGTGTGTGCTATAATAGCCTTAATGATATTATTAAGTTTAAGAAACCATTGGAATTGGATTCAATAGAATTCTTGATTCTAAGAATCTTTAAGAAAAATCTAGCAGCAGATAGGACATATGGTTTTGATTTCTTCTGCTATATCTCAAAATCTTTTAAATTTTTTGAATTTTTTTTCAATGAAAAAGGCATTTATTTTCTCTCTCTCCTACCTCTTTCCCTAAAGAAGACATTTAAATAAGACCCTTTTAGCAAATATATATATTAAGGCAAGGGAGAGTTCCACATTGGCAATGTGCAGAAACATATGTCTCATTCTGAATTTTGAGTTAGTAACCTCTCTGTCAGAAGGTAGAAAACATTCTTCACCATTTTGGTCATGATTGGTTATTGTGTGGATCAAAGATCATAAGTCTTTCAGAATAGTTCCTTTTTACAGTATTGTTATGATATAAATTGTTCAATAGAGTTCAAAACAATCTAAAGTAGTATAAATTAGCTGAAGCTCATTCACAACTCAGTGCCTAAATGCCAAGTGCCTAAGAGCTTAAGCATCTTGATATCTCAGTGCCTAAGTGACTAAATGGCTAGATAATTAAGTGCCTAAGTCTAAGAAGACTGACTGTGGTTCAAACCTTAGTAGTCACACATTGAATATGGAGAACAATTGACAAAATGATAAAACAACTTTGAAAGACCTCAGAATTCTATTCAAAGCAGTAACATTCGTAACTTCCAAAGAAGAATGATGAACCATCCCTCTTGATAGAGAGGGTCAATGCATCCTAATAATGCAGAATAAGAGATGTATTCTCAGACATGGCCTAACTGTTGTTCTGATTGTTAGCTCATATATATTTGTTACAAGGGAAGGCTTATAGAAGTAAACAGTGATATGTAGTTGTATTTGTAGTTCTTGTGGATAATCTTGGTAATTAGACTCCAAAGTATTTTTATCAAGGTGAGCTTAATCTTCTAATCTTAAATTCAAACATGCATATCACATCCCCAGGGAGAAGTTGACTACTTGGATTCCAGTTGACCTGAGCTGATGAGAGGTGGTTTCTAATACCATAACTCATAAACCCTCACCTGTTTATTTCCTTGATTGTTTATTCACTGATGTCAATTATCTAGTAAAAATTAATTAGATTTTAGAAACAGACATTTATTACAAGTACCACCTCCCCTCAAACCAGAGCTCACTCTCTCTCCTAAGTACATACAGAGTCCAGGGAAAAGTAGGCTCTAGTTTAGAACATATGGGGCAAAGGAAAACACAGCTCCTGGTTGCTAGAAATTTTTTCTGGTTATCAGTCCTTCTGGTTATTTTTACCATTTACGTAATTTTTCAGTGTGTATATTGTTTCCTAATTTTACTTACATTACTTTTCATCAATTCATATATTTTTCCATTTTCAATTCTTTTATGTATTCATTATGTTCATTGTTTCTTAGTATATAGCAATATCCCATTACATTCATATACCACAATTTGTTTAGTTACTCTTTTGATTGATAGGAACTACTTTGTTTCCAATTCTTATACAACATGCTAATAAATTTTGGCATTTATAAGTTATTTCTTTGCACCACTGACCTCTTTGGTTACATGTTTAGCAATGGAATTTTTGTGTCAAAGGGATATTTGTGTCATTTAATTTGGGTAATTGAAAATTATTTTTCAAAATGCTTTTCCTATCGACAACACCATTAACACTGCATTGTTGTCTCATCTTTATGTAGCCACTGCAACACTGTTTATTCCATTTTTGAGTCATCCTTGTTCATTTACTGAGTGTGAAATAAAATTTCAGAGTTTTAAGGTTTTATTTTTCTTGTTATTAGCAATTTGCTACATACATTTGTTTTACTTGCCTTTAATAGTTAATATTCTTTCTTTGAGAACAGTTCGTTCACATAGTTTGATCATTTACTTATTGGGGAATGTATTTTTGTCACATGTTTTTGTTAGTTGTATGTATGTGTACATGCATGCCTGTATCTATATTTGAATCTTATCAAATATATTAGATACAAAGATTTGTTTTCAAATTGATGCCTTCCCTCCTTATCCTAATTGTCTTAATTTTTAAAATACAGAAGTTTGTTACAGTCATGTAATAAAATTTTCTGTTTTTAACTTTTGTGATTGCCTTTATCTCTTGCTTGATTACCTATAGTGGTAAAATGTTTGATTTGCTTAATTTATATTTTTAATGGCATAGTCATTAATATTTAGGTCCTTTATTAATTTTTAATTTCTTATAGAGTATGGTATAAGAAGTTGATCTAAATATAATTTTTGCCAGACTGGTTTCCCATTTTCCCAGTAGTTATTGTGAAATAAGGAGTATTTTCCTAGATGATTTATACTTTGGAGTTTATCTATGCCTAGGTTATTGAGTTCAATTATTTCTGACCAATAATTTCTTAGTTGCTAAATCAGATAGTGCTTTCTCAGTCCTTGTCTTTCTTGACCTCTATGTATCTTTTGTCATTGTTGACCACTGACTCTTCCTGGATACATTCATGTTTTTCAGCTACATGAGACTGTTTACTTTTGGTTCTCTTCCTATATTCTTGAACATTTCTCAAATGTCCTTTATTGAATCAGTATGCATGTTCTGCATACCTTTAGCTAAAGGTAGCTCTGAAGGTTCTGTTTTGGGTCTCTTTTCTTCTCTTTCTAAAACCTCTTCCTTGGTGAGCTGATAAGCTCCCACCATTGGTTCAGTTATTTCTTTAAAGAATACACACACATACGTATTACATATTCATATTCCACATAAACACGGTTATACAGCTGTGTCAGGAAGGCAAGATTCGTGACCTCGAGGATGACCATGAACATGCCTGAATGGTTTGAAATTGTGAAGTATGAAAAACTCTCTAGGTAGAAGTATGAAAAACTCTAGAGGAAGTATAACATTTATTTAAACTCCAAAGGATAAAATCCCAAAGACCAATAACCCCAATTTGATATAGCAGTAATTATATTCCAAAACCAGTAAGCCCACCTCAATGTAGCGACAAGAAAATTATAACACAGTATTATATCAAGGAACCAAGTCATCCTGTAACCTTCCCCCTTGCTAGGCCCTTTCTGTAAACAATCACTCACAAATCCTAACTGTCTGCTTGCCTGTGTTCTCTTCAGTTCTGTTCCTCTTTAATTGTGGTTCTCTCACACCCTGGGCTCCTCATATCTATCTATCTATCTATCTATCTATCTATCTATCTATCTATCTATCTATCTATCTCTATCTCTCTATCTCCATCTCCATCTCTATCTCTATCTCTATCTCTGTCTCTGTCTCTGTCTCTATCTCTATCTCTGTACCTATACCTATACCTATACCTATATCTATACCTATACCTATCTCTATCTCTATCTCTATCTCTATCTCTAGTCGTAGCCAGTATCTGATTGGCTAAAACTCAGGTCTTTGATTGGCTGAATTCATGTTTGAGTAGAACTCAGTGCACATACCATTGGCTCTGGTCTTAGCAACTCCCCTTAGGGCCCTGAGGGCTTCACATCCAAATCAGCTTAGTACCTAGTAAGTAGAGGCTTTAGGCCTACTTACAAACAAAGATGTAATCAAGCTTTCCCACTTAGCCCTACCTAAGGCCCATTGAATGGGTGGGGAAGATCTTTGATCACATTAATACTACAATCCAGTAGTGTGCTGCTAAATGTTTAACAACCTGAAAAAAGTACACACAGAATATTTTAAAGTTTAATTTGAATTACCACTTTCTCCATCACCTTATTAAGTCAAGTAATCAATAAAGCAATAAATCAAGCCCTGATTTGTAGTGTTTGTCAATTTCCAAGATGTAAAAGATATGCTGAAAATTAAACATCTGCTCTCATGAGGTGATATGAGCAGACTCTAGTATACCCTTTTCCCCATCCTACATCACTAACTGCCTTTTGGATATCTCCATCTGGATGCCCCCATAAGCATCTTAACTCAAGGAGTTTCAAATGGGACTCATTATCTTCCTACCTAAGAAATTCCTTCTTCAAATTTCCCTATTTCTTTTGAAATTGCTACCATATTTCAAAAGCAACAAAGTTTACAATGACAAAGTCATTCTTGACCCTGTCCTCATTCTCATTTGCCATATCTGATCAGTCAGATGCAACATCCTATGGAATCTATCTCTGCAATCTCTCTGCTATCCCCTTTTGTCCTACTCATACATCTAGCACCTGAGTTCAGGCACTCACCACCACTCAACTGGGTTATTGCAATATCCATCAATTTGAACCTCCAACTTCTATTTTCTCATTTCTCTAATCTATTTTCCACATAAATGCCAAAATAATTTCCCTTAAGCACATCACTCCCCTTCTCGAGAATCTGCATTGCCTCTATTGAGACAGAATCCTTTACTTTGCATTTTATATCCTTCATATTCTCAATCCAGCCTATCTTTCTAGGCTCTTTTCACATTACCACCATCTGTGAACAACCAGTCTACTTACTATTGCCTGAAATAAGCATCTTTTTTATAAGTTGTCCTGATATACCTGGAAAGCATTCTCTTCTTAATTCCAATTCTCAGAACCCCTAGCTTCATTCAACGCTAAGCTTGTGCTCCAAACCCTGTCATATTAGAAATTCTTTATAATCATTCAGCTGTTGGTGCTGTCTGCTTCTTCTCAAACTATCACATATCTATTCATCTTTTTAAATGTTCTACCCACAGTAAATTATACACTCTCTTAGAGCATGCAGTGATTTGTGTTTTTTTCTCCATATCCTCAGAACCTAGCACAGTGTTTTGTATATAATAAGTGTTTACTAAGTAGTAACTGTATTGGATTGGATTACATTGGAAATTATTAGATAATTACCAGAGATAAACTCTATCCTTCCCCATCCTGGCTTTTCTGTTTTTGCCCAGCCTTCATCTCTTTAAAATTAGAGAATCTTTTTTGCTGATTTCCCCAAACACAAAATTCCTAATTATATCTCTTTCCACAACTAGTTGAAGGTGAAGTCATTGAAATTGAATCTTATACTTGGAAGGTACCTTAGTAGTCATCTATTTTTGGTGCATGAATCTCCTGGATAACAATATTTCTGAAAATAGGTATTTATCCTCCACTTGAAGATCACTTGAAGAAGTGGCAAGGTGGGCTTCTTCTTTCCTATACTTCTTGAAGTTTATTAAATCTGTTGAATCAGCCTATTGAAATAGAATAGAAAGAAATTTTGACTTATTTTGCATGGCATAATATTTGGATAAAACAGTAATTATTGGGAAGTCTAAGATATTGAGCTAAAATCTACTTTCCTGTATCTTGTGCCCTTAACTTCTTCCTTTGAACCAGAGTAAGTAGACTCTCTCCTCCAAAAGGAAAGATACCCATTCATCCCCCTTCCTTCAGGCTTATTTCTCAAGGCTCATATTTCATGGCAACTCTGCTCTGGATATGCTCTATCTTCTTAATGCTCTACCTAAATTATTTCTTTAAGAATTGAGCACAATATTCCAGAAATGGTTTGATCAAGATAATGAATCAATTAATAAACATTAACCAATCATCTAATTCCAGAGAAATTTCTAGGTCTAGGGAGACAAAAACAAAGCTTAAACAATTCATACCCTCAAGGAGCTTACATTCTTCTATTTTTGGATCGGTGGAGACGTGTACATATATAAGTATATTTAAGATAATTACAAAATAAATAAAGTGCAGGAGGACAGTAGAGCACCAGAAGCTGGGTGAGGATGAGCAGGAAAGGATTGACTAGAAAGTGGTAGATACGAGTTTTGAAGAAAAACAAGGAATTCTAAAAAGTAGAATTGATGAAGAAGTGAAATATAGGTACAGGGGACAGCCCGGGAGATGAGATATGTACTCTTGTGTACAAAATAACAAGGCAAAATTGTCTGGATCAGAGGATATATGAAGCAAAGTAATAGAAACAGACTGGAGAGTTAGGTGGGACCCAGGATATGAAAGGCTTTAAGAGCCAAACAGATCAGTCTGCACTTGATTCTTGAGGCAGCCACTGGAGTTTGAGAATAGGAATGATATGGTCAGTCCTGTGCTTTAGGATTATTAATTTGGCAGCTATATGGATGACAGATTTGAGAAGAGAGAACTGAGTTAGGAAAACCAGTTATGAGGTTGTAATTACAATAGTGAAAACAAGTAGTGATGGAGGCTTGGACTATGTGGTGGTCACAGAAGCACAGAGAAGAGGATGGATGTGAGATGTGTTGTGAAGGTAAAATCAATAAGATTTGGCAACTGATTTGATATGAGTGAGGGAGAATGAAGAGGTGAGAGTAACTTAAGAGCTTTGAACCTGAGCAACTAGAAGTATGGTAATGTTCTTGAACAAAATAGGAAGTTCTGAAGAAAGGTGGATATTGGAGCAAAGATAGTGAGTATTGTTTGGAACATGGTGAATTTGAGATGTCTCCAGGACATTTTTAAATAAGCAGTTGGTAATGCACAGAGTGAGACTAGGGAATACATACATACACATGCATACATATGCATATATGTGTGTATTATGAAGCAGTGTATATATGTACATGCACATTTGCATAATGTATGCATATATGTGAAATGGAGATAGCATCTTCTATCTTCTCTTCTAAAACCTGAAGTTAGAAGTACCCCAAATCCAAAGAGACTTAGTAACTCAAAGAAGAATGAAGATCTCACACTTTTACTAACCCTGCCATTTCCCTCATGGAAGCATAGGACATTAATCTTAAGCAACAAGAAGAGATTACCATACCAATGAGCCTTGAGACTAGGGTTATATATGTATATATCATCTTCATAGAGATGATTATCAAACCCATGAGAGCAGATGAAATCACCAAGTTAGCAAGCATTGAGAGAGAAGAGAAAAGAGACCAGAATAGAACACTGGGGATGGGAGAAAATTAATGAGTATGACATAGATTTAGCAAAGGGATCTTTGAAAGAGGGTCAGGAAGGTAGGAGAATAATTAAAATAAAATATCAAAATCAAAATCTGGGTTTATCCAAAACCCATAGAGGAAATGGTATCCAGGAGAAGAGGGCAATCAATGGCGCGACATGCTGAGAAGAAGAAAAAGGAGGAGAAGGAGGAGCAGAAAGAGGAGGAGGAGGAGGAGGAGGGGAAGGGAGAGGAGGCTGAGATGGATAAGGATTGGATTAAAATGTAATCTTAATCTATACTTACTACAGGTTATTTAGATATGTCCTCCAACTTCAGAGACAAGAACTTTAAAGAGCTTCTTCCTCTTCAAATTGCCTATTATTTATTATCAGTGCCGCATGTCAGAGTATGGAGAGTCTGCACTTGGATTCAGATTTGAAATCCATGCTAGATCCTATTGCATGGCCCTGGGAAAGTTACTTAGCTTTGATAAGCTTCAATTTTTTCATCTGTTAAATGTAGATATAATAGTTCCTACTTCATTGAATTATTGAGAATATTTAAAGAGATTATATATGCTTTCCATAACCTCAAATTTAATACAAACATCAGTTAAGATTAATTGTTGTTATTGGTATAATTATTATTTTCCTTGTTAGAATATAAAATCCTTGAAGGCAAGGACTGTTTATTTACCTATTTTTGTCTTTGTGTTCCTACTTCCTAGCATAGTGCCAGGCATATTGTAAGATCTTAATAAATGTTTCTTGAATTCGTTATAATACCTAGAATGGGTTAAATCACTCAGACACACTCAGGGACAACTAAGTCAATCAAATTAAAGGACAGTGTTGGTCCATCACAACACTGCTTCTTCCCAGACACTTGAGGCATGGACTCTATTCATTATTGTTAGAGTGAGGTTCAAATATATGGCTAATTTTTTGGATTAATTTGATTCTGGGTCATCCCATTCTATCTTCGCACCTTGTATAAGCTTAGATAATCCCAAATTGACTCATAAAAGCCGCATTTTGAAAAAAAATAGAAATATAAAGGTCTTCTATTTTCCCTTTCCTTACAACATCCACTCTCAGCCACTGACAAATCAGTTTATCAAAAGAATGACTTTTTAAAAAGAATTTTAAATGGCCCCTTTGACTTTCCTTAGTGAAATTAAAAAAACGAAAAAGTTAAAAATCAGACTTTCCAAAGTCCTATAAATCAAGTTATTCAAAGCAATTCCTTGATGAATAGAGCAATATTGAACTAGGCAACACAAAATCTGAAAGCTTAGAAAAGGTTATAAGAGACAGCTTTGGTCACAGAGTTTTTCCTAACAGTATTTAGTAGCCTTTGCAGGCCTCTGTTTAAGAGGAAAAAACAACACCCTGTAGGGCCCTGCTAAAAATATAAACCTCCCTTATTTCCAAAATATTTCCTCTTTGAAGCACTGTATATTTTTGTACATTTGCCAGTTTAAAAGCCAACATCCTCACACTCTTAAATAGTCTTGCCCTTTCGGTAGCTGTATTAGTAACAAAGATTCACCACCTCAAAGTTTTTATATACTTTGTTAAATCGGTCTAAAGCTTTCAGTGTCCCCATGCACTCCCCATGCACAAATTTAACCCCTTTTCTATCTCACAATGTCCTTTTCTTTGTTTGGTACAAATATATAAAAGTAGTACATTTGCTGTGGCATCCACCCCCAAAGACTTGCTCCTCAGAAAGAATTTGAATTTAAGGGAATCACTGTAGTTTCACTAAAATGATCAGATTGCAGTACTTAAATGACAT
This sequence comes from Phalanger gymnotis, assembly GCA_028646595.1. Classification (NCBI taxonomy): domain Eukaryota; kingdom Metazoa; phylum Chordata; class Mammalia; order Diprotodontia; family Phalangeridae; genus Phalanger; species Phalanger gymnotis. The sequence continues at coordinate 246,236,224 of CM053622.1, read as the reverse complement.
ACAAGAAAACAAATACTTTATTTTTTCTGTAAATGTGCTTGTAGGAATAGTCAGATTCTAATGTTCTCTCCAAATTTCCATCAGTTTTCATCAGCTCTTCTTGAATGAGCTTTATTTAGCTGAGTCTTTGGAATGTAGAGTAGTGTGTGCAGTGTGGGTGGAGAGATGGAGTTAGATTTGGTCAATGCCCCTTAGACTGAGCAATCAGTCCTGGCATCATGAACCCTTTCAGAACAACTAATGTGATCTTGAAGGAAGAGAAAAGCAGTAGCTACTATACGTTTTTAGCAAGTGGTCATTTCAATGCTATTCCTTCCTGATATGCTTAAAAAAAACTGATGGAAAGGAGAGGAAGGCTTAAAACCAGGCAGGGTTGTTCAATGTTTAGTTAGAAATTATGTTAAGCAGCTTTTAATGTGCTGAAAAGTAAGTTGTAGATTTTGAGGTGAATCAAAGAGGTTTCAGTATTCATGAGATAAAAAAGTATAAAAGGTAACTGGACTACTTTTGGAGGAAAAATGAATTTGTGGCTATGCAAAGGATAATGGTGATGATAATGATAGCTCATGCTGATATGATGTTTTATGGTAGCCCTCATTACATACGCTATCTCATGTGATCCTCAGATTGAAACTGTGAACTCAAAAGTACCATCATTGTCATTTAATAGATGAGGAACCTGACTCTTAGAGAGACTGAGTGACCTACCCAAGGTCACCCAGACAATAAATTTGCGAGTTTGAATTAGAACTCAGGGCTTCTGATTCTAAGTTTACTGTACTTTCCACTATGCTACTTTGCCTCTAACAAAAATATAGTAGAAACTTTCATAACATACTTTTTCTAAGCTTTGTAACTGATTTTAAGGTAACCATCACCATTTTTTCTCTTTGCATTTAAGTGAGGTTGTGGCTATGTACATGGCTTTGCAAGTTTGGTTGAGGAAGCTAATATATTGATGATCAAAAAAGGAGAGATGTAGTTAGGTGCTATTATTTGACATTAGGCTCACTTATTCCTGGGGCATGAAGCAGTCAGCAAGGATGCTGAATAAATTAGTCTTTAGATGTCCTATGATTTTTCACCTTCCTTCATGGCAAAGTGACTTTTCTTGATACCTATTCATTCATTCATACAAACTTCATCCCCTGTCCAATTTCTTTGTTGAGGGTTTCATTGCTATAAGTTCTGTCTGCTTGTGGAATACTTGACCTAATTTGTGGAAGGGAACTCACATGAGTCAAAATCCCCACACAGGTGGTTAGCCTAATTTGACTTCTCGCTCAGCTCCATGGTCCAATTTTCATCAAGCTCAACACTACCATTAGGTGTCAGCATAGGGCAGCACATTGCAAGTATCCCATAAAAGCTGCTTCTGCAATTAGGACAGTATCATGAACAGGAATATGAAATTTTCTCCTTTAATAGAATCATCAATAATATTGTCTTCCTGCTTAATTGTCATCTCTTTTCTTTTTATAGTATTTCCTCCTGATGCAAACTGTCACCTGTTGTGTTTTCTCATGTCAGATATGAAATCAGATGCAAGAGCCAAGTTATCAAGGATCACATTGTTCTTTCCCTGCCATAGTACTTTTGTCTAAAAAAGTTTTAAGCATAAAAATATATGTAGGACCTTTGAATAGATATAAATATCTCCTCCATATATACAAATATTCATTAAACTAATTTTCCTCTAACAGTTTATATTTCATGTTAAAATTATTCTTGTACAAACAAAAAAAATCTTTTCAGAAGCTAATCTTCATTTTGTAAGGTTGATTTATATTTATACTCAATGCACCCTCAATTAAAGAAAACATTTATATGACTGATTTTTTTTACTCATTAACTTTGTGACCATTGTCAGGTAACATAACTTTTCTGTTCCTCAGCTTTCACATCTGTAAAATGGGAACAACCTTTACACTAACTACATTGCTAGGTTATAGGAGTTTTATGTACAATTGCAACTATGAAATCACTTCATAGATTCCTTCATTTGATCTGCATGAGAAAGAAAAAAAAACACCAATCCCCCTACTCACCAAGGAAACACAATCACTTAGTGTTTCATTCTTCACAGACTGAATTAAATGAACAATTCAACTAGGATCAGCTCCCTCAAGCCTGTTTTAAAAAGAACAAACCCTCATTCATATGGACTCATACATATTATTCATATGTAATCATGATTTTGAACAGTGACAAATGGAATTTGATTTTCAACCATCACCTGCAATGATACAGACTTTAGATTTCAGAAAAAATTGTAAGTTATCAATTAAATTTCATCAGTGACCATCACAATTTTTAAATGAACTGTGGTCTGGATTTTAAAGCTCATTATAAATATGACAATGTGGAGGTCTACAGTTCCACTCTAATTAGTTTCCTTTGTAGTAATGATAAATCACCACTCAGACAAGGGGTGAAGAGATTCCTAAATTGTTAGCACTGAATCATTTGAATGCTCCTACCAAGGTCCAGCCACCCAGAGTAATGGAAATCTGATTAATGAGGCATGCTCTGAATAGATGTGGTAAAATGGAAGCAAAGCTTATTTGAGTTAATGAGATGGCCCATCATTTCAACAAAGTTTAACAATGCCAGGGCATTTTTTTGGTCAAGGTAAAGTGGAAAGTCTTTTCAAAAGATTGGGGCAGCATAAAAAAAAGAATTTTCATGTACTTGTTTTTATACTTTTCCACTTTATTTGGTAATTATCAAAACAGTATGAATTGGTTCTGGAAGATGCAGTTAAAAGGTAGCAATATCTCTTCTAGCCTACACATTTATTTTGCTTCAGTGAGAAACTTCAATCTCACCATTAGCTTTGCTACTTTTCCGGTGGTATGTGAGGGGGTGGAGAAGAAGAGCTAGAACTGAACATGAAGCTATGGCATGTATCCAACATTTTGTTTCACATTCAACTATTCTATTATGTGTAAAAAGATTATTGGAATGTGCTTCCTATGAATACAATTATTTGCATAACTCTTGAGAGATCCAAGGATTGGGGTTGGAGTGGGATGGGGTAGGAAGGCACTGTAGTGAGATTTTGCAAGGAGACTAGCTAGTGACTCCATTTAAACAGGTCTCAATGAGTATTGGCTCCAATATGCCCTTCAATATCATATAAGCCTCTTGAGAGAGACTGTTAACTGAGAAGTTATATAGGACATGTATCTGAAGACTGTCTTAGGAAGAGTGGGTTAGCAGGTACATGTTAACAGGT
>CM053622.1:246211374-246225773 GCA_028646595.1 Phalanger gymnotis | reverse complement strand
TACACATAACTCCTTGAACACTTACATCTGCTCTTCTATCTGACTTGTAATTCTTGTCCATGAAACTTTACAGATCAGTCAATGCCATTAGTTTTCCTTTGCCAACATCTTCTAAGTGTTCGTTTCACTAGCTCCTCCCATTCAAAAATAAGGTTAAATAAAATGTAACTGCTTGTTAGCAGTATTCAAAAATAGATTTTTAGAACTGGAAACTTGACATTTTGTTTACATAACTTTTTCTTCTCACTATCCGTTAGGCCACTGATTATTTAGACGTTAGTAGAACTTTACAATTCATCAGTTTTTAGCTATTTTTGTTTGTTTACTATAAAGTAAATGTTTTTATTTCATAACTAAAGTGATTCTTAAACAAATCTAGTGTTTTACTTTGGAGAGCAAACAGTCTTATGCCTTATGGACTCACATGCTATAATAACTAGTAGCCTTTCAAAACTTATTTTCCAAGATGAAGAGTGATAGGTGGTTGGAAACATAGGTATGTGTTAGACTTGTTTTTGGTGCTGCGGATTCCATCTTGTTCTCATCTCCAGCAGCTTTTCCGCCTACAATTTTTACCTGACTTTTTTGTTGCAAAGCTATTATGTAGGTTTTAAATAGTTCTTTAAAATATCTCAATGGGTATTTCTTCCTCAAATTTTAGAAGCATTCTTGTTGTAATCCTAAGAATTGGCATATCCCAGTCAACCTACAGCTTAGAGTTCATTTCCCTCCAAATATCTATTGTCTCTCTCAGTAGTGGGAATAGAACAAAACAGTACAAGGAAGAAAACAATTAAAACTTCTTCAATAAGAATTTGACAGCCCATGTGAAAATTTAGCTATGTTCTGTTATTGTCATCTTAAATTTTCTCATGTTGTGTTAAATAGCAGGGCATGACTAGTTTTTAAAAATATGAACAGATTTTAACTTTCTGGATTTGATTATTTTTCAAAATGAATTCTGTTTTTTACTCTACTATATAGAACCTATAAGGCAGCTGAAGTAAAATAGCTGTTTTTTATGCCATTTCAAGAATCTGGAATCAGGATTCTGGAATCAGGATGTGATTGCCTCAGAAATAATGAGTTCTCTTAACCTGGAGTTTGTCAAGCAAAGGCTGGATGACTGGTTGTTGGGTTTATTGTAAAAGAGATTTTTAGTCATTTACAGGTTAGTCTAGATGGTTCTTCCAAATGAGATTCTGTGAATAAATAGAAATGATAATAACAACAGTCATTATTATTACAGAAGCCATATGTAGAAAGCACTTTAAAATTTACAAAATATTTTTGACAAGTTATGGATTTATTAGGACATTTAATGATCATCCAAATTATCTCTAATAGTCTAAATTTCCTTCTTACGATAATAAAAATAGATTAGGTTGGTGGACCATAAATTTCATGGTTGTTGGGATGGTGAACATTTCAATAAGCATGGTACTTTGTAGCTTATTTCAATGGGGAACTTAGTTTATGTTTATTTGAATATATTGGTGATCTAATTATTGACAAGTTTTAAATATTTCCTTACTGTTGCAAATATATAGTTGTAAAAGTTGTAAAAGGAGATGTCCCTATGATTCCACTTTACACTAATTTAACAGAAATAAGAAAAACTTTCAAAACAACTTTTGTATAGAAACAATTCCACTTTTATTAAGTTTTATCCTCTTGTATTTTGATCTCCATTTATGGTAGTAGTAATTTTTATTTTTTTTCAAAGAGTTCATTGTATGATATCTGTATGAGATATATCAACATGATGCACCCTCACCCCCTCCAATTCCTGATTCCCACCTTGTTTGTTACTAGAGTTTGGGCACACAATTTGTTTGGCTGGTCCCCAGATACTACATTTAGATTCTTGAATGCAAGTTGGCTGCTTTTCTTCTGTAGAATTGGGTTGGAAAACAATAAACTAATCAGCCAATGAGCATTAATGAAGGGTCTATTCTTGTCAAACCCTGTGCTAGGTCCTATATAAGTAATTTTTTTTCAAGTAAGTTCTCTATTTCTAAATATAACTTCACAATCTTCATAACTTATTGTTAATAGATACCCTTAGAATAATTATAATCCCATTAAGGCTAGAGACTAATAGAGACATATGAATGTGAGGCAACTGTAACATCATCCAGCAATGTACATGTGAGATCAACAGGGAGTAATGCCCAGAAGACAAATATATAAGCAGAAGCTGTGTGCCACCCAAGACTAGTAAGGAACAGGCCCCATGGAAACAGTGTGATCCACTACCATAAGCTCACAAAGGCCCTGTTTTCATTTCAGTCATGAGTTATCCTTCCACTTATATGTCTAGGCCCTGTATATTCTCTGCACCTTTTTAGTCCCTATACATATGCTCCCTAGGGAAGTCTGCTCTTCTCATAAATGGTGTGCGTATTTGTGGAAGAACATTCTTCAGTTTTATGGTAGAATTGATTTATTTCTACACTTCTTACAATGCAATTTATATTGTATTGTATAAAAGCATATGTATATGCTTTTGTTTTGAACTAATTATGTTCTTTGAACGATAAAAACATACATTTTGGAGGGTGCATAAACTATGATTTTCAGAGGATATGGACAAATAAAATACCTTGAACTTGGAGTAACCTGTCTAGAGCAACTCAAATGTGAGTGGACAACTTGTGAAAGTCATCTCCATGTCCTCTATCAAATTACCTAAGTGATACCTCAAACAACAGACACACAACCTTTTTCTAGACCTGTGCTTTACAACTTGGTAGGATCTATCAGAATTGATGTCACAAGGGGAACAGGAAAGGCTTCCCATAGGAGGAAGCTCCCATGTTGACCTCTAAAGGATTAGAAGTATTCTTAGAGGTGGATGTGAAAATTATGTTCCTTATAGGAGTGGTGGACAGGCTGGGTAAGGGCACATAGATAGGATACAGATTGCTGAATTAAGAGGATAACATGTAGGATAATTTGCCTGGAATGTACACAGCAGGAAAGGAATAATGTGAAATAAGTCTGAGAACATAGACTGGAAACATACCATAAAGAGTTGAAAGGCCAAGGTAAAGAATTTGTATCTTATTCTAGAAGAAATAGGATTCCATCGGAGTTTCTAGAGCAGGGAAGTGATATAGTCAGACCAGTCCTTTAGGAAGAATATTTTGGCAGTTTTTTAGAGGGTGAAATTGGAGAAGATAGAGACTAGAGCCAATGAGACCAATTAGAAGGTTATTGCCTAAATTAGGGTGGGGTTCATGGGAATGCTATGAATTTGATGCATGGGGATAAGGGAAGGAACTGGACCCAGAAACAGAATGAAGTTATATGGATGTCCTATGTGAGGGGACTTCCTCTACTGATGTAGGGTCAGCACCTTCTCTGCAACTTTTAGTATTAGAGAGAAAGAGACATGGATAGAACTCCATCTTGCAACAACCGTGGCAATTAGAACTGACATAAAAGTATACATTTGAGAAGTCATAATGATATATATATATATATGTATATATATATATATGACAAAATGTTTTAGAATGAAAATATAGAAGCCACAAAATAAAACATCCTTGCAATTTTCCCATCCTTGCTTAATCCATCATGTTTAAACTAATAAAAATGTAAAAGTGGTGCCATGTAGAACTGGAACAGTACCCAGAGAAATTTTACTGTTTTTTCTTATTTGAAAAAGTAAAATCTTTTGACTTATGTGACTTCTACTCAGTCTGATTTTTTTTTGCAAAATTGCTGAGATCACTGAGAGAGGTTAAATAACTTTACCTATGTCAAACTGCTGGTGTTTATAAAAGGTAGATTTTTGTTGTTTTTGTTCAGCTGTTTCAGTCATGTCTTACTCATTATGACCCCATTTGAAGTTTTCTTGACAAAGATATTGGAGTGACTTGCCATTTCCTTCTCCAACTCATTTTTCAGATGAGGAAACTGAGGCAAACAGGGTTGAGTGACTTGCCCAGGGTCACAAAGCTAGTAAGTGTCTGAAGGCTAATTTGAACTCAGGACTCTAGGCCTTGCCTTCTATCTACTGTGCCATCTAGCTGCCCCATAAAAGGTAGAACTTGAACTCAAATCTTTTGGCTCCAATGTCAACTTACTATACATTATGGTATGTGAAATGTTGTAGAGGAAAAAAATATCTACGAGACTTGGCTACTGATTGGAAAGGGATAGGATGGAGGTTAAAGGGATAAGTGACTCTAAATTTTTGTTCTATGGTTACCAGAAGGATTGTGGTACTTGATATAAATAGATAAGTTTGGTTGAAGGGCATATTTAGGAGGGGAAAACAATTAGACAGCACATTATCCGTTTGTTATCTTATCATCGACATTCTGAATAAGAGCATCATTTAACTTCCAGGAAAGTCATGATACTACCTACTGTTACCTAATCCTTTAGTCATGTAGTTTGAAAAATCTTCACTAAATAGCATCTGCAGACTATAAATCAATATAAGATGCCCAAGTTCTTAGGAAAAGAAATATATGAGTAGTAGTACTATTTAAATAAATGGCAAAAATCACTAGGGATGAGCTTATCAAAATAGTCCATGTGTTTCTGCATTATTAACCAAGGACTGTTTACTCTACTCTAATAAGTCAAAATGCAGGAACTCTAAAAGGACATTTTGTCATCTGATATGTATTAAAGTGAAAATATATTCAGCTTTGGCTTTCATGTGGGTAGATCTCTTGTTTTCATCCCACACAACAGCAGGGTAGTGGAAATCCTATTTTCCAGATAGCCTGAGCCAGCTGAGAGAAAACATCTTCTTCATTTCATTTAATTTCTTGTGCAGTATGGGCTCATTATGCAGCTTGGAGGCACCCTAGAGTTCAATATAATAAGACGTCAAAGCACAAAATTGAGCAGAAAATAGAAAATGATCAGAAGTACCAACAGGAACATAACTGAACTGCCCTTAGAACTCAAGGACCTTGCTGGATCTAGAATGGACTGAGGACCTGGCTGGTCAAAAAAGACACAAGCAATGAAATGCACTTTGGTGCTCTGTGGTTACTTCATCTACCCACACAGTCCAGGACTTCTGGAATTTTGATATCCTCCAATATGATCACTGATTAAATTGATTCACCTTCCAAATAGCCGAAGATATATTGAATAAAAGATCTTGGCTTTGAATCAAGAACTAGGTTTGAATCACACCTGAGACACTTTGTGGCTCTAGATGAATAACTTAATGGCTATCCAACTCAGTTTTCTTACCTGTAAAATAGGGATAATATAGCATCTACCTCACAGGATTGTTGTGAGGCCCAAATGAGATAACAGAAGTAAAATGCTTTGTAAACCATAAAGTGCTATATAGAGGTAAGTAATTATTATTAATATTAAGTTGTGAAATCATGGAAAAGCTGCCCTACCTTATTTGCATACTATGAATTGTTGCTTGGATATATCTACAATAGAGTGTCATTGGGTTACATTGTCCTTGGTGTGGTGTAAATGTGATTAAAGATCTTACCTGCCCATTAATCCCCTTAATAGAACTCAGGTGGAGCTAGTTAAGGGAAGCTTGATTAGGGTATTCTTGTTTGTAGGAAGGCCTACACCCTTTTGCTAATTACATAACAAGAGATATGAAGCCTTCAGGCTCTAAAAAGGGTATATATACTCTGAGAGTAGCTGCTGGAAGAACTGCAAGGGCTCTCAGTACTGCAAGGTCTCAGAACTGTGGAAAGAGAGGATGCAGGCAAGCAAACAAGTAGGATTTGTGAGTGTTTATGGGAAGGCACCAGCAGAGGGGAAGGTTATGGGATGGCTTGGCTCCCTGCTGTGATATTGTGTTCTAATTTCCTTGCTGTGATAATGAAGTGGACTTACTGGTTTTGGGATACAATTGCTACTATGTCGAATTGGAGTTATTGGTTTTGGGATTTGATCCTATGGTTTCTGAATAAATGTTTTACTTCTTCTGCCTTCTCTATGGAGAGTGTCTTATATTCTGTGATACAGGCATGTTCATGGTCTTATCGATATTGTGACACTCGCCTTACAGATACATGGGTAGAAAAGGTATTTGCTTAATGAATTATTTCAGTGGTATGAACTTCCAGATATTTCCTAAAGGCAGTGGAATTGGGAATGGAAGAAAGGAGAATATTTAATAAGTAATATGTGATCACGTAAGGAACAGTGTTTTCCTTATCCTCGGATCTCCTGATATAAGAACTCTCTCACCAGTACAATTAACCCAGCTGTGAAGTAGTAGACAAGTCCTAGAGAGATAACCAAAATACATAGAAGTTAGATGATTTGCCAATAGACATATAGTTAGTAAGCCTCAGAGGTGGGATTGAACTCAAGGCTTTTTTTTACTCTAAATCTAAGACTCTGGCCACAAAGCAACTTTGCTTCTACAGTAGAAGAAATAAGATTTTGAATTTTGTGAAGAAATATTTGGATTAATTTCCACGATGGAGGTCTCAGCTCCTTTACGTGTCTAATGGAAAAGAGGGAGGCCTTTGGGTTCTCTCATGAGTTTATACTCAAATTCTCCCAGTAGTTTCTCCAGAAACCTGCTGAGGGCCTTGTAGCTCTACTTAACTCAATATCTCCAATGATTAGCATAGTTCTTGGATATTGTGGATATTTAATAAATGTAGAATTTTTAACTGCAATGAAGTCATAGAAATGAATCAACATCTTTTTTAGAAAAAGATGGTACTTTTGACATGAGATGGGAAAGTGGGGTTAGATAGTAGTTTATCTTGTATCTAGTTTATCTTGTAATCTAGTAGTTTATCTTGAGAAAATAATCTTTACTGGAGTGTAAGTTTCACGTAAGCCAATAATATCGTATGGCAACCAAAAGAGTTAAGGCTCTCTTGGGCTGCATTACAAAAGGCGCAGCTTTCAAAGCCAATGAGAGGATAGTCCCTCTAAACTCTTGCTTGATCAGAACACATGTATATAATTGTGTTCATCTCTATGCACCACAGTTTAGGAAGGACATTGAAGAGTTGAAAAGTGTACAGAAAAAAACAACCAAAATATTGAATCTATGCCATATTAAAGCTGGTCAAAGGAACTGGGAATATTTAGCCTGTAGAAGAGAGAGAAGACTCAAAAAGAACTTAATAAGGGTTTGAAGTATTTGAAGGGCTGGATTTTGGAAAAGAAATTAGGCCTATTTTGTTTGGTCCCCGGGGTCAGTACTAGGGGCACTGTGTTGGACTTGCAAAGATGAACATTTTTGCTTGCTATCGGGAAAACACTTTCTAATATTTGGGGTAATACTTTTGGTGGGCTGCCTCAAGAAGTCCTTATTCATAGCCAAGATGTCCATTTGTTTATCTATCTCTAAAATCTTTAAGCCTGTCAAGATTTTAATTAAGCACTTCACAAAATCTTTCTCATTTTTCTTGTGAAAAAGTTATGGAAGTCTGGGTGTTATAAAGGTAGGTAGATATAGACCGACTGAATATCCAGACCCAAAGAGTAATCATAAATGGTAAAATGACAATCCTATTGTGTCATTTCAGTCATGTTCAACTATTCATGAGCTCATTTGGGTTTTTCTTGGTAAGGATCCTGGACTGGCTTGCTATTTCCTTCTCTGGCTCACCTTACAGATGAAGAACTGAGGCAAACGGGGTTAAGTGACTTGTCCAGGGTCGCACAGCATCTAAGTATCTGAGGCCAGATTTGAACTCAGGAAGATGAGTCTCCTTGACTCCAGGCCTGGCACTCCCTAGCTGCCAAATGACAGTACAGAAGTCTCTAAAGGAATACCCCAGGGGTTTGTGCATGGCCTTGTGATTTTTAGGTAGGTGGGGGCCCAGGTAGAGTGTTGGATATGGAATCAGAAGACCTGAGTTTAAATCCCATCTGATATTTACAAGCTGTGTGACCTTAAGCAAATAATTTTCTTCTCTCAGCCTCAGTTTCTTTATCTGTAAAACAGGGATAATAATAATACCTACCTATCAGAGTTATGGTTAGGACAAATGAGAATATCTGTAGAATTCTATAAACTTTAAAGCTCTATATAAATCATAATTATTATTATTATTATTACATTTCTACCCCTGACTTTAATGAAAACATGAGATGCTTCCCGAATGCGCATATGCAAAAAAAAATAGAAACGGAGAGCTAACAAACCAGATAAGAGCCAAGATGAAAAGTCTTTACACACTTGAACATTAGATTAATTAAATTAAATGAAATTTACAGGAATTAGACTTGTTAAGTTTGCCCACAAAATGCAAAACAACCAGCAATGGATGGATATTTTAAATGGGGAAGTGCAGCCTTGATTCAAGTAAAAAATAATCTTGGTAATGATAGTTATCACAAAGTGGAATGAGCTTCCTTAGAAGGTCATGGGTTTCTCCTCCATTGAGTTTTTCAAGAAAGGCTGGATGTTGACTTTCTGGTTCTGTTGGATGCAGGATTCTTATTCTGGTGCAAGTTGCACTAGATGGGTCTGAGGTCCTTTCAGACTGGAATTCTGTGATTTGGCGATTCTCTTTAAATAATTAGGCTGCACAATATGAGAAGATTTCTCCCTAACCACTTTGCTTCACCATCATAAACATAGTTTATGCTCACTTAGCAAATTAGTGTGTAGGGTGGGGTAGAGTGAGGGTAACCCAGTTTAAGTGGTGAATGAAATGATTCTTTCTTCCTTTAGATAGGTGATTATGTTGGAGTAGCTCAGAAGGCTGGCTGCAGAAGCCTCCACTGCAGTTTTCTCCTCACTAAGCAACTTACACTCTGCTTAAACTGTGAGAGGACTAACTCAAAGAAAAGACAAGTGCTAGCCAAATTCTACTGTACCTTCCCCCATTTCCCATTAAAGGGAGTTAGCTGGCTCCACTTAGAAGAAAGAGGTACCTCCATAGTTCTTCACTTAAGGCAGGGCACCTGGCCAATTTCTAATTAGGGAAAGAGATTCCCTAATTGGAGAAGACAGGGAAATTCATTTGTACCAGGTCTGAGAGAATGAGGAAGTTTACAAGGTCTACATTTTTCAAAAATAGGCCGCATGATCAGGGATCCATGTGAATTTAAGAAATCTTTTAAGATTTTTCACTTACGAATTGATCCGTGGCTTCAAACCATTGGGGTAGTCAATTATATAAGCATGCAGTATATATGTGGTTAACCCCATGGGCTTAATAGTTAACACGTATAAAAAAAATGGGCAGCAGTTGACACTTGAAAGGACTAGTGTATATAATCCCTGAGGTCCTCCTCTAGCTCAAAAGGTCTATGATTGTTTTGTAAGTCTCTGGGAAGATGCCCGAAGTCAAACTTTTTGGTGTTTCTCAGGCTGGAATAAAATATATCTGGGATCTGAGATATGTCTTTGTTCAAAGGAGGAAAATCAGATGAAAGGGCAGGGAGAGAGTTCCAAAAACTTGAATAGAGCCTTGTTTCTTCTAGGAAGCTAATCTTGCTCCACATTAAGCTGTCTAACCCATAGTGCCAGAGAAAGCATTAATGAAGGTCTTTTCCCCTAAATCCTCTAAAACTTTTGAAGCAAGGAAAAACAGACTGGTGCCTTGAGAAATGAATGTGTTCTATGCAAAAAATATAGGAAATCTATGAGCTGATATACACACACATGCATACACACATTTGTGTATGTGAATGTACACACATTTATCTCATTTTATACATAAATGTATATTTATGTACTCATGTATATATATATATATATATGTACATATCCACATACATATGTATATATGACTCTAGGTCATCTTAAGAACCTATCATTGAAATATTTGTTTAGATCCTATTACCTACTACTAAGGAGTCATAGATTAAGAATTCAATAAATATTTATTGATTAATAAGGAACAGCATTCATTAATAAAGGAAAAGAGGATACAATCAGAGACAGAGGCAGCTAGTTGCCTCAGTTATAAGAGTACTGGACCTGAAGTCAGGAAGTTCTGAGTTCAAATTTGTCCTCAAACACTTAAACAGCCTTAATAGCGGCGTGATTTTGAGCCAGTTACTTAAATTCTGCCTCTATTTCTTCATAGGGATAATAATAGCACCTGCCTCCTACAGTTGTTAGGATCTTCAAATGAGACGATATTTGTAAATTGCTTAGCACACTGCCTGGCACATAGTAGGTGCTTAACAAATGTTTGTTTTCTTCCTACAAGCAAACATTAAACATCAACATGTAGTGAAACCACATGGTCAATTATATGGAGGAAGAGAAAAAGATGGTGCCACTGATCCTCACAGGAAGAGACCTTGAGACACCATGGGGCTGCTGTTTGGGAGGCAGATGAGGCTGTGTTCCCTTTGAGGAGGAAGCACCAAGTAGTGGTAGCTTCCTATTTTAACTAATTCCTGCTGATTAAGTGCTAAGCTCAATTGTTTCCACTTGCTGGAGGACAAATACTTTTAGTACTTTTTAAATGTCTGTACCATGAGGCAAAGCCCTAGAGTCCAAACATTGTTGTCCTAATTGCAAGTCTGGGTGGGGTTTAAAAAAATCTGTGTCATAGTTTGGAATTTCATATCATTAATTAATATGTGAAAATAAAATGGTTCATGTTTTACCTGTAATACCTGCTCAGGCTTTAGAGCACCTCCAAAACAAGAGGGTCTTTGTGTCTGAATTCTCCAGTTGAAGAATTCTTCAGTTCCACCTACATAGTTTTCTTTTCCTAAACCATTCCCATTTTCTGTATGGCTTAAATAAATTTTGAGGACATTGCTCAGGAATTTTCACCTTTGTTTATTTAGAGAAGAGATGCAAGAGACAGATCATGCCTGGCTTACATCATAGGTGCCTAAGCATACTCTCAGATGAGTGAAATAAAAGCCAGGACTTTTCATCACCTTTTCACAGAGAAGAGTGTTTAATAAATGTGTGTTGAATTGAATTCCTTCAATTATAAGGCTCATGCTTTGTATGGGATAAATGTGAGCAGAGGCAACAGCTAAAAGGAAGAACTGCTAGGAATGAATTATTTCATGCCACATCTCAAACCTACACGAGACAGATTACTAAGAGGCAAGAAAATTGTCAATTGGCTAGAGCATTTTACTGAGAGCCAGCCAGGAAGACTTGAGTTCACATTTGGCCTCAAAAACTTACTAGCTGTGAGATCCTGGGCATGTCACTTAATTACTATCTGCCTCAGTTTCCTCATTGGAAAATGGGGATAATAATAGCCGGCATGTAGCACCCAGAGTTGTTGTGAGGATCAAATGAGATAATATTTGTAAAGTATTTTTACAAACCATAAAATACTTTAATAGTGCTACCAACTTTTTAAAAATCTGGTTGTCTGTGAAAGTCTTCCTATCATTCTTTTCAGTTAATCCCAGAAATTTAACCATTTATAAGCCTCAAAACTAAATTGTTTGGGGGAAAGGTTTCATATTTACTTAATAAAAATAATAACTAATATCTTCCCAACAGATTATATTTAGAGCTGAAATAATTAAAGCAAAGTATATGTCATTTGCGATAAGCACTGATATTTTAGGAACATTTTCAACAATATAACATTTGCTTTATGAACTGGAAAAAGTTATTCAATTCAATTCAACTGAGATATATAATGGTATAGTATACAGGGCAAAGGGCTTAGGGTGAAGATGTAGATGAATACCACTTCGGATATTTACTAGCTGTGTGACCCTGCATAAGTCATTTAACTCTGAAGCTAAGACTTGAAAGTGTTTTATGAGTTGTGGAGGTGAGGAAGAGTACCCCATACATGGATTACCTGTGTAAAGGCACAGAATGCCAGGTCTAGGGAACATCAGGTAAGCCAGTCGGTCTAGAATGTAGACTGTATGAAAAGGTAGTAATGTACGATCAGCCTAGAAAGATAGGTTGGAGCCAGATTATGAAGAACTTCACAATGGCAGTGGATTTAACATTTTATTCTATGGAAGATAGGGAGCCACTGAAGATTCTTGAGTGGGAAAATTACATAATTAGACCTGTGCTATTGGGATCACTTTGTCAGTTGTGTGAAGGCAAGGTTAGGGTAAGAAAGGACTTGAGTCTGGGAGATAATCCAGATAAGGACCTGAAATAATATGGTGACCATGTGTGTAGTGAAAGGCATAGGAGCGAGAGCTGTTACGGCAGTAGAAATAACAAGATTTGGCAATTCAGGATTTGAAGTAGGTGTAAGTGAGTGTTGAGGATGACACTGAGATTACAAATCTGAGTAACTACAAGAATGATGGTACCTTCAAAAGAAATTGGGAAAGTCAAAACAGGGATGGGTTTGGGAGTTAAAATAACAAATTCTATTTTGGATATGCTGAGTGTGAGAGGAAAGCAAGACATTTAGTTTGAAATATCTAAGAGTTAGTCATATAGGTCTTTCTTTAAGAAGGAAGGATGAGCAACAAAAACAAACAATCCTATAGGTACTAAGTATTCAGTAACTACTTGCACCCATTCTTGATCTTTTTCACAATGATATCTCCTTTGTTTAGGCCTTCATCCCCTCAGTGTGTGCTATTTTTAATCTCCTGTCTTGTTTTCCTTTCCCAACACTGATATCAATTTAATATTGCTAAGCAATCTCCATTCATCTTCCTCTCTGATTGCATTTCTCTTCAGACTGTACTCCTGACTCTCCAGTTTTTAACTACAGGGCTGCAGAAATTTCTTCACCCCACAATTTCACCTATCCCATGACTTGTCACTTCAGAAGTACCCTCTGTCTTCATGGCTTTTCTCTCTGATTGGCTGATTCTTCCCAGAACTTCCATTTTAAGGAGTATACATGGGCCAGGCACATCTTCATTTCTTTTCAGGCCCTAGCTCTGACTCTTGAGCCTTGTTCTATGGTGTTCCTGCATGTGTCACCTCCACTCATTTCTCCACATCCCCATTTGTTTCACCTTTTTATGTATTTTTTCCCCTAGCGGAACGTAAGCTCCTTGAGGGAAATGACTATTTTTCTTTTTTCTTGTATTTGTATTCCCCACACTTAGCAAAGTGCCTAACACATAGTACACACTTACTAAATGCTTGCTGACTTGACTTGACTTCTACTCAAATGTCTTCAATAACTCCCATTGCCCATCAAATAGGTGTAACTGAAAGGCATCTAAAATATGTTTCTGGGGCAGAGCCAAGATAGTGGCTGGAAAGGAGAGACTTGCATGAGCTCCCCCCAGGTCCCTCCAAAAAACTACAAAAATGGCTCTGAACAAATTCTAGAAATGCAGAACCCACAAAATAGTAGAGGGAAGTAGGGCTGCAGCTCAGGACAGCCTGGATGGTTGCTGGGAAGGGTCTATCACACAGAGCTGGGAGCACAATGGAACAGAGCCCAGCGTGAGCCGAGCATGGACCAACCAGACTGGGAGCCTGGTAGAAGATGACCCTGAATCAGTGAGCTGTGGCAGTTACTAGAATTCTCAACTCACAAACACCAAAGACAACAGAGAAAGTTAGTGGGAAAAACTGTGGGAGACAGAGTGAAAGGAGTTCACGGTTGGGCCACTGCCCTGGGGGCAGTGGGGTTGGTACAGCTACAGAACTATAGCTACAGTTGCTTCCAGGCCCAGGCCCACCCGGTGGGAGGAATTAAGTGACAGATCAGAACAGGAGTGCAGAGCCTGCTTAAGATCTGAGTCCAGTCCAGCTTGGCAGTTCTTGCCGGGTGGGGAGGAGGGCTGGTGTGGCAGAGCTGGCTGTATAGAAATAGCTCTGAAAACAACAATGTATCCTCTCAAGCTTGGGACAAAGTACTCTATATTCTAGAAGTAGTTATACAACGACAAAAAATTCAAGGGTCAAGTAGTTGGCTGGGAACATGGCCAGGGATCAAAAACAGACTGAGATTCAGACTCAAACTTTAGAATCTTTCTTTGGTGACAAAGAAGACCAAAACATACAGCCAGAATAAGTCTACAAAGTCAAAGAGCCTACATCAAAAGCCTCCAGAAAAAAAACATGAACTGTCTCAGGCTGTGGAAGAGCTCAAAAAGGATTTGAAAAAGCAAGTTAGAGAAGTAGAGGAAAAATTGGGAAGAGAAATGAGAATGATGTGAGAAAACCATGAAAAACAAGTCAGTGACTTGCTAAAGGAGACCTAAAAAATACTAAAGAAAATAACACCTTAAAAAATAGACTAACTTAAATGGCAAAAGAGCTCCAAAAAGCCAATGAGGAGAAGAATGCCTTGAAAGGCAGAATTAGCCAAATGGAAAAGGAGGTCCAAAAGACCACTGAAGAAAATACTACCTTAAAAATTACATTGGAGAAAGTGGAAGCTAGTGACTTTATGAGAAATCGAGATATTATAAAACAGAACCAAAGGAATGAAAAAGTGGAAGACTGTGAAATATCTCACTGGAAAAAACCACTGACCTGGAAAATAGATCCAGGAGAGATAATTTAAAAATTATTGGACTATCTG
>CM053622.1:246189152-246202757 GCA_028646595.1 Phalanger gymnotis | reverse complement strand
AAATATGGATTTTCAATAAAATAGAGGACTTTCAAGCTTTCTCAGTGAAAAGACCAGAGCTGAATAGACAATTTGACTTTCAAACACAAGAATCAAGAGAAGCATGAAAAGATAAACAAGAAAGAGAAATCATAAGGGACTCACTAAAGTTGAACTGTTTTGTTTACATTCCTACATGAAAAGATGATGTGTATAATTCATGGGACTTCAGTATTAGGATAGCTGAAGGGAATATACATACATACACATACATACACACACACATACATACACACACACACACACACATATATGTATAGAGGGCACAGGGTGAGTTGAATATGAAGGGATGATATCTAAAAAAATAAAATCAAATTAAGGGATGAGAGAGGAATATATTGAGAGAGGGAGAAAGGGAAGGATAGAATGGTGTAAATTATCTCACCTAAAAAGTGGCAAGAAAAAGCAATTCATTGGAAGGGAAGAGGGGCAGCTGAGGGGGGAATGAGGGAATCTTGCTCTAGTCAGATTTGACCTGATAAGGGAATAACATACACACTTAACTGGGTATCTTACCCCACAGGAAGAAAGAGGAAGAATGTCAAAAAGGGGAGACAGTAGAAGAGAAGGCACATAGTTGGGAGGAGGTAATCAAAAACAAACACTTTCAAAAAGGGACAGGGTCAAGGGAGAAAATGGAATTAAGAGGGATAGGTTAGGAAGGAGCAAAATATAGTTAGTCTTTTTCAACATGAGTATTGTGGAAGGGTTTTACACAATGATACACATGTGGCCTATGTTGAATTGCTTGCCTTCTTAAGGAGGGTGGGTGGGGAGGGAAAAGGGGAGAGAATTTGGAACTCAAAGTTTTAAAAGCAAATGTTCAAAAAAGTTTTTGCATGCAACTAGGAAATAAGATATACAGTCAATGGGGCATAGAAAGCTGTCTTGCTCTACAAGAAAGTAAGGGAAAAGGAGATGGGAGGGAGTGGGGTGACAGAAAGGAGGGCTGACTGGGGAATGGGGCAACCAGAACATATGCCATCTTGGAGTGGGTGGGAGGGTAGAAATGGGGAGAAAATTTGTAATTCAAACTCTTGTGAAAATCAATGCTGAAACCTAAAAATATTAAATAAATAAATTTTAAAAATTACGAAAAACAAAAGTTAAAGTTAGATTTTTTTTTATCATTTTATCCTACTGAGGATGACAACTTTTAACATGTAGGGAACTATCTGAAAAGTAAATAAACAAGAGACATAAAACACAAATACTTTTGCATTATCTTAGTATAGAAACAGGCACTGAAAGGTAATACATGGATCAGATCCAATATCTCATTTATTAGCCAAAGCAGTACATGGTAATTGTTTACTTGACAGGTGAGTGCATATGGGAACATCAGAAAGCACATTAAATCTGAGCAGCAAGAACTCAGTCAGATTTGTTTTGACTGAGCAGCTGTGCATGCCCTGTCAGAGAAACTATACCCAAAACCCACTAATAGAAGTCACCAGATTCTTTCACGAGTCATTCCATGGAAACACATGGGTGAAGTAAGGTTATTTGTTTCATTTGCAGTAGTTAATGGGCATTGAGAAAACAAATTCCTGAATGATATTTCAGGGTATGTAATTTATGTGAGTTTATTAGTAAAAGTCCAGAGTTCTGATCTTTTACAGGTAAAATTTGAAATCTTTCATTTTTCAAAAAATGGTTTGTTTTATTTCAAGTCATTCATTTTGCCAATGCTAGCTAAATTAGTGTGTATGTGTGTGTGTGTGTGTGTGCATGCATCTGTGTGTGTGTCCATGTGTGTGTACACTGATATATATCTATATGTTGAGTTGAAATTTGTAATGGTAAAATACTGGCCTTTTAAATAGGCTTCAAATTGTACCTTTTGTACTTACTAGTTGTATGACCATTGGCAAAGAACTGAGTCTTTCAAATCCTCAGTTTCTATACCTGGGGACACATATTTAAGACAGAGACTAGTAAGGATCAAATGAGAGGATGTTTGTAAAGTGATTTGTAAAACTTAAAGTGTCATGAAAATGCCAGTTACTAAGTCTTTCTATAAATTACTTACTTATGAGGCAATTAGGTGGAAAGAACAATGGACTTCAAGTCCAGAAGAACTGACTGATACTTACTAGCTGTGTGACCCTGAGCAAGTCATTTAACTTCTGTTTGCCTTAGTTTCCTCACCATGGGAATAATAGTATTACTTACCTCCCAAAGTAGTCCCGATGATAAATGAGATAATATTTGTAAATCATTTCATAAACCTTTAAATACTATATTAATGTTCACTATTATTGGCAACTTCCTACATTGATGAAATCATGTCTAGAACTTAAAAAAAAAGATATTGGAAAATGAAGTTACAACTCAGTAGCAGTCCACTTTAGAACTGTGAAATTACTATATAAAAATGTCCAGTACTGGGAATCCATAGAAGTTAGCTCATTTCCTAGGGACATTTTATTTGCAAAAATCAAATATTTTAATGGTTTATTTACCGAAAAAATACAAGGTTGTCCCATAATAGCTTAAAACGGCATTAGAGGGGCAGCTAGGTGGTGAAGTGAGTAGAGCACTGGCCCTGGAGTCAGGAGGACCTGAGTTCAAATCTGGCCTCACACACTTGACACACTTACTAGCTGTGTGACCTTGGGCAAGTCACTTAACCCCAATTGCCCTGCTTTCCCTCCTCCGAAAAAAAAAAAAAACCTGCATTAGACTTTTGGGCTACTTTGTATAAAGAACTACCTATATGTGATATTTTCCTATGTAAAGTTATCATACGAATTATAAATATTTGAATTTAAAGTGTGTATCATTTAACTTGAAAGTATCGGCTAGTTTAACAGGTTTCACATTTGAGAACCAGAGGTCTTGGAATATGATATACTGGAATGCAAACCAGTTAGGATTACAACCAAGAATCAACTGCCCAGCAAAATTGAATAGAATCTTTCAGCAGAAAAAAATATACATTTAACAATATAGAGGACTATCTAGCATTCCTAATTAAAAGACCAGAGCTGAATAAAACATTTGACCTCCAAATACATGACTCAAGGGAAACATTAAAAGGTTAAAAAACACCCAAGAAACAAGGAAGAGAAAACATAAGGAATTCAATAAGGTTAAACTGTTTATATTTCTATATGGTAAGGTAATATTTGTAACTCTTAAGAACTTTACTACTATAAGAGAAATTAGAAGGAGTATATCTAGACAGAAGGTGTGGATATAAAATGATTTTGATGGGATGATACACCCTCAAAACCCAAAATAAAAGGGTGAGAAAGAAAATTGCCCTGGAAGGAGCAGGGAGAATGAGGGAAGATACAAAACAAACCCTCATAAATCATCAGCATTTCTATATATTACCAACAAAGCCCAGAAGCAAGAGATAGAAAATTAAATTCTATTTAAAATAACTATAGAGAATATAACACACTTGGAAGTCTACCTGCCAAGACAAACCCAGGAACTATATGAACACAACTACAAAATACTTCACACAAGTAAAGTAAGATCTAACAATTGGAAAAAATATTAATTGCTTATGGGTAGGCTGAGCCAATATAATAAAAAAAGATAATTCTACCTAAATTAGTCTATTTATTCAGTGTCATGCTAAACAAACTATCAAAAATCATTTTATAGAGCTCGAAAAATTAATAAAATTCATTTGGAAGAACAAAAGCCTGAAGATATCAAGGGAATCAATGGAAAAAAAGCAGAAAAGAAGATGGTTTAGCCATACCAGATCTCAAATTGTATTATAAAGCAATAATTTCAAAACAATTTGGTACTGGTTAAGAAACAGAGGGATGAATCACTGGAATAGGTTAGGTATAAATTACATTATAGTAAGTGGCCATAGCAATTTAATATATGATAAACCCAGAGATCCAAGCTTTTGGAACAAAAACTCATTATTTGACAAAAACTGCTGAGAAATCTGGAAAACAGTATGGCAGAAACTAGGTATAGACTAACATCTCACACCATATACCAAGGTAAGGTCAAAATGGGTGAATTATTTACACATAAAGGGTGATACAATAAGCAAAGTAAGAGAGCATAGAAGAGTTTATCTGTGAGGTTTATGGAGAAGGAAGAATTTAAGACCAAATAAGATACAGAGAACATTACAAGATCTAAAATAGGTAATTTTGATTATATAAAATTAAAACTTTTTGCACAAAGACAATGCAACCAAAATTATAAGGAAAGCAGAAAACTGGTGGAAAATTTGCAACAAGTATCTCTCAGAAAGACATTATTTCTCAAATATATAGAGAACAGAGTCAAAGTTATGAGAATTTAAGCCATTAGCCAATTGATGAATGGTCACAGAATATGAAGAGGCAGTTTTCAGGCAAAAAAATTAAAGCTATCTATAGTCAGGTGAAAAATGCTCTAAATCACTATTGATTAGAGAAATGCAAATTAAAACAACTCTGAGGTACCAACTCACACCCATCAGACTGGCTAATATGACAAAAAAAGAAAATGTTGGACATTGAAAGGGACATCGGAAAATTTGGACACTGCACTGTTGGTGGAGTTGTGAACTGGTCCCAACATGCTGGAGAGTAATTTGGAACTATGCCCAAAGGAGTATGGATACCCTTTGATCCAGCAATACCATTGCTAGCTCTATATCCCAAAGTCATCCATAAAAAAAGGGAAGAGGACTTTTTTGTACAAAAATATAGCAGCTCTTTTTGTGGTGGCTAAGAATTGGAAATCAAAGAGATGCCTATCAATTGAGGAATGGCTAAACAAGCTGTGGTATTGATTGTAATGGGATATTATAAGAAATGACAAGTGGGATGAGTTTAGAAAAACCTGGAAAGACTTACATGAACTGATACATAGTGAAGTGAACAGAATGAGGAGAATGTTGTACACAGTGACAGCAATATTGTATTAAAAATTGTGAATGGCTTAGCTAATTCTCAGCAATACAATGATTTAAGACAATCTCAAAGGCTAATGATGAAGCACACTCTCTGCCTCCAGAGAGAAAGAACTGATATTGTTTGAATACAGACTGAAGCATGCTATTTTTCACTTTCTTTTATTTGAGTCTTCTTGTGCAAAATGATGAATATGGAAATGTTACATATAATTACACATGTATAACCTATAACTGGTTGCTTACTATCTCAGAGAGTGAGGAGAGGAGTGAGAGAGAAAAGGAGGGATAGAATTTGGAACTCAAAACTTTAAATAAAAAGGTAAGAAAAGAAAAGTAAAGAACTGTCAGACAGATGGTAAATTCCTGGGGGGGCAGGTCATCTTTGTTGTTCTTATGGTACCATCCACAGAGTGAGCTCCTCCCAAAAAATACCCTGGGTAAGTGAATAAATCACACATAAATAAAAATAAATCATTCCTTTAGTGATGTTGAGTACCCTGTAATGAAGGTTTTTTTGTTAATATTTATACTATCAAGAAATTTCGATGTTGGCAAAACATGTATAAATATTACTGAATGTCATTTACATTGTAGTTTTTTGTCTTCTATGAGAGAGAGGGGTGAAATTCACCTCATAATGCCAATGTTCCATCCCAAATTATATATACATTAGCTGTGGCTCCACGTAAGGCGCAGAATGCAATCACAAAGTACAAAAGAAGTGATGAGATTTTTCCTACAATTCTATAACATTTGAACAAATTCCTTTGTGAATGTGGGAGTATTGGTCTGTAACTAATGGATGAAATCAACTTATGCTACAGAGGACATATCTTGTGAGTGGCTAAGAGAATCAATTATCCACTCCACATCACCACTACCACCACTCTTTTGGCTTATGTACAAAAGAAGAAAGCTAATTAGAAATGGAAGAGTTCAAGAATTGAAGTCAGTTGTGGATGGAGATCTTTAAGAGACTAAAGGGAACTTTCTCTCCTTTCCTGCTCCTTAGTGATGTCATCAAAATGACTACAACAACCAGAGGACTTCTTTCCCCTGTCATTTGCTCTGGGGTTGGCACTGGCAAGACTCCTAGAATTAGCGACCTACAATCATTGAATACATATTAATTTGGTTAATCCATAGCTTTTACTGACAGTACACAGTGCTCAAAACACATTAATATGATGTGGAGTTGCTTGGAGTAAATGACTCTGTATACTCTGTAATCTGAGGTACATGCTCTAGACAGGAACAGACAACAGAGGGAGACGATACAGAGAGATAGTGCCTTCATATACTATTGTTGTTCAGTCATTTCAGTTGTACTCAACTCTTCATGGCCTTATTTGGGGTTTTGTTGGAGTGGTTTGCCATTTCCTTCTCCAGTTCATTTTAGACATGAGGTAGCTGAGGCAAAGCAGATTATATATCTAATAAAGGACTGATGCCAGATTTGAACTCAGGTCTTCCCAACTCCAGGTTGCAGTACTATCCACTGTGCCACCTAGCTAAAGTCATAAATTATATATCCATTTCTTTATTTTGTAGTGGTAAAAATTTTTGCTTATAAGTTTTCAGAGCAATAGTGACTAGCACATAGAGGACATTTAATAAGTCCTTGGTAATTCACTGACTACTCGTGAAAACAAAACATTTTGGATATGTAATAGTAGTTTTTCTTTCTTGTCATCAGAGCCCCAGAGTCACATATGGTAATAAGATATTTAGATTAAAAGTTATTTTAGAGGTCATCTAGTCCACATTTTGAAAGGGACATTGCTCATCAGGAACGTACCCCAAAAGTGGATACTAGAACTAGAGCAAGGAGACACCATATGAATAACTATAAAATGACTGTAGTGGTAATCAGGGCAGGGCTTTTTGCTCTTCTTCTCTTAAGTGCCTTTAATGATTCTGGCCTTTGTTTGAATGGGGCTGGTAAAGTGATATCTTGTCTTGGAATGTTTCTCAGCACTAAGACAATTGGGAGTCATTGATTGGAAACCCTGTACATTGTGGTACTAGGGATTAACTAACTTTCCCACACCCTAAATGGGACTTTTTACTGTTCTTTGTTTGAGTCCTTCTCAGCACTGAGGCAATCAAGTGCCCTCTGGCCCTGAGATGGGTATATAAGATCAAAGGTTGGTGTCTGACTTTTGGGGCTCACTCCTGGAAGGAGTGTTGACACTCTGGCCAAGTCATTGTAACTGCCCTCTGGCTTTGATAACCCAGACAGATATTGATGCTTCTCTGGTAACTATGAACTGTGATTTAAATCAGACAAGGTCTGTCTGTTGATGCTTGTAATTTCTGTTTGTATTTGCCTTGAAGTTCAGAGGGCTGATCTTTTCCCCCTGAACTAAGTGATTGATATATGTATATTTGATCAAACTGAGATTATTAACTCCTTAAAGTTACTTTCCTTAGAAAAGCAGATCAAAGAACCAGTGTTAGCGCCCTTCTGTGTGCTGGTTGTTGTTGGTCTTACGGAGCCACAGTAGCTGTTAGCAGATTATTGCTACAATGACAGAGGAGTGTTTAGCCCAGAAAATTAAAAAAAAAAAAACCAATACTGTGGTGGGGTGGAGGTGGGGGAAAAATGACAGCATTCTTCAGATATTTGAAGATAAATCACACAGAAGCTATACTGGACTTGGTCTACTTGACTGCAGAAAAAAAGCAGAAGCAATGGGAGAAAGTTAAAGGGAAATTATTTTTGCCTTAATTTTAGGAGGAATTGTCTTAAAATTAGATATCTCTAGAATTGAATGAATGGCCTTTCTCTGCATTTGAAAGAGCCTTTGAGTAGATGACCTTTAAAGTGTCCTTCGGTTCTGGTATGCTGTGATTTGAGTACCTTCCATGACATCCCAGGAAGGTAGTTACTCCACCCTGTGCTTGAATACTTCTATTGCCTATGAGTTTTCCCTGGGTAAAATTAGACTGCTTCCTTGGAAGCTAGTTATGTGCCTCTGCATTACAACATTTTGTCTGAGAAACACATTCTCAAAGAGGAATTTATCAATTTATCATGGTTTGACAACTAAACATTTCATTTCTCTCCCTTCCTGAGAGTAGGCAGTGAGTGCTTTTAAAGCAGTCAACTACAGGCATGTTGGAAGTGCTTTAGGGAAATTGGCAGGGGGATCCAAATTCTTTGCATATGGAAACATTTCTGAATCAGCAATTCTTCCCTTGAAATGGAAGTACAAAACATTTTAGTTTTATTTTTCCCTTTGTCCAACAGTGAGCTGGGGGGAAAAGGTTTTATAAAAATGTGCAACTGAAACAATTTAAAAGAGAAAAAAGAATCATGGCATTCTATTCAAGGGAAAGTTGAAAAGAAAAGTACTTTGCGTTGTATTTGTGAGCTTACAAAGTTTTTTATTGTTAAAGAAAAGAAAAACTTGAATCTAGCTAAATCTGAAAAAAAAGTCTTCTAAGCCACTTTCTGTGTTATTTAATATCTGCTTTGCTGTCTAAATGAATTGATTCCAGTAACGCTGAAATCAGAGGCCTTTTCCTTTAATCTCTCTACGGGAGCTAAGGCAGTCTGCTCATTTTTTTTTGTTTGTTTTTATTGTAGTGTTCAGTTAATAGTACTTTTCTATGTGTCTCCCATTTAAGGACTTTGGGAGGTATGCAAACAAAGTCTCCTTTTGATGTAACTGCTTTACTCTTTAAGGAGGATAGCCCTTGCAAGCAACTCAAAGATCAAAATTTATTCCTTGGAATAACTTTTGTTGTTGCCAAATAATAAGTATAAAAGGTAGGGAGATAATTACCCTAAACATGATAAATTTACTAGAGCAATGACTAGGCACTTGCATCTCTTCCTGTCAGAAAAAAATGAAAATATTATAGAGAAACCATTCTAAACTAACCCTTCCTTGACAGTTCTCTAGATTATTCAAAAAAGTCTTTTCAACTTTTTACCTTCTCTCCAAACTGAACAGAGACTGAAGTCTGCATACTCTGAAAGCAATAATAATAACTGACTTTGCATAGTGCTTCAAAGCACTTTAAATATATTATGTCATTTTGATTTCTCCCTTAGCCCTATAATTTAAGTGCTATTATTTTTGGCCTTCACTACCCCCCTATCTTTTTTTAAGTAACACTAGGTTTTCCTTTATTCTTCAAGGTTGGAAGTTTAGTGGTCTGATCCTACTAGTCATCAGCATGGAAGCTTTGACCTACCTTCTTTTTCTGACCTGAGCTGGTTTTCTCCTTCTTAGAGAGCCTAGTGGTCTCCACTCTTGAGGCTTCACTAAATGGAGTCAGGACTTAGTACAGACATCAATAGATTTTAGCCCCACTGTAGCTCAAAACTCCCAAACTCAAGCAATCTAGACCTTCACCTCCTCAGAAGCAGAAACTATGATACCAGAACACCTGGCAGTTATTTTCATTTTACAGATAAAGTAAATGATACTCAGAAATGTTAGTTTCCCAATGCTATAAAGCTAATAAAAGTTTGAGATTAGCATTCTAATTTGGATTCTACTACCTTATCTTGCTTCTCATATAGAGTTTTAAGACTTATAAAGCACTTTATATGTATTATCTCATTAGATTCTTTGCTAAAATTAGAATGTTTAACAAATTTTCAGATAAAATGAAGGTGGAGCAAATAGCTAATATGTTCAATAACAAGATAAGGAACCAAAGTGATCTTAACTGGCTGGAATAATGGGCCAAACCTAATAAGATTAAATTTAATAGGCACAAGTATAGCTATTCTATTTATGTATAATTTAACAAATTCAGTTAAACAAACATAGATTAACTTCCTATTAGGTGTAGTACACTGGGCTTGGAAGTAGGGAAGATAAAAAGTTTGAATGACACATAGTTCCTGGACTAGTGTGCTAGTAGATCTAATTTGGGGATAAAACATGCTGGTTTAAAAAAAAAGGATTTTAATTTTGCACGTAACAAACACAAATGCAGTTTTACAAAGAAGAAAAATAAATGGGCTTGTATAAGAAACTGCCAACATCTCCTACCTACTTTTTTAAAGTATATATTTGTGAAGTGTTTTGCAAACCTAAAACACCTCATAAATGATAGCTACACACAGAAACACATGCTACATATAAGAAGGTAGTAGCAAAAAATTCTCTATTTGCATACCCTTCTGAACTTCTTTTTGTTTTCTTCTAAAAGCTGCTAAAAAGTTTTATTGATATCATTTAGGTTTTGTGTGCGTGTGTGTATGTGTGTGTGTGTATCATTAGCCAATTCCCTAATGCACCAAACAACCTTTCTTCCCTCCTACGCCACACCTTGCTACCAAATGCACACACATAGATAAACACAATGAGATTTTCATTCTCAGACATGGACTAATCAATAAAGACCCAGCCCTGAGAATATTTGCAGGGGACTGAGCCCTTATTGGCCAGTCATCCATAATTGATGCACGGTGCGGGAGGAGGAGTGTTAAATGAGATTCATAAAGGAAAGTGCGTACATGGAGGGGGCAGGGGAAAGATGACGTTTGGTTTGGGCTTAAAAGATTGGGTCGGAATTCCCAAGGCAAAGGGGTGGACTGGATGATGCCCAAGATCCTCTCAGCTTTAAATTTTTTAATTATGATAATAATGATGATGATGACTAACCCTAAATCCACATAAATCATCAGCATTTCTATATGTTACCAAAAAAGTATAGCAGCAAAAAATAGAGAAATTCCATTAAAAATAACCATAGAGAATATACAATACTTAGGAGTCTACCTTCCAAGATAAATCCAGGAACTAAATGAACACAATTACAAAACACTTCTCATTCAAATAAACATAGATCTAAACAACTGGAAAAATATCAATTGCTTATGGGTAGGCCAAGCCAATATAATAATAATAATTCTACCTAAATTATTTTACTTATTCAGTGCTGTACCAATCAAACTTCCAAAAATTATTTTATGGAGCTAGAAAAAATGACAACAAAATTCATCTAGAAGAACAAAAGGTTAAGAATTTCAAAGGAATTAATGAAAAAATGTGAAAGAAGGTAGCCTAGCTGTACTAGATCTTAAACTGTATGATTATAAAGCAGTAATCATCAAAACAATGGATCAGTGGGATATATTAGGTACACAATACATTATAGTAAATAACCATAGTAATTTAGTGTTTAATAAACCCAAAGATCCAAGCTTTTGGCACAACAACCCACTAACAAAAACTGCTGGGAAAACTGGAAAACAGTATGGCAGAAAGTAGGCATAGACCACCATCTCACATTGAATACCATGATAAGGTCAATATGGGTACATGATTTAGGCATAAAAGGTGATGCCATAAGCAAATTGAGAGAGCATGGAATAATTTAGCTGTCAGATCTATGTATAAGGGAAGAATTTAGGACTAAACAAAAGACAGAGAACATTACACAATATATAATGGATAATTTTGATTACATTAAGTTAAAAAGGTTTTGCACAAACAAACCCCATACCCCTATGATTAGAAGGAAAGCAAGACTGGAAAAAAAAATATAGCAAGTTTCTCTGAAAAAGGCCTCATTTCTCAAAAGTACAGAGAAAAGAGTCAAATTTATAAGAATACAAGTTATTCTCCAATTGATAACTGGTCAAAGGATATGAACAGGCAGCTTTCAGAAGAAAGCTTTCAGAAGAAGAAAACAAAGCTATTTTAGTCTTATGAAAAAATGCTCCAAATCCCTATTGATTAGAGAAATTAAAATTAAAACAATGCTGAGGTACCACCTCAGACCTACCATATTGGCTAATATTACAGAATAGGAAAATGACACATGTTTGAAGGGATGTGAAAAAACTGAGACGCTAATGCATTGTTGGTGGAGTTGTGAACTTATCCAAGGATTCTGGAGACCAAATGGTTATAAAACTGTGCATACCCTTTGACCCAGCAATACTGCTGCTCTGTCTGTATCCCATAAAGATCAAATAAAAAAGAAAAGAATCCATAGGTACAAAAATATTTATAGCAGCTCTATTTGTAGTGGCAAAAAATTGGAACTCGTTATAATGCCCATCAATTGGAGAATGCTTAACAAGGTATGATTATGATGAAAAGCTCTTGTGCTATAAGAAATAATGAACTGGCTGGTTTCAGAATAATCTGAGAAGGCTTATATGAACTGATGCAAAGTGAAGTGAGAAGAATCAGGAAAACATTGTATACAAAATAGTAATAGTAATATTAGTATTAGTAGTAATATTAGTTTATTAGTATTATTAGTAGTAATAATAGTAAATAAAAAACACAAAGATCAACTGAGAATGACAGCTATTCTGAGAAGTACGATAATAAAAGATAATTCTGAAGAACTTACGATGAAAAATGCTATCTGTCTCCAGAGAAAGAACTAATGGAATATGAATGCAGATAAAAGCACATCTTTATTTTTAAAAAAAATCATTTCCCTTGGATTGTTTTATTTTGTTCTTCTTTAAATTTTTCAACATGGCTAATATGGAATGTGTTTTGCATAAGTTCACATGTATAATCCATATACCATACTGCTTGCCTTCTCAAGGAGTGGTTAGGAGAGAGAGAAAGAGAATGTGGAACTCAAAATTAAATTTAAAAAATCAATGTTAAAAAATTTACATATAATTGAGAAATAAAATAAGAAACAAACAAAAAAAGATGACAACATAGGGTATGCTATCCCTACCTGTGGGTGCTCTGCCCAAAGGAATGTAAATTTTCATCACTGAAACCTCACAAAATAAATTGGGGTTTAAGGGCTACATTTTTCTTAAAGATCATGCCTTAAATACAAATCACTCTGGCTCTTCTCATTCATTGGCCAAGCCCCACCTAGTCATGGTTTGGTCCCTGGTGGCTCTGAGTGAATGTAAATGACAACTGTTTTTGTTTTGGCCAGAAACCCTGAGGGTCCTCCTCTCCTAGATTGATTTTTTTTTTGACTTGATGAAAGAAGCTATTCTTGGCTTCATTTGTTATTTAGCCTCGATCGCTGAATGGGCATTGTCACAGTCAACTGAGACCTGGGAAAGACCTTAACTTAAAAAGATCAAGTTCTCCCACTGCATCTGGGGCCATCTCCATTTGTCCTGATCTATATCTTGACACTAGGCCTAGATGGCTCTGGAGAACAAAGTATGGCTGGTGACTTTGCACAGCTCTTCCTCACTTAAATCCAATTCATTTGCAAGTCATGGGTATTACCTTCCTGATGTCATGGTCCTCTTCCAGGATGAAGAACAAACAACATGATGCTAATAATGCCTCACCTCTGTTGCCTATCTCCAATTTCCTGGATACATCTTGTTTTTACATATGTTTTCAAGTTGTCTTCCTCATTTCCTTTAGAGCAAGGACTGTTTTTTTTTTCCTTGTTTTTATTTCTATCTAAAGAACTTAGGCGCTTGGTATACAGTAAGGGCTTAATAAGTGTTTATTGATTGCCTGACTGGTTAATCGTAATGGAAAGTTCATGAAACTTGGGAGTCAAAAAACTCTTGAATTTCAAGTTCAAGTGCTGGCTCTAAACACATATTAGTGATGTGATCTTAGACAAGTCATTTAACCACTCTGACCCTTAATTTCTTTATCTAAAAATGCCAATTAAGTTCCATTAGGTGCTACTTATTGATCAACTATTGTATGTAAGCTCTTATGACAGTACTATGGATACAACCAAGATGCAAT
>CM053622.1:246168722-246188652 GCA_028646595.1 Phalanger gymnotis | reverse complement strand
TTTCTTCCAATGGAGAATTTTGGTTCATCTTCTTCCATAGTAAAATATTGTCCTTGTGGTCTGGCCTCTTTTTGAATTTTTATTCACTTTTTTTTCTTTCTGTCCTCATTATACTCTATGTTGGTTTGAATACATGCAAGCAGGGTTTTTACACAGGCATTTTCCTTTGGTCTCTTGGCTTTTCATCTTTTAAAAATTTATTTCCAGTTGTGTACTGTTATCTGATAGATTTAGCATCAGTTTATAACTAGTGTGCAATTCCCTTTCTTTTGAGATTTTGGAGTTGAAGTTTATAAAAAAAATTACTCCACCATTTTGCAAGTCATATGAATGCCAATGCTTCTAAAATATATTATGCCCTTCCATGAAGTTCTTTAAATATGCTAGTAACAATTTAAACTGTTTTGGTGTCTTAGGGTCCTCTGCTAAAGTTTTTTTTTCCAATAACTCATTGAAAAATGTAGGTAACCCTGAGTTCTTGAAGGCTATTCTAATAGAGTCCAAGACCTGGCAGGTCTTACTAAACTGGAAAGAATTTGAGCATGAGCCTGGAGATGGAGTATGTATTTGTTGTTGGGAGAGCAACCTAGAATGAGAGTAAAGTTACTCTTTGTCCAAAAAATTCGCCAAAGCATAGAGGGAATGCAATCTGCACTGGTTGGAGGTAATACACAAGCTGACAGAATTAAAGATTCTTGGAAGCTTTTAGTTAGATGAATCAGGGTTAACATTATAAACATGGATTATCATGCTGGGCAGTCACAGTCTACTAAGCTATTGGGGTATGTAGAGATATTTGCACATACAGAAAAGAAAACAAAACTCTATATTGCTGTTCAATTTTTTTTAGTTCCTCTGATAAATATTCTCTCTTTTCTTGTGCTCATGTTGTTAGACATCAATTTACTCTACTGTTAGTATTTTATATTCGTGTGAGAAACTTTTTTGTGGATTTATCACCATGGGAATTTTATATAAACAAATAGTTAATAGGACTTGTCTGGGTATCAGGTACTCTCATAGTCAGGTCAGGTATGGTATGAGTCAAGAGCAGAGATTTGTGAAATTTTTTGTTCATTACTTCCTGATTCTTGGCTAAGTACAAGACAGTTGAGGTTTCTGGATAGCTGAGTTATGAATTTGTAAAAAGTTACGGCATTATTTTGTGGACAAAGAAGAGATAAGTGGCTGTATTCGGTGTTGATAAAAAGTAAAATAAAAGTTATAGAAAGTTGAAGGGATGTATTTTCCCCCTTTTCTTGTTATTCCATTGATCCAGGTCAATATTGTATAATGAATTCTCATCAGGAGAAATTGGAAGGATTTAATGTTTTGTTTTGTTTTAAACATAACAGCTGGGGTTGGGTGAATGATTTATGGGTTTACTGAATATATAAGAGAATTAGAAAATAAGTTTTGCTTTACACAGAAAGGCAAAATAAAAGATCTTCTCTGCCTCCTCAAAATCTACAATCCTTGCAAAACAACCCTATGAGAGATTTATTTCCTTGCAGACTGAACCTTCTGCAAGTCAATTAGTAGACACGTTCTTTTCTATTGCTGCCATGTACAAGAAGAAAAATATGTTGCTTATGCCCTTTCAGTGTACGGTCTACACAAAGTATACTTTATGTGCTGTCCTAACATACGGAGCAGGACTTAGAAAGCGGGAATGAGAAAAGAATAGGTCTCTGTCCACTTGGCAGTTGGAACGGCCAATGATGGCTAATAGTTGGCAGAGAGACTCTGGAGCCCTGAGTAGTTCTCACTTCTCAGCCTCTGATCAAATAAGAGAAGTTCTCTTAACCCAGGAAGGTTTGGGAAGCAAAGTAAGGAACACAAGCTTTGTCAACCCCAGAGGGCTCTGTCAACCCCAGAACAGTCATTTTGCTTTGGATAAGGAGAGGGAAAGGGTGAAATATACAGGCCATGCAATACTGCAAGTGAAGCCTGTGCCATTAATACCATAAAACTTCCCATCATTGGCACGTTTTCCAGGAGAGGGCTAATTTGCTTTTTGGCTTAACCTCTTTGAGCGTAATTTGATGTGTAGAGTCTCTGTTAAATTAGTGGGAGGCTCCTGGTATACAAAAAGCAAGAAACTAGTTTTATTAACACAGTTCTCTTCATTTTAGAGAGTTTTGAGGACTCTGAAAAAGACTTCTCTTGAAGCTCTATCCTCTTACACGTAAAGGAATTAGTAATTTATAAACAAGTAGCTCAATTCTATACAGCTCTAAACATAAATGATACTGTGCCCACTCCACAATACCCTGTAAATCTAAGGATGCAAAATGTGATTGAGTCATAAAACAGAGTTCTCATTGGTATCTGTAAGCCCTGCTTCTGGGATCCTCCAGTTAAATGTCAGAGATCAAGTAAGGAATTTTCAAATCATAGAATTTAGAACTGAAAGGATCCTGAGAAATTTTCTACTTCCAACCACTAATTTAGCAAATGAGAAAATTAGGAGCCAGAGCAGTAAAAATATTATCCTTAAGTGACCAATGCAGTGAAATAAGGCTGTGTGCTTCCTTCCATGCTTTTTACTATGATGTTTTCAGCCAGTGATGTCAAATGCTTTCAATGAGGATGAACGTAGCATCAAGGTCAGCTACTGCACTGATGGTAAATTCTTAAACTTGAAAAGGCTACAAGCCAAAACCAAAGTGGAGGGAGTGTTGGCACATGATTTTCTGTTTGCAGATGATTGTGCACTCGATGCAGCCTCTGAAGCTGATATGCAACAAAGTATGGATCAATTTTCTGCTGCTTGTGCTAATTTTTGCCTAACAATTAACACCAAGAAAACACAGGTGCTCCATCAGCCACCACCACACCACCCATATGTGGAACCCTCAGTTACAGCAAATGGAGAAGTTTTGAATGCTGTGGATAAGTTCACTTACCTTGGTAGTGTACTTTCCAGGGATGTACATATTGATAATGAGGTTGAGGCACACATTGCCAGAGCTAGCTCAGTGTTTGAGAGGCTCCAAAG
Source organism: Phalanger gymnotis (assembly GCA_028646595.1). Lineage (NCBI taxonomy): Eukaryota > Metazoa > Chordata > Mammalia > Diprotodontia > Phalangeridae > Phalanger > Phalanger gymnotis. The sequence goes on along the minus strand of CM053622.1, from coordinate 246,185,651 downwards.
GAAAGTATGGGAGACAAGAGGTATTAGACTGATTACCAAACTGAAGGTCTACAGTGCCATTGTGCTGACATCATTGTTGTATGCCTATGAAACCTGGACAGAGTACCAGTGCCATGCCAGGAAACTGAATTGCTTCCATTTGAATTGTCTTAGCAAGATTCTGAAGATCACCTGGCAGGATAAGATACCAGACTTTGAGGTCCTTACTCGAACTAAATTGCCAAGCATTCAGACTCTGCTTCAGAGTGCAAAACTCTGATGGGCTGACCATGTTGTTCCAATGCAAAACATAGGCTTGCCATTAAGAATATTTTATGAAGAACTTACACAAGGCAAGTATTCATGTGGTGGTCAGAAGAAGCGATACAAGGACTCTCTCAAGGTATCTCTTAAGAACTTTGGAATTGATTGTGTGAAATGGGAGACACTGGCACAGGACCTCAAAGCATGGCATACTGACATCAGAGAAGGTGCTGTGCTCTATGAGCAAAGCAGAATTGAAACAGCTCTAAGGAAATTCAGGGTGAGCAAATTTAGAGTATCCATCCCAAATGTTCACAGAGACTATTTGTGCCCGACCTGTGCTAGAGTATTGTGAGCTCGAATTGGTCTGATCAGGCACAGTTAGACACATTGAAACTTGGCTCTAGCATAATGATTTCATTTTGGTCCTCTTCGAGAACAAAGGACAACAACCAACCAATTAAGTAGCAGAATCAGTGCTTGAACTTGAGTCCTCTGACTTGAAGCCATGAAAGAGATGAAATGTAAAAGGGATAAATATAAAATTGTAGACTAGGGTTCAAAAAATAAATTTCGAAAGCCTTTGGGGGAAGAAACATTTAAAGACTTCTTTTAAAAATTGGGTTTTTTTGTGGCATGTGCCTTTAATAGAAATCAACAGTTTGGGAAAGCAAATACAATCTCAGTTTGCACTGAGGAGCATGGAATCTAGGAATAAAGAGATCGTAGTCCACTATGTACTATCCCTGGTCATACCACCTCTGCAATATTGCATTCAGTTCTCAGTGTCATGTTTCCATAAGGATATTGAAATGCTTGAGGTTTGAAAAGCCTCAAGTTCATGCCGTATGAAGACTGATTAAGGTAACAGGATGTTTTGTGTGGAGAATAAAAGACTTGGAGGGACACAGGAACTTAATTCCAGTGCTAGAAGGACAGTGATATATAAGAGGAATGAGACTCTTCCTATGTGGCCTTAGAGGACAAAGCTAAGAGTTATGGATGGAAGCTGCAAAGATGAAAGTTTAAATTTGATATCAGGAAAAACTCTTAATAAGTAAGTGTCTAAAATGGAATGAGTTATCTGAATGTAGTGGATTCCTTCTGACTATGGTCCTTAGCCAAAGTATGGATGACCATTTTTCAGCTACATATTAGTGTAGATGCTTTTCCTGGATTGAACTATAGAAGATTGAAGGAAGCTGGTGGTTCAGTGGATAGAGCACAGGTCAGGAAGACCTGAGTTCAAATCCAGCCTCAGACACTTCCTAGCTTTGTGACTCTGGGCAAGCCACTTGACCTCTCATTGTCTGAAAAAATGGATCTACTGGAGAAAGAAATGGCAAACTACTCTAGTACTTGCCAAGAAAACATCAAAGGGTCATAAGTGACTAAAATGACTGAACAACAACATAGGAGATGACTTCTGGGATACTTAGTACTCTGAAGATTCATCAAAGATGTGGTGCACCTGATATCACTTTTAGAGACTTAACAGTTTTTTATGTAAACAAGTTTACTATGACACTTTTTAAGTAGACTGCCTGATTATTCTTTTCAGTACATTGTTTCTAGTATCAATCATCACGATGAGAATTTGAAAAGCAAATGAATAGATGCACATGAATTTATCTTTGCCCCCAAGGAACATAAAAGTTGTTAAGTGATGTGGTGTGGTGTGATGTGATGTGATGTGATGTGATGTGATGTGATGTGATATGATGTGATGTGATGTGATGTATGTGTGTCTAAATCAGGGAAGGGAGTAATATAGATTCTTCATGTACCTTGGCATGGAGAAGAGTTGAAAGAATTTGGACTTCTTAATTCAACTATGAGTAAGAGCTGGAGACCCTTCATTGGCAGGGGTGAATAAGAAAGTTTCATAGCTGGAGGTTGGGGGTGACCTTTTGTGTACTTATAGGACTTAGACCATAGGATGGTTTCACGGTAAAGCTAAAGATGTATTCACTAGCACAACTAGAAAAATTTGAAAAAGAGGCATGAGCTATAGAAATAGCAGTAGAAATAGCAATGGGGAAAAAAGGTTTATATAACTGGTTCTCGGGGAATGGCAACTAAGAAGTAAAGAGAGCCACAGCAGAGAGTTGAAAGAAATAATATGTTTACTTTTCTGAGTTAGGAATAGGGCATATTTCGATCACAAAAGAAACATTTAATGAGATATAGCAATGTAGTAAAATAATAACAGAACAGTTCATTTATAAATCTTGAGCTCACTATCTCACAAATACACAAATGTCTAGTACTAATTGTGAATGAAGAAAAGAATCCCATGTAGAGAATCTCCATGGGATATGTGGAGTACACATGGGACCAGAGTACTCTCTTCTCTCTCTCTCTCTCTCTCTCTCTCTCTCTCTCTCTCTCTCTCTCTCTCTCTCTCTCTCTCTCTCTCTCTCTCTCTCTCTCCTCTCTCTCTCTCCCTCCCTCTCTTTCTCCCCCTTTCCCTATTCCTCTCTCTCTCTTCTCTCTCTTTCTAAATCTCTCTCTCGTTCTCTCACCTGCCACTAGATACATTACTAAATGAGCACAACAGTACCTTGTGGACTATCTAGAGTATGTATTTGTGTACACACACATATATATACATAAATAGCTATGTGTATGCATATACACATATAGAAATATGTAACTATCACCTGTATTTTGTACTTCTCAGAAACTAACCATTCTGCCAGATGATTTCAACTCTGTAAATCATGTCTCCTCAGAACATTTCCCACCCCAGCTGCAGGACTTTATCTTATGTACTCCTCTATTTTTTTCAACTTCTTTTTACATGTTTTATTCCCACCTTTGGATCATGAACTCCCTGAAGGCAGAGACTGTCTTAGGCTTTTCTTTGTATCCCTAGTGCTTAGTACACTGCCTGGCTTATGGTAAGCACTTCGTAAATGTTTATTTATAACATATATATATATTTATGAATATATGTGTACATATACATATACATGTATATATGTGTGCACACACACAGATATCTTATGTTCTTCCTGACACTCAATATGCTCTCAGGAAACCTGTCTGTGCTGTCTAGGTTGTGTGTGCTCAGGGAGCACAGGCAAACTGTAATATTAGAATATGAAAAATACAAATGGAAGGACAAACCTGCTAATAAAATATCATTCCAAATTGAACAATCTTCTGATCTTCATAGGTGAAATCCACATCAGAGACTATATTATAATTATGTCTGACATATAACACTTTGAATGTTTGAGGTTTGCATAACACTTTACAACTCTTATCTCATTTGATCCTATTTTACAGAAGAGAAAACTAAGGCTGAGAGAAAATAAGTGATTTGCCCTGGGTCATACGGTGTAAGACAGACAATAAGTGTCAAACAGAATTTGGACACTTCTTTCTGATGCCAAGTCCAACACTCTATCCGCTGTGCCATCTAGCTTCCTCAATATAGAATACCCTCACAAATAATGATCAGTAGGTTACAGCCTCTGAATTATATTTTCAGTCATGGTGATAGATATGGTCATCGATTGATATTCTAGTTTTAACATAACTGAGCAGTTGAATCAATTTGTGACGGAGTATTAAAAATATAAATATAAGAGTTGGACTTTGCTTTGTATTATTTCCTGCCCTAGATTGGCACTATTAATTGAAACCTATCTACATCATCAAGACTCAAGTCCCAAAGGAATGGTTGCTAACAGCTAGAAAGGCAGCTCAATGTGTGACGTTCTGTAGGAAGTATCTGTGAAATATCTGCTAGTCCTAATAAGGAGAACAATATCAGGCCAAATCTGCTTCTGAAAAGTTCAATGAATTCTAGAATCATAATAGCTATTAATGGAGTGAACAGTTTACATTATTTTAGTGACTAAACACCTGTTTCACAAAAATTCTACATATACTTAAACTGTCACTAAACACAAGGAGTAGCAGAAAGAAAAGGGGAATAGGAAAAAAAGTGCATTCTACAAGAAAAATACAACACTCCCTTTGGCTCATAAAACTTGGTTTCCTAAAATATGTTTTAGAAATATTTACCTCGGAATTCTCGAGTCAAGGGAAAATCTATGTCAAAACATAAAACAATTCAGGACCAGGTGCAGTGATTTATGACTGTCATCAAACAATGTAAAAATGCTAAATTAACATGTTTTTTTTTTCTCTCAGGAGGATAAAATGTTATGAATGGCAAAAATGTGAAACACGGAAAAAGTGGCTTGGGGCTCATACTTTCACATTTGAATATATAAAAGGAAAAACCTTTAGCTGTTAAATTTTAAAATGTGTGTTTTCTGTGGTAGATGGGTTTTGTAGTGTTATCTTAAAATGAATAGGAAAACTTTCAAAATTAAGCATCAATATGTGTCATTGTACACTGAAAGTTCTGTTATTATTTGGAAAACTAGAACATTTGGAAATGAGGAAAAATAAGTGATAATATCTATCATTTACCAAGTATTTTAAGATGTGCACAACACTTTACATAGATTTCATTTTACCCAGAAAAAAACCCTGGAAGATAGATGTTTTCATATTTGATCCTTGTAACAACTCTTGTGCAGCTACGCAGTACAAAAGATAGAGTTCTGGGCTTGGAGTCAGGAACACCTGAGTTCAAATCTATCCTCAGACGCTTACTAGCTGTGTGACACGGAGCAAGTCACTTAACTGATATCTGTCTCAGTTTCCTTAACTACAAAATGGGAATTAATAGTGTCTATCTTCAAGGGTTATTGTGAGCATAAAATGATAAAATATTTGTTTTGGGGGGTTTTTGTGTGTGTTTTTGGAGGGGAGAAGGCAGGGCAATTGGGGTTAAGTGACTTGCCCAAGGTCACACAGCTAGTACGTGTCAAGCGTCTGAGGCCGGATTTGACCTCAGGTCCTCCTGACTCCAGGGCTGGTGCTCTACTCGCTGTGCCACCTAGCTGCCCCCAGTGATAACATATTTGTACACCATTTAGCACAGTGTCTGAAACATAGAAGATTCTTAATAAATTCTTGTCCCCTTCCCTTTTTCTCCTCTTTCAGAGATGAGGAAAGTAAGAAAAGGAGATATCTTGTGACTTGCCTAGATTAACACAACTTGAAGAAGAAATTGAACCCAGGGCTTAACTCCAAGACTGACATTCTCAGGGCAACATTTCTCTCTCTCTCTCTCTCTCTCTCTCTCTCTCTCTCTCTCTCTCTCTCTCTTTCTCTCTCTCTCTCTCATTCTGCAAAGAATGCAAAGAAATGCATTTTCTGCAAAGAGATATATAATACTGCAAAGAAATATATAATATGTTAAATATGTAATATAATACATATATTTATATACATATACACATGTATATACATGCACTGCAAAGTAAATATGGAGAATTGACAAATGTTTGGTAACTTTGCTCATTAGAGATAATAGAATTTTCTGTGGTCTAAGATATTTTGTCTGGTTATTTATATAGGCAAAACAAATCAGATGGCTGTCTATTAACAATATTCAGTTTGTGCTGCATAGTGATAAAAGAGAACAGATGTGTTGTATCTGTCAGGACTCTACTAGGTTCTATCTTCTTCTGGGCATGGAAATATATTTGAAGTTATATGTGGGAAGAGGACAGTGGAATATCACTTATGTTATTTAATACCATGTAGAAAGAGAGTCTATGGGGGGAAAAAGCTCTGTAGGTTATTGTAGGTTTTCTAAGATAACGTTTTCTTAATTGCAACAGATTAGCAGTTAGAGATCAAGAGGGAGTTTTGAGAGGATCTTATCAGAGAAAGCTAAAAACTATTGATTTCTCTAGATCCAGGCATGGTGTTCATGCTCTTAATTCACTACTGGGAAGGCTAAGGTTGCTGGCTCTTTTGAGTTTGGGAGTTTGGAGCTACATTGGAGTAAGTAGATTGGTTGTATATACTAAATTTAGGATTAATATGGTGAGTTACTAGTAGAGGGACGACAACAAGAATGACAAAAATCCAGTTCCTGATCTTGAAGGAGCTCACAATCTAATGAAAGAGACAACATACAAACAACTATGTACAACTGAGCTACATACAGGAAAATAGAAAATCAACAAAAGGTAGGTACTAGAAGTAAGAGGGACTGGGAAAGACTTTGTGTAAAAGGTGGGATTTTAGTTGGGACTTGAAGGAAGCCAGAGCAGCCAAGGAGCAGAGATAAGGAGGGAGAACATTCCAGCAATGTAGGACAGCCAAAGAAAATGCCCATAGCCAAGAGATTAATTGTGTTGTTTGAAGAACAGCAAAGAGGCCAGGCTCACTGTATCAAAGTGTACATAGTGATGAAGTGTAAGTTGTAAGAAGACTGGAAAACTAGAAATGTAGGGAGAAGTAGGCTTAGATTATTAAGGACTTTAATGCCTAACAGAGGATTTTGTATTTGATCCTGGAAGTGATAAGGAGTCACTGTAGTTTTATTGAGTAGGGGGGTGAAGTGGTCTTATCTGTGCTTTAGAAAAATCACTTTGGAAGTGGAATAGAGTATGGCCCAGAGTAGAGACAGACTATATCAAGGAGAGCAAGCAGCAGGCCATTCAATAGCCCAGGTTTGAGGTGATGTGGGCCTGCACCATGACAGATGTAGTATCAGAGTAAAAAGGAGCTATATTCTAGAGATATTCCAAAGTTGAAATTGACGGACCTTGGCAACAGATTATAAATGGGGAGTGGTAAATTGTGAGGAGTCAAAGATGACATCTAGACTATGCACCTTATGGGGAAGAAGGTGATTCCTGTAATGGCAAGGAAAGTGGGACTTTTCACTTTTTTTTTCTTTTGGAGTGCTTCTCAGCACTAAGGCAACCAGGTGTTTTTGACTGAGCCTTGCCTTTGATTGAATCAAGAGTCTTTTATTGAATCAAGAGTATGTCATGACCTGCTTAAGTCACAAGAAAGCCTAGGTTACATGAGTTTAAGTCATGTGGTTATGATGCTCTTTGGCCCTGAAGAAGTGTATATATACACTGAGGTTAGCATTTTGTTCCAGGGGCTCACTCATTGGAAAGGCTTTCCTGTGATTTCCCCAGACAAGACTCTGGGTAGCCATTAAGGAGCCTCCACCCCCTGCCCCTGACTTCGAAAACCCAGATGTTGGTGCTTCTCTCTCTGGTAACTATGTATGTATTGCTATGGACAGACAGAAGCCCTGTCTGCCGATTTGTGTTATTTGCCCTATTTATATAATTTCTGCTTGTAATTTGTGTTTTCTCTGAATTTCAGGGTGCTGACTTTAACCCCTGAACTAAGTGAATGACATATGTATTTTTAATTGAAGTGAAATTGTAAACCCCTTAAAGTTGCTTTCCTTAGAAAAGTAGATCAAAGAACATGTTCTAACAGCCCTCCTGTGTTCTGGTATTGTTGGTCTTATACCTCCACATTAGCTGCTAGCAGCATTGTTCTTACAATTCCCTAGATAGTAATAGGGAAGTTTAAAAGGGGATGTGGGTGGGAGTGGGAAAGATCATGAGTTTAGTTTTGGACATGTTGAATTTAAGAAGTCTACTGGTCATCCAGTTGACGATGTTTGAAAAGAAGTTGGAGATGTGAGATTGGAAATAAATAGAGAGATTTGGCAGGATAGGTGGATTTGAGAATCATCAGTACAGGGATGGTAATTAAATCCATGGAAGCTGATGAGATCATCAAGTAAAGTACTATAGAAGAAGAGAAGAGGACCTAGGACAGAAACTTGAGGGTCACCTGAGACTGGAGGGTGTGGAGGAGGATCCAGCAAAGGAAATAGAGAAAGAACAGTCAGATAGGTAGGAGGAAAACCTGGATAGTGTGGTGTCCCTAAAACTTGGAAGAGCATATCAAGGAAGAGAGAGCTATTAGCAGTGCCAAAGACTGCAAAGAGGTCAAGAAAAACTTCTCTTCTCATAGAGAGTAAGTCTAGACATTCTGGGGGAGCAACAGCCACTCTCCACAGAACAAAGGGCAGAAGTTAGTCACTATTGAGGAGGCATAGAGGTGTGTAAATAGATAGATGACAGATAAATAAAAAGATAAATATTTCTATCAAGATGTACACATACATATACACACAAACATATATTCTTACATGTATATATTATATACATGACCATATATAGACAAACTTTTACATGCACTCACATACATGCATACATACATAGCCTTATATGCATACATATCCATACATATACACTCATACATATATACATATAGAAGATGTGTGCAATGTGCATGGTATAGTGTACATATGTATATGTAGAAAGATGTGCATACACATATGGACACATGTGTATGTGTGTATGTATAATTAGGAAGAGGGTTGTTTTCTTGGGATGGATGCATCCAATATTGAGCAGAGAACATGCTCAAACTTATCAAGCACTCTGATTCCTTTCCACTTCTACATTTGCCTTTGGCAACAAATAATCAAAGTAAGAATTCTAGAAAAAATATAGATACTTTGGAAATTCTGGGCAGGAAATGGAAAGACTTGTGAACATAATGGGTGCTTTCTTTCTCTTCTAATTCGTGGTAGTGACTTTGAAGGCATGATATGGGACGTGAACATCTGGCTACGAAGATATTGCCAGAGAAAAGGATTTGGTTTCTTGGGCTATGGCCTATGATACCAAAAGAGTAGGTCCTCGGCAAGGAACAGAGTGTACCTTATGAAGACTGGAAGAATGTGTTTGGCAGCCGACTAAATGGCTTGACTAAGATGAATTTAGCCTCTAGGTTAATTTGAGGGGGAGGGAGAAAAAATGAGCAAGTAAAATTTCAAAACCAGATAATATGGAGTGAGCATGCATGATGTAAAAAGGGGCAATGGAGCAGAAATGGCATTTAACAATTCTCTTGTGAAAATAATAGGGAAACAAATCATTAGTAATATCTGTGACCTCAGATTCTAAAAGATTACATGCAACATAGGAAACAAAGTACAATTGAAATTTTAACATGAACTATTTCATATAAACTGCAGGAACTTAGTAGGATGAAACTCATGACAGAAGTATGGGGGTAAAAGAGAATATTTCATTCAAAAGGAAAATTAATTTAATAAAATATATAATAATAGTATGGTATATAAATGAAGCACTTGTTTGGAATTACCCCAAATGAAAGAGGAAGTGCGGTACATATTCTGTGCATTGAGTTTAAAGAAGAGAAAAACAGAAGAAATATTGTTTAAGCAGACTATATTACAGACTTCCCAAACAGTTGAAGGATATAGATGATACTTTCCCTAATACAAGTCACAAGAAGCACACAGGCAAGCAATAGTAGTGATTAGAGACCTCAGAAAATCTGACAATTATTGAATTACTGAAAGTGTACATCTAATACAAAGGAAATAGCTATTCACAACAACCATAATAGTGAGAATGACTTATATATATATACACATATATATGTACATATGTATGTATGTTTACTTCACAATCTACAGATTCCTTTTCTTTAAATAACTGTGAAATAAGCATGCTGTGTTATTATTCTGATTTTGTAGTTGAGGAAACTGAGTCTCAGAAATGTAAAGTGATTTGGTTATTGTTGTTGTTTGTCCTTCATTCTTGAACAGGACCAATGACATCAGGAGAATGATGTCTTGACTTGCAAGTAAATTGATTTAAGTGAGGCAGGGCTGTGCAAAGTCATTAGCCTCATTCTCTCCTCCAGGGCCATTCAGAGTCCAGTGACAAGACAAAGGTCAAGACAACTGGTGATGGCCTCAGATGCAATGGGAGACCTTGGCTTTTTAAGCTAATGTCTTTGAAAGACAGACACATGGATAGATAGATAGATAGATAGATAGATAGATAGATAGATAGATAGATGGATAGATAGGTTATAAATAGGTAAATAGAATACATAAGCATTTATTATGTGCCATGCACTGTGCAAAGAGGTGGAGATATACATACAAGCAAAGTCCTTACTACCAAGAGCTTCCATTCCAAAAAGGAATGACAATGCTGAATGGAAACTAGAGAATGGGGTGGGGGGAAGAAAGGGTACCATGCAGACATAATGACTAAGGAGGAGTTAGAGAAGTCTGGAGAGATAGTTGAGATAAGAGTGAAGTGAGCATGGCTTAGGACCCTCCAGAAATGATGTTCTGAAGTCATTCTTTGGAAATCTTACTTCCTCCAATTACACTGAAGAATGCCCAGGCGATGTTGAGTCCTTACATTCTGTTAGAAAACTGCCTCCAGCAACTGTTAAGAGTCTTGCCAATCTGAAACCTCAACTGTGTCCTTCTAAAGCAAAATATGCTAATGCTAACACTAGAGCTTTTAAATAAGGATTATGGTTGGTATGAAACTAGACTGTTAGTATAGAGCTTTGTATTTGAAAGCAGTGCATATGGGGTATGCTATTGTCACAATGCTCCTGTAACAATTCACCTTAGACTAAAGTGAGTTGTCAATACAGATTCAAGTTAGCAGCAATTTAATTGACTATGTGGCAGGTGGAGCACTTAAGGCTAGTTGTAGATTAATGAATCTAAATTGACACATAGGACTGGGAAAGCATATAGTTAATCAGTGCAATATATAGCTTAACTTCCACAATAGCTATAGCTAGTTCAAATTTCCCTTTGACATAATGTTGTGGGGGATGGGGGGAACAAACAAACTTCTCTTTAAAGATAAACCAAAGAACCACATATGTCTCATATGTCTTATGCTTCATTTTGTAAAGCTTTTTGCAGATGTACTCTTCAGTTACTCCTAAACACTTGATTCATTGAAGAATTTCCTTTTTAATTCATCAATGCAAACTTAAGTTGGTTGAAGTAACCTAACAAAGTACCATTACGTTCTGGTACTAAGAAAGTGACCTTTCAATAAAACTATTGAAATGCAAAAAAAAGGAAAAAAAAAAAGAAAACAGTGCCCCCCCCCCACTTCTCCCATTATCTTTTGCTATCTAGCCCTAGACTTTGAGTACAGGGCAAGATGACAGGGTGAGCTGACAGTCTAAGCATAATGTGGCATCCTTAGAACCAAAGAGAATGGAATGGAACTTTTGCCTTTGAGTCAGTATTGATTCCTCTGTGATTTTCTCAACCCATTTTCTGTAGTACTAAGGAACTATAAGAGGTAATGTTGGGGTCAGAACATATGACATAATGGAAATATAATTCCCTGTATGATCATGAGTAAATTATGTGACCTTTCTGGCCCTTAGCTTCCTCATTCTTTGAATTAATGGGTTGGAAGAGAGTTTCTCTAATGTCCCTTTTGGTTCTAAATATTTCTAGAATAATATTTATATTTTATATATAAATATATTTATATATTTAATATATTAGAATTATATTTAGCCTTTCTATCCAATATTGTATAATAGCACAAACATTTCATGCTATAGGAATAGAGGTGGTCCTGATACAGTTTGAAAAAAAGATCTAGCCAGAACTAAACTATAAATCCAAGTTAACACTTTTTTCTCAGCATTGTTATTTTTGGAAGTTTTTTTTGTTGTTGTTTGGTATGTGTGTGTGTGTGTGTGGGGGGGGGTGGGTGTGGGTGTGAGTGTGTGTATTTCTTTGCATATATTTTGAGTAGTAAAAATTATCTATTTATTTCTTATGGCAATGCATATAGAGACTTCAAAAGATCTATGATTTCAGCCTGATGGGGGCACTCTTTCCACTGATTCAAGTTGTAACCATCACATGATTTCATGAGTTTCTGTTCTCAATAAAATCATTATTTTGTGCTTGGTCTTCTGATGCTCAGCTTCTCCAAGTTTAGCTAGGTTGGGTTTTGGACAAAGAACCCACAGGAAATTTTTTTCAGCTGGATAAAACCAGTGGTGTGCTGATAAATGTTTAACAACTGCCTCTCCAGAAATAACAAAATGTACACAAAACATTCTTTTAAGTTTAATTTGAATTATTAACATTTCTCTTAACAAGATCTTTCCCACCCATTAATGGGCCATGTGACCTGCTTATATCACAGGAAGCCTAAGTTACATGTGGTGGGAGGAGTTTCCTGACGGGAAAAGGAAGTTATGTTACAGGAAATGCTGAGACAGAGAGAGAGAGAGAGAGAGAGAGAGAGAGAGAGAGAGAGAGAGAGAGAGAGATGTTATGGCTGCTAATGCCCTCATGATTGTTAGAACTGAACAGGCTGACTTAGCTGTACTGTGAGTTTGTTTTGGGGAAGACCCCAGCAGGGGGTCAGAGAGGTGGAAAATGAGCAAACAACAAAAACAAAAAAGAACCTAACCATAAAAATTACTATGGTGACAGTGAAGTTCATGTAACAAACTTAAATGAAGTCAAAACAGCCAGAAGTAAAGCCTGAAAGAAAAAGGTGAATTGGACATAAGCCCAGCAAGAATTCCTGGATGAGCTAAAAATACATATTTTTAAAAGGCTCCAGGTTGTTATATTGTGCATGGAATATTTTTCTTCTGTGGTAGAGGGGATAAATGGCTTATGGGATATGGTTCTTTGGTGTCTAAATAAATGTTATACTTCTACCTTCCATGTAGAGAGTCACATATACTTTGCAATACAGAACTATATAGGCATTTTGACAATTATCATCTACATTGTTATTATTGCCTTACTCTTACACCCTAGCACAACAGACCTTTCCTGCTGACCTTCCAAGTTGTTTTGGACTGGAAATTTGTTTTGCTCCATCTTTTTGTTGGTTCTGCTGCTCTAGCATTTATTTAGAGTCATTTTTAAAGGTATTTGGAGGGAGTGGGGGGAGAGCTCAGGTGAGTCCCTGCCTTTACTCTGAAATCTTCTAGATTTACAATTCTTAATAATTACAAGTTTCATATCCCCATGTAGGGATATAAACAGTTTAACTTTACTGAATAACATGGTGTTTTTTTTCATTCCTGTTTACCTTTTTATGCTTCTCTTGAGTTTTGTATTTGAAGATTGAATTTTCTGTTCAGCTCTGGTCTTTTCAGCAGAAACGTTTGAAAGTCCCCTATTTTATTGAGCATCCATTTTTTTCCCTGAAAGATTATGATCAATTTTGCTGAGTAGTTGATTCTTGATTATAATCCAAACTCCTGTGCCTTCTGGAATACAATGATCTTTTAATGTAGAAGCTGGTAAATCCTATATAGGCCTGACTGTGGCTCCATGGTATTTGAATGGTTTCTTTCTGGCTTCTCAAAGCATTTTCTCTTTGACCTGGGAGCTCTGGAATTTGGCTATAATATTCCTATGAATTTTCATTTGAGGATCTTTTTCAAGAGGTGAGTAGTAGATTTTTCAATTTTTATTTTACTCTCTGGTTCTAGGATATTACAGAAGTTTTCCTTGATAATATCTTGAAATGTGATGACTAGGCTGATAGTCTGATAATTTGATATCCAATCAAATATTTCACATTTTCTTCTATGTTTTGTTCCCCATTTTTCATTGTTTTATTGTTTTTTGATGTTTCATGGAGTCATTAGGTTTCCCCTTGTCTGATTCCAATTTTTCAGGGATTATTTTCTTCTGTAATCTTTTGCACTTCTTTTTCCATTTGGCCAATTATGCTTTTAAAGGAGTTATTTTCATCAGTGAATTTTTGTACTTCTTTATATATTTAGCCAAATTCTGTTTTGTTTAGGTGTTATTTTCTTCAATTTTTTTTTTGCCTTGTTTAGCAAGCTATTAATTCTTTTTCATAATTTTCTTCCTCTGCTGTCATTTCTTTGCTTAATTTCTCTCCTACCACTCTTATTTGATTTTTAAAATATGTATTTTTAGCTCATCCAGGAATTCCTGCTGGGCTTATGTCCAATTCACCTTTTTCTTTAAGGCTTTATTTGTGGCTGTTTTGACTTCATTTAAGTTTGTTACTTGAACTTCGCTGTCACCATAGTAATTTTTATTGTTAGGTTCTTTTTGTTGTTGTTGTTTGCTCATTTTCCACCCTATTTCTTGACTTTGAACTTTATGTTAAATGTAGACTCTATTCCAATCTTGGGAGGAGTGAGAGGGACACTGTCTTGGATTTCAGGCTTTTTTCACACTGTTTTTTTCAGAGATAGTTCTGAGAGTTTGAAAACTTTCTGTGCTCCCAAGGTGGTGTGATCTGGGGGGAGCTGTAGTCCCTACTCTCCCGGTCTGCTCTCTGGTCTTTATCCAGGAAGGGCCTCTGATCCCTTGGGATTGCAATTTATGTTGCTCCTTATGCTCCCCACCCCTACACCATAATATTGTTCCTTAGAGTCCCTGATCTCTTGTGACCAGAAGGCATGTTGTTCTTCAGGGTCCCCAATTCCTTGTGGTCAAAAGGGATATTGGCCTTTAGCCTCCTATTTCCTCTTGACCAAAAGTACTCCTCTCCACCCTTGAACTATGCCTTAGAAGTATAGGCAATAGAGTTGCCAGATAGAGTCTTGTCTTATATCCAATGCTAGTAAGGGGGTCCACTCTAACTTTTTTTCTGACCAGTTTCCAGGTTCCCTTATTGTTGCTGGCTTGAGAGCTTCCAAAGCTGCTGCTACTGCTTTTGTTTCTACCACCTAGTCCATCACTGTTGTTTTATCTACATAGGCTCTGGTCCAGCCTCCATGCCCATGTCACAGATCTCCCTTTCCAACATCCTAAATTGTCTTGGGCTGGAAGAATGTATCATTCTAACCTTTTGTTGCCTCTGCCACTCCAGAATTCAATTTGAGGTGTTATTTTAAGGATGTTTAATGGGGAATTTTGGGAAAGCTCAACTGAGTGCTTTTTCTACTCTGCCATCTTGGCAGTGCCCCAAGAAGTCTTATTAAGAGAATTCTTAGGCATAGAATTGGTGCTACGAGTGAACTAAATAGTGGGACTGTATTGTCAGAAGTAAGCGGGAATCGCTTATAGTCACTTTGATATTTTGGGTGAGCCTGGCTATTACCTTAAACATGGTCAATCATTATTTATTTTATTTATAAATTTTCACATTGTCAATAAATTTATGGTTGGAAACATTAATATTAAGAATAAGATAATTAAGGCTTTTAATACAGGGCTTTGAGCAATTGCTTATGGCAGCAAGAAATGAAGAAAAGTTCTTTTGTGGTGAGATCTTCAATTTCATTGATTAATTCTTGAGAGAGATATTTATTAATGAGAAAGATTTTATTAATTTATGAAAAAAACACCTAAACTTACTCCTGTATTGCCCTCAAACAAGATTCTTCACTTTTTTTGTCATGGATCCATTTGGAAGTCTTTCAAAGCCTATGAACCCCTCCTCAGTATAATATCTATAAATTCATAGATAAAATGAATGAGAATACAAAGTAATGATGTAGTATTCCCAAACAAATCCATGAAGTCCCCTGAAATTTATCCATGGATTACTTTGTGGTCTATACTCTGGATTCCCTATTCTAGAACATGGCATGGTAAGAATGAATATAGGAATGAATTAAGTAAAAGGCACAGATGATATATAAGCATGGTTGATTGACTTGTGTAACTATTACATATGTGAGAATCTTTATAAATTATAAAATTATGTGTGTTATTTATGATCATTTTTACACCAAGCTAAAATTTTTAAATTATCTCATGATTTGAAAAACTCTTACCTTTCTTTACTGAAATTTTGATCTCACAAAATAGAAGAAATAATATAGGGAAGACATCTAATCTGGGCATACTTTTGATCAATAAGTAAGATTGAGTTTTATTAGGAAAGAGTAAGTTCCTGTTTCCATATTCTGTAGGTCAAAATTCCAAAATCCTTGGTACCACTACTGGTTCAATATCAGAAACTACTATGATTGTATTCATGGAAATGATACTAAAGAAGATGTATTACCTTCTCTCTTGCTGCTGCTATACCCTAACGATCATTGGGTCCTTCCATATGAGGTAGAACTGAAGCTTCCTATGTATGCAGTCTCTACCCTTTTAAAATGTGAACTCCATGAGAGTAAGGATTGTTTTCCTCCTCTATTTGTAGTGCCAGAGCATAGCATAGTTCTTTAAACATAGTAAGTATTTGAGAAGTACTTGTTCATTAATTTTTGGAAAGTATCTTGGGAAAAGAATATTGCATACAATCAGACATGTTCTGTAGTCTATAGGGGAGTTAATTTCACAAGACAGGGAAAAGGCAGTGTATTGTAATTGCTCTAGGACTTAAAGTAGGTCTCTCTGAATAATTAGACTAGTCATTCAATAATGAAAACAACTGAGCTCTCTTTGGCATTCACTAAGTAAGACCTTGTTACCTTACTTGCAAAGTCCAAAGACTGAAGCATGGGAGAGAAAGGCAGGAACAACAAAGGAAGGATACTAGAGAAGAAAACATCTCAAAAAATAGGATGAAGAAGGATTGGGAAGGCATACAATCAGTAGATAAAGCATTGGTCCTGGACTCAGGAAGACTTCAGTTCAAAGTTGACCTTAAATATTTACTGGCTGTGTGACCTTGAGCAAGTCACTTAACCTCTATCAGCCTTAGTCGTCTCAACTATAAAATGGGGATGATAATAGCACCTGCCTCCTAGGATTGTTGTGAGGATCAAAAGAGATAATATTTGTAAAGCACTTAGCACAGTGCTTGGCTTGTAGTAGACATTTAATAAATGCTTACTTTCAGAGATTTTTCTATAGCCTCAGATGTGATGAACTATAAGCCATGGCAGGAAGAGCCAAGAATCTAGGGTAGTTCTTTAAGAGGATATTCCCTGAACTTGACACATTATAAAAAGCTCTCCAATTCCTCT
>CM053622.1:246151046-246168222 GCA_028646595.1 Phalanger gymnotis | reverse complement strand
TCCATGGCCAAAAGCTACCTCCTTAACTTTGGGTTTACTCACTAGATTTCTTTCTCAAAAACCAAGCCTTAAACACAATTCACTCTGGATTTCATTGGGACAATGGCTCCCTGCTCTCCTAGCACAGAGTGAGTGCAAATACTAAATACTAATTGTTTCTCTTTTGGCCAGGAACAAAGAGGATCTTCCCCTCCCAATTTGATTTTTTTTTGTTTTTGATTAAAGGGGCCATTCCTTGATTAACTTCTTAAAGAGACCTATTCACCGAATAGTCATGATCTCACTCAAAGTGAGAACCTGAAAAGACCTTAGCCTAAAAGGGCCAGGATCTCTGAATGCATCCTGGGCCATCATCAGTCGCCCTGGTGAACATCAGGCCACTGGATCCAGATGGCTCTAGAGTAGAAAGTGAGGCTGGTGACCTTACACAGCCTTCAAGTCATATCATCATTTCCCTGATGTCATGGTCCTCTTCCAAAATGAAGGACAAACACATAATGAGATAAAAATGTAGACAGGATGCATAGAATATACAAATCATGGGCAAATAATCAAGAGTTTAGTATGATTTCAAATGAAAATCAAAGTCTAAAACATCTCTATGAGAGTTGGGAGATCTCTTAACTTATTTTGATTACAGAAAATTAATTATCTCCTTTTTTATTCTCACTACTGACATATCGGCCACTTTAAGTAAGAAATCATAGGTTCTGGACCAATGACCAAAATAATGACAACTTGAAAATGTTGACCAAATAAAAGTAGCTATTTTTACTTCATTTTCTATTTTGAGTTCTTTTTCAATGTGTGACATGATTAATGTGATTTTATTTATAGTTGCTTCAGATTTATCTTTTGTATCAGAACAGATGTGTTTTTCTTTAAAAAAAAGCCTTAAATGCTAGAACAAATACATTTTTGTTTCATTTATAAAATGTAATTAATCTTTTAAGTGGAGCATCTATAACTGTAGTTTTCTCGGGTACAATTAAATCTTTTTCTGATCTAGATGGTGTACTATTGGGAAAGGGAGGGAGGGAGGAGAGAGAGAGAAAGAGAGAGAGAGAGAGAGAGAGAGAGAGAGAGAGAGAGAGAGAGAGAGAGAGAGATCTGAGTTGATGAAATTCCGACTCAGACACTTGCTCTGTCGATCATGGGTAAATCATTTAACCTCTCTGCTTCAATTTCCTCACATTAAAAATGAGGTAGTAGGACTTAATAGCTAAGATGTGATGGCTTGATAGATAAGGTTCTTTTCACTTCTTGTCTATTTTTTTGAGAAAGTAGGCATTTGGTTGCTTTCCTATTGTGAATCAAAACCAAAATATTTAGGACAGAAGGAAAAAATACTATTAGTTAATCCTATCAAATAGTAAAGGGGATATTCTGTGAGGTATTGAGTTTCCCTCATTAGAGAGCTCTGATAGTGGGTGGGTTTTACAGATGTCAATGGGTTCTTATTGAGATAGGATTTGAATAGATGGCCCCTGATAATATTCTATAAGTCCCTGAGTTATAAGAATTTATATGCTTTTCCAAGCATTAGGTCATATGACTTCTAGCTCAGCATCTAATTTAAAATATATTTTAGAACTCATTAAAGTTCACTCATTACCTTATCTTGGTCTTAGTTTCTTCAGTTATTATACGAGTTAGATATATTCTAGTATCTTCGAGGGCCCCTTCCAGGTTTAGCATTCTATGATTCCATAGCTAGATGACTCAATACTTTTAGAACAGAACATGTCTTTCCATTTTTGGTCATCATTTCTAATTAGTTCAGCTCCCCCTTCCAACCCATGTTGGTGGCACAGAGTTATTTACAATGAGGTCATGAGCTCATGTCTTTTCCTAATAGACAAACGTTCACATTTAGAAACTGGAAAAATCGGCATTGTCACTACCACCCAGTGTGTTGGACCCAAGAGAGAATAAAACTTGAAAATAAACACCTCATGTTGGAGTTTTCCATTCCATCAAAATCAAAGCAGATTGCTGGAGAAATCCAGAGAAGCCTTCTCTATCACCACATTACTGCCCATGCCGGAACTGTGATGTGAACAAAGGACTTCAGTTTTAGAGATGCCAACTGAAAGGTTTTCGCTAGTGACAAATTAAAGTTGAATACATTAGAACATGTAAGTGAAATAACACCAATATTAACCCCCCCCCATGAGGTAAGTGTAGGTCATTAGAGCAAGAATTATTACCCATTTTAAAAATTGCTAGTTTCTTTTTCTCTGGCAGGAAAACAGTGAGCCATTTTAGCAACTTGGCAAAGGCAAGTGTATCTTAGCACAGTTTCAAGATAGAAACAACTTGTCATGTAAAAAGCATAGGCAAGGCAGTTACCAGGATAGAATATGGTAGTAGAATATTCGATTTTGCAAACATTTGTAAAAAGTAGAGAAGGACTGAGTTCTGTACTTGATCACATCAGTTAACAATTAAAATTAAAATAGAAAAGAATGGATTATTTTGGTCTTGTTTTGATAATTACTGTTTCAGTACTTTCATCATTTCACCAACTTGATGATATCATCTAGGATCATAGATTTAAAGCTAGAAGAGACCTTAAATATCAAGAAATCTAGCTCCCTCACTTTACAGAGGAAGAGACCAAAGCTCAAAAGGATGTAATGATTTGCTCTAGGTCACACAATTAGTAAATAGCATAGTCTGGATTTGAACTCACATTCTCTTGATTCTAAATTGCATGCTATTTCCATCATGCCACATTTCTGTTTTTCCCTGTTTTGCTATCAGTTTTGAACCCAATACATCACACACACACACACACACACACACACACACACACACTTATGTACACATACACCTTACTCAAAGAATTTGCAAGGTAAAAGAAAATGTAAACTCACTGGGATTTCTTTTCTCACAAGTAGTTGATGGGTCACTTTGCTAGTAGTTGGAAATCAAATATGCTTCTTTAGTCTGTCCACAAACAACTAGGTAAGTGCACTTTCTCAGCTGGTTTGCAAATCTATCTTAATCCATCATTTTAAAATGTTTTATAACTAAAAGTCATCATCACATCAAGTGCACCTGGTTTTCATGACAGAGAACTGACTTTTTTAGAATCAGCTTTTAGGCAAGTGTTCATTCTTTCTCTTTTTCCCTTGAGACCAAGACATACTAGTCTACATATTACAGTGTGAGAACATATGTCTAATTGCAACTCAGTTAGCCCCTTTGTAGATATTTGACAGAACTGCTCAGGGGCATACATGGGACTGAAAAATAGAGAGGGAAAAAGTAGAGGAAGAGAGATAGAGAGATTCAGTTATTGGGTTGAATCAGGGAATATGGATGTGAATTTCAACTTTATTACTTTCAGGTGTGTGAACTTAAATGAGTCACTTGAACTCATTGAGTTTCAATTTCCTTATGTGTACAAAAGATACTCTTACTGCATATCTCACAGAGCTGTTGTGAGTATGAAAAACAATAATGGATGTAATTTTTTAAACACACCAGACAAGAGGATTTATCCTTGGATTGTAAAGTGATAAAGAAATATTCAGTTCTATATACAAGAAATTTCATTACTTATTACTGCAATGCATGCTAATCTACTTTAAAAAGAGTGTTAAGGTAACTTCATTTTTTTAGATCCTAAATTAAGAATTGTGCTGCTTTAGGCAGTCATTGTACTAGTCAAATTGGATTTAGGCTGGCCAGATTGCAGTTTGGCAGATACTTGGGCTGTAACATACATCATCCTGGATAAAATTAACATAGTACAGCATCTTAGCAATAAAGAAACATAAAGATAATCAACTGTGTATTTCTCAAGTAAACTACATACAATGAAATCAATGGAGAACTTCCCTTTCATGTTACTTCCTTTAGGGAGATGTAGTAAGATTTATACTCAGAAGCACTAGGGGAAAAGTTAATATTTAATTGCATCCTACAGACTATTGTTTGATTTTCTTTTAGTAACAGGGAACCAGAATCAGGACCAAGAAGGATATTTGCCCTTCATTTGGCTCCTTGGGATTTGATAGAAAGAAAAAGAACCATAAGATAGTCATTGCTGGTCTAAATACAAATTTATATCCTATTTGTGTTTTAAGCACATGTTCAACGTTAAAATTGGCCCCTTTCTTTGTCCCAGTTGAATGTAGAAGATCAAAATTCTGATACTGCTAAAGTATTCACTGACATTTGGTAACTCAAGGTGAACATTAAGGTTTCTTGTACTACACACATGATTTCCAAATAGCTTGGCCTATCTGCTTTTGAGATAGTCAAGATTAAGCAAGTTAAGCCTGAGGTCTTGCAAGGACCCATTGTGCCTCACAAATGCTTTGTGCATGTCGATCCGCATGGTGCCCTTTCTAAGAGAGAAAGCTGAGTTAGCAGTACTTCAGGAATCAGGAAATAAAGACACCTGGTTATAATTTTCCACCATTTTTTTTGGCTAGACTAAGCTGCTTGTCTTGTGATCTTTTATTGCTCTTGAATTCCCTCATTAACTCTTTAAAACATGCTGTTGTATTGCATTTTTTCAGAGTCCAGGAAAATAGAGCTTCCCTTAGATTATCACTGATTTACGAAGATGGTATTTATTATGGGACCAGATGCTATATTCTGCCCTGTATTCTCTCATTACCACTAGTAGTAATTCAAGTGAATTTTAAATATGTCTGTTACTTTCCTTCTCACCTTATATGAAATATAATTCTCTGCTGTTTCTCGAAGATTTAAGGGAGATATTTAAAGTCAGGCTCTTTTTTTTTTTTTTTTTACCAAAAGTCCCTTGGTGCCTTGGCTTGGCTAACAGCATGTTCTTTACTGGAGTAAAGACCAACTCATCATATATAATTGCCCCAAAAGGTTAACCAGAAAATTTAGGTGCCTTAAACTTCCACTACCATAATGTATTTAGAACTTGCTTTCCAAATATACCATCCAAAGAACACCAGAGGAATCAGATGTACCCACTCGCACATATTTTATATGTATATGTAGTATCATGAAAAAATGTTTTCCAGTCTTTAAATCTATATACTTCCTACAGTGTTCACCTAAGGGTAAATGTGAAGATTATCATTGCCATCATTAATTTTTTGAACATTAAAATAAATGTGCATGCTTACAGGACTGATTGCCTCAAACGCAGTAGCAACAAACAGCATTTACTAACCACCTACTATGTGCCAGGCATTGTGCTAAGTACTGGGGTACAAAGAAAGGAAAAATATGTTTTTTTTGCACTTTGAGGAGACAGAATTCTGATAGGAAAGACAACATAAGCACAATTATGTAGATACAGGGTATACAAATTGCCAGTGGGAGGTGAACTAAGATGGAAGGAAGGCATTAGCAGTGTGGGGATTGTGTAGGGGAGGAACCAGGATAGAATTATTAGGGCATATAAACATACATACATAACATGTTTATAATAAATGTATATATATTCACACACATGTATACATATAGGCACACATATATTTGGTGGTATATTATGCAATATACATTTATATTTGTTCAAAAACATATATACAGAAGTATATCTATTCAAACAAATTAGTTGTTGCTTACAAGTATTAAAAACAATTGAAGTTTACAAATGTATTAAGATTTTTTGCTTTTGTGGGCTGGTGACAAAGTTTTGTGTGTTTTTTTAATCTAGGTTCCATTTTAAATGGAACTCCCTGGAATTTGAAATTCCCGACTTGGCTGAGAAAGAATATTAGGATTTCTCTAATGTTTAGTATTCTCAACTCTGCCAAAACAGAAAAATAATCAT
The DNA here is from genome assembly GCA_028646595.1 of Phalanger gymnotis. NCBI lineage: Eukaryota > Metazoa > Chordata > Mammalia > Diprotodontia > Phalangeridae > Phalanger > Phalanger gymnotis. The sequence goes on along the minus strand of CM053622.1, from coordinate 246,162,446 downwards.
GAAAGAAAATTAATTCTCCAGTAAAAATCATGTAATTTGTGACAATAAAGAAATCATTACATAAGCAAATTGGGTATTAATAGTTTAACATTACCAGTACTGGATGTAATTTATTTTATTTTATTTTTACTGATTCCCTTTTTATTTTTATATGTCTATCAAGACTCCAATAGATCCATCTATTTTCCAGTAGATCCATCCTTTCTAACAAATATATACAGTTAAGTAAATCAACAGTTTTTCTGAAACTATATCTTTCATTCCACTTCTGTACTCTACCATTTCTGTCCTATGAGGTGGATGTCATGTTTCTGCATTTGTGCTCTAAAGTGTTGATTTGTCATTTAATTCATCATAATTTTTAAATTGTTACAAAGTTTCGTTCTGTTTTGTTTCATTTTCCTTATGATGGCTGGCATGTAATTTTTCTCTTGGTTCTACTTATTTAATCCTGCACCAGTTCATACATATATTCTCAACTTTCCTTGAGTTCTTTACATTTTGCATTTCTCATTGTTCAATAGTATTCTATTACAATTACATACTACAGTTTCCTCAATTATTCATCAATCTATGGGCAATCATTCTCCTCCCACTTTTAGCTAACAACACAATGTTTGTCTCATGACCAGAGTTTGATAGAATACCTCTTGTCTGTAGGCAAGCAAGAATATAGCATATAGTAGTTGTTTTTTCCTTAAATGTTTGGTAGAATCCAATTTTAAGTCCATCTGGACTCAAGTAGGTTTTTTTCCCCCTTTTAGGAATACTCTTATTGCTTATACAATTTCTGACTGGATTAAATGCTTTATTTCTGATTCTTTTAATCTAGCTATCTTATTTTTTCTAGATAATCATTCATTTCACTTAATTTTCAGTTTTGCTTTTTTATTTAATGGAGGTATGGTACTTCTAACAATCATCTTTATTTCCTTTCTGTTATGGAGTTCTTTCTTACAGTTATGATTTTGTTATTCTAATTTATCCCTTCCTTTTTGTCAAATTAACTTTTTTTGTTTTGACTATATTTTTAAAAAGCTATTGTATTTGTCAAATCAATATACTTATATTTGATAATTTTCAGAATTTCTATTTTGTGCTTTTTCATGGAATTTAAACTTGTTAATTTTCTATGTTTTTGTTTAAGCTGTATGCTTAAACAATTTAGGTTTTCTTTCTTTTGTTGAAGAAGAATATTTGAAGATACAAGTTTTCTCTGAAAATAATTATCTTATATTAATTTTCTTTAAAACAATTTTTGTTATATTATTTGTTTTTTTGCCTCAAGGATTACCTTGTTTAGTTTTAATTTAAGAAGGGATTCTTTTAAAAGAAATTTCCTCTATTTATTATAATTTTTATATTTTGTTTGAGTACCTGTAAAGGACATGTTTCATATTTCCGGCTTTCAACATTTGTTCATGAATTTCTTATGTCCAAGAAGATGTTTATTATTTGAAAAAGTGCCGTAGATAGCTGGGGTACATGAATACTCCTTAAAATTGCCATTCAGTAATCGAAAGTACCTATAATGTCTATTATTCATAAAATTCTATTCATATCTTAAACTTCTTTCCTGTTGATTTTTTTCATAGATTTGTATAATTTTGAGGGTGGATTTCCACAGATATATTTTACTATCAGTATTGGTGTCTGTAAGCATAATGTATGTATTGAAATGAATTGTGCATATGTAATTAAAAAGTTAATTGAAATAGATGGAGAAAATATACTTAAGAAAAACTTAAGTGAACAAAATGAAGAAATAGTCCAACAAGAATTTTTAAAGTGCTTCATAGTGCCAGTTTCAAAACTCTGCCTAGTATATTTGGGGGAAAGCTTGTCCCATTCACACACATATTTGATTTTATTTTTCCCACTATTGCATTACATTTTGTTTCCCTTTTTTAATTCCTCCTCTATCTTTATGGGAAGTATATCCTGGGAAAGAAATGGAATAAAATCTGCACTGGTTATCTATAACCAAGATCATGTTATTCCAATCCTCTAACCTCTAACTCTTCAGCCAATGTAGACTCAAATTATTAGGTCCTGCCCTTTCTCTCTTTTTCCTTTTGTTCATAAACATTCATAACCAGTCTTCTTTGGTAAACAGACAGTTTTTGTTTATGTCTATTTTCTCCCCAATTCTACTCTCTCTTTGAAAACCCCTTTTCTCTTCCTATCTCCCCCCAACTCTCTATTAGTTTTTTTTTATTTTGTTTTAATTTTGCATGACTTCTCCCTGCCCTTCCCTTTCTTAGTTCACCCCCAAAGTGTAATGGGCTCTTTCTGGTACTAGGTGGTACTCTTACTTATGCCTTATGTGAAATCATTAAGGAGAAATTGGATGAACACTTGTTATGTACATTGTAGAGGGATTCTTTTTTTCCAATTTAATTAGGACTATTTGGACAATGAGGCCCTGTGGTGATAATTTGATTGAAGATGTTTCCTGCCCATTCAATAGGCCTCAGGTGGGGCCAGTTAAGAGAGGCAGGCCAATGCCTTTGTGATGCCAATCAGTGATTAAAGATCTTTCCCACAGCCTTTTGCCAATTGGGCGTGAAGCGCTTGGGCCCTGAAAAGAGTATGCACACCCAGAAAGTGGCCATTAAGAACTGAGAATTCAGAAGTCAGAAGAGAAGCTAGAATTAAGAATTCAGCCCAAGGAGAAGGAGTAAGGACTCTGAGTCCACAGAGCTGCAGAGGAGAGTGCTAAGTGGAGAGTGGAAATTAGGGAGCTTTGGAGACCATAGAACTGAGGGGGCAGACAGTTGGGATTCTTGAGTGATTGTTTATAGGAAGGCCTTAGCAGGCGGTAAGGTTGCAGGATGACTTGGCTCTTCACTGTAATACTGTGTTTAATCTCCCTGTTGCTATATTAAGGTGAATTTACTGATTTTGGAATACAATTACTGCTATATTGAATTGGAATTACTGGTTCTGGGATTTGATCCTCTGGTGCCTAAATAAACGCTATACTTCCTCTGCCCTCTACCTAGAGAGTTTTTCATACTTTTCAATTCTGAGTCAAACAGGCATGTTCACGGTCATCCTTGAGGTCATGAATCTTTCCTTACTCGTACAGTCCCTTTCCATTTCTGAAATTGTGTCATTTGAGAGATGGTTTTGGCAACTACATTTTGGAAAGTGCAATATGTGGGAGAAAATATAAGCAAGTAATTTGGAAAAGGAAGGATTCACAAGAATTGATGTAAATGAAGTTCCTGCTACAGGAATAGAAGAAAGGATATTTTATGAAAGGAGAAACCCTGATGTTATTTTCCTAAATTAAATCCAATATTTTTTTATTCATTGATCTTAGAATGTGATAGTGGTTAGCCTTAAAATGTTGGAATAAGAAAATAGTCAAACAGTACAATGATGGTAGATATATTCTATAAACTTTAAAGTAAAATTTAGGCTAAAATTATTGAGCTTGTTTTCTGCCTGTCACATTTGCCTGGTGGCTTATGTAATAAAAGAAATTGTAGTTGAGTTCCATATTGGTGACACGAGATGAAAGCAGAAAATATTGGTTAAAAGGTATTGATTGAGTAGAATTGAAATGAAGGTTTTGAAATTAGTTTTGAAGAAATTTGTTGGGGAACTTTATGAGTGTTGTTTCTGGTTCAAAGTTAATGATAGGAGTTAGTTGAATGGGGAAAAAAGAAAAATCAGCAGGTATCAGTTAACCAAAAAAGCACTAAGGTATTGCATTAAAGATAAAGTAAAAGGGTCCAAATATTTTAATTATAAAATGAAATGGCAAATTTGCACTATGGTAACTCATTTCTATAATACTTTAAGGTTTGTTTGTGAAATACTTTTCTGACAATAACTTTACACAGTCTTTACCCATGGCTTTCTATTCTGCTTTCTGAGAGTCAGTAGAACAAGTTTAATATGATTCCTTAAAACAGCCCTTTAAATACTTGAAGACAAGGAGATATGACTTCCTTAAGGCTGACTTTCCTTCAACTCTAGCAAAACCTCATCCTTAACTTAAGGATCCTTGAATTACTATTCTGATCATATCTACAATTTTCACCTAATCTAACAATTAGTAATCCTGTGAAACTTGGAAATAAGTTTAGTTGGGTACAGGTCATTTTTCATGACATGCTGCTGGTTCCTTATTATCCCAGCTTCCTTTTTAAAGTTGTTCTCTATCACTTTTAGAAATTTCCCCAGGAATCATTGGTCTATAGCTTCAAATTTCTTTCTCTGTTTTTGAAAATTGGGGGATTTCACCTCCTTCAATCCCATGGTGATAGTACCTTTCTAAATGATCTTTCAAATCTCACTGTCAGCTCAGGAATCACATCTGCCAATTATGTCAGTACCAGATGATACTGTTAATCTATGCCAGGGGATAGATCCATTTGTTGATGGCACTTCGCTGCTCTCTTACCATCTTCTTCATTGCACTTATTTTGGTATATGAAGACAATGGAAGATTACCAGGACAATGTGAGAATCCAAATAAATAGAAAATTTGTAAAAAGTGATATAGAATTGGAGAAACATAATCAAAAGACTACACAATTACTATGATTATGTATAATGCAAGAAAATTTGGATGACAAATAATGGAGAACATTGGTGCTAACTTATAAAGCATGAATGTGTCCATTTTTAACAAACAGCAAAGTACTAAAGGAAAAGATTATGTGCATTGTTAATCATAACTAAACTTTCATGCTATTTTATGTATTTTAAATTTTTTCAAGGACTGTACAGTGTAAGAGATTCAATTGGGATTCCTTTGATACATTGGAGGAGTCGTTGAGATTTTGACACAGCATTTGTCAATACTTTAAAAAAGAAAAAATAAATATTTGGAAGGGTAAAAGCAATTTCCTTTATATAGGATTCTGTAAGAGCATGTTTCTCCCAACAGGGAAGACTATTTTGAAATTTCTATACCTCAGGAAAGTCTATTGTCATGAAATAGTGATCTTCTGGGGATAATTCTGACAATCAAAAAAATCTTCAGAATTTCTGTGCTTCTGAAACCATTCATACTCTCTTCTGTGATGTATATTACATTGAGGCATATGGTGGCTGTTTAAATGACTGGGTATCATGGGAGCCTTTGAGGACATACATTTGTCCTTATATGCACATATTCATTGATAGTAGACAAGAAAGACAAACAGTTTGAGGCTTTTCTTGCCATTTTTATTTGGATATTGGAGAGGCACAATTGTATTTATCTATAAGGAGGGAAAAGCAATAATTAAATAATCTGTGTATTTCCTCCCAAGTTTAATAAGTAGCATATAGCTTCAAGAGGAGATGTCTACTCATCAGGTTGACAATTGGACTCCTTCGTGCTCTTTCAATAAACTAGGTAGATACAATTACCTGTTCATTGTCAGCATCATTACTAGAGATTTTGCCAAATGTGATAATTATTTTCATCATTTCCAGAGCTGTGAAATAATTTGATACTTTCTTTTGTGTCCTTATTTAAAAAAAGGAATGTTTGTAGGGATACTGTTATGGCATTTGAGAAGACTTTTATATTGTAAGTCATTTTGATGTATTATAAATGTAAATCAAAAAGGGAAATTTTGGAGTAATTTGGCTATATCATTAAATTCTGAATTGACTATTTCCCAATTGTATAGCCTTAAGAAAGTCTCTTAATCATTCTGGACTTCAGTAACTTCTTATGTAAAATAAGAGGTTCAGATTGGATAGTCTCTGATTGCTTTGAATTCTAAGTCCTAGGATTGACAACTTGGGCAATTTTCACATAAGAATGAAATGTTCATTTGTTCTTTTTTCCATTATCAATGGGGATCCACTGAAAGGTTTTGAGTAGAGAAGTGATGTGATCAGGGTTATGAATCAGGAAGACTTTATGGGAAGAATACAGAGAAGGGTGGATTGAAAAGGTTATAGCCCAGAACCAACAAGACCACTTAGGAGACTATAGCAAAGGTCTCCAAGGTGTCATACTCAAGGCTTCCAAAACTCTAGTGTGCCTAAACCAGATTAAAATGTAATCAAGAAATGTTTAACAAAACAAATAAAAATGCAAGACAACATAGATAATGTTAATTTGTCATTTTCAAGGTCAATATGCAGTTGGCAGAGGCTTTTATTTGAGTTTTACATCATTGGTAAAGATCAATGGTTCTCAACTTTTTGTTTTCAGGACCCCTCTATGTTTTTAAAACTTATTTAAGACCCAAATGCTGTTTTGCTAACATGGTTTTTATTTATTGATATTTGTAATATTAGAAGTTAAAAGTGATAAAATTTAAAATATTTATTGATTCATTAAAATAATAAGAAACCCATTATATGCTGATATAAATAACTCACTTTATGAAAATAACTATATTTTCCAAAATGAACAATTTTCAATGAGAAGAGTGGCAGGCTTTTATCTATTTTTATCAGTCTCTAGTGTCCGGCTTAATTGAAGACAGCTAGATTCCCATCTCTAACAACAATGCTGCTAGCCACTGCTGTAAGGCCAACAACACCAGCACACAGGAGGTCTGCTAGTCTAAGTTCTTTGATCTGCTTTTCTAAAGAAAGCAACTTCAAGGGGTTTACAATCTCACTTAAATTAACCATACTTATATCATTCACTTAGTTCAGGGGAAAAAGTCAGCACCCTGAACTTCAGAGAAAATACAAACAGAAATTATAAGCAGAAATTATATAAAAAGAGCAAATAACACAAATCAGCACACAGGGCTTTTAACTGTCTGTCCATAGCAATGCATACATAGTTACCAGAGAGAGAAGCACCAACATCTGTGATTTCAAGCTGGGGGGTTCTTTAATAGCTAACCAGAGCCTTGTCTGGTCAAATCACAGGAACACTCTTCCAGTGAGTAAGCCCCCAAAGCAAAATGTTAACCTCATAGTATATATAGACTTCTTCAGGGTCAGCCCACAGAGGGTGTCACAATCATGTGACTCAAACTCACTCGACTTCTTGTGACTTAAGCAGATCATCAAAGACTCTTGATTAATCAAAGACTCTTGATTCAAAGGCAAGTCTCAATCAAAGGCACTTGAGCTTAGTGCTGAAAAGAACTAGAACTCCCAAAGAAAAAAGACCAAAACAAAAGTCCCACTTTGCTTGCCATTACACTGTATCTGCTTCTTTTTTTTCTTTTTAGCTTTTATTTAGTATTTTACACATAAAACAGTTACACATAAAAACAATTTTAACGTTCATTTTTAAAACTTCAAGTCCCAAATTCTCTCCCTTTCTCCCTCCTCACACCCCATCATTGAGAAGGCAAGCAATCCGATCTACTTTATACACCCATATCTACTTCTTCATTGTATGTTGGGATTTTTTTGGTTGTTGTTGATGTTTGACAAGATATATAGCCTCACACTGATATATAAGTGGAAAAGGAAGGAATATTTTCATAAGCAAATAATGTCTTAGTATTATTATGAAAACAGTTTTGTCCTTGCAGAATCCCTGAAAGGGTCCTGGATGTCTAAAAGGGTTTTTGGACCACACTTTGGGAACCACTGTTCTAAATGAGAAGAGATGAACATCTGAACCAGAGTTATTTTAGTAAGAACTTAGAGATAAAATTGATAGGATTTGGAAACTTGAATGGATTCAGATTAGTTCAATCAGTACTTATCAAAAGGCTACGTGCAAAGCAGTATGCTCTGTTCTCCAAAAAAAAAAAAATAGAACCAAAATCAAAACTGAGCCTATCTTTAATCAATTATCAAATATACATTAAGTTCTTATGTGCCAGGCACCGGGCTAGGCACATTGTATGGAGGAGAAATAGTGTATACATAAATACATAAGTACTAAAGAAATAACAATTTCTAGAAAGACAGTTGAAACTAGAAGAATCAGAAAAGTCCTTTTGTTGGAGGTAATGCTTAAGCTGAGCCTTCAACGAGTTCAGGATTCCAAGAAGCAGAGGGAAATAAAAATGGAGGACATTATAAACATAGGAGATGGCCAATAGAGAGACATGTAGGTAGGAAATGAAATATTCTGTACATAGAACGTCAAATAGTCCAGAGTGTCTAGAATGTATGCACATGAGTGGGAATAATGTGAGAATATACTGTAAGGATAGGTTCAAATCTCTGATAGTTTAGAAATTCCTAAAGGAGGGGTTGGCTATTTTATCAAAATGGAAGTTGGAAGCCACTGAGTTTGGGGTTAAAAGAGAGGGAAAAATTGAAGATGAATTGAAATTGATGACTTAGAAAATGGTGGTATAAAGAGAAACAGAAATTTGGAGAAAGGGAAGTTTTTGAGGGAAAATGAATTAAATTTTGTACATGCTGAGTTGAGGATCTTGATGAACATATATTGTAATGTTATATAATCATTTTGTTTATGTCTCTCATCTATAAAATTATGAGGTCTCTAAGGGCAAAGACTATATTTTATATTCACCTTTTCTCTGAAACATTTTGCATAATTTCTTCCACATAGTAGTTGCATAATAAATGTTTGTTGAATCAATAATAAAGTTGCCTATTTTCTTCCTGGACCTTTTGTTGTTAAAATGTTTTTTAAAGGCAATAGGAATATTTTATCAATTTGTTTTACGTATAGTTAACATAATAACGAGACACAAACTCTCTAGTGCATTTTTGTATGGAAGATAAAGAGTTCTGTTGGCTGGAGAAAAGACAATATAGCCATTATAGTAATTTCTCTTTGTAAAGCAACTACATATGGTGTGATTTAAGTCATTCTTCCAATTAATAAGAAACTTTAATCATAAAAATCAAAGGCAAATTCATGCTTTTTTGAGAAAAATCTCTCCAAATTTACCAACAAGTAATTGGCATGACTAGTAACATTTCTATAAAAAGTTGTTAAAACAAATCCTAATTACATTAACTAAAATTAGGCAAATTAAAATCCCTTAGACAACAATTCTGATATTTACTCAGTGATTTCAGTAAGTCAGAATAATCATTTTATAATGCATTGTTTTTATTTTTAAGTGGGATTTTCACAATGGGGCAAACTTGGTATTTTTTTATACAAAAAAAAATGTTCTTGGCCATCATTTCACTGTTTCCTTTCCTTTTCTTCAAGTAAAAACCTTCTCTGTTATAACCCACTGTTTCCATCTGTTTGATCTTTGGTTGGGAGGAAAAGAGGAAATAGGATTTATAAGCTTCTCTTTTAGACTGGAAAAAGATTCAAAAGCTATCCCCAAGCAATGCTGTTTGGGTGATAATTCATAATATCTAATGTGAGAGTTTGTAATATTTAAAGAACTTCAATGAAAAAAAAAATACTACCTTTACAGTGAAGGACTGCAGATCAAATCCCAGCTCTGAGACTTATTACATATGAACTCCCCCAAGACACTCAACCTTCTGGGCTTTTATTTCTTCCTCCGTAAAGTGACGGGATTAGATTTGATGTTGTCTAAGGTTCTTTCCAGCCCCAAATCTTTGATCCCATGACCAAAAAGAAATTTTCACTGGAGTTTGAGAACTCTGGTTATTTTGAAAGTTTCTTCTCTTTTCTTGTTACATGATTTCATGATAGGCCACATATGGATGTTGTATCATTCAGATTTTGGGGAGGAATGAAAAGAAGTGTGATTTATACTCATGCCAATATGATATGTGACCTTCATATAAATGCAAGATATTTAAAAGAAAATAAACATTTAAGAACGATATTTATCATTTATTTCATAAATTGTCTCTGAGGTTAGGGAAGGGTAGTTGAAATTTAAAAAAATAATGTCTATTCAGTGGCATGAATCCTAACCTGACTTGATTTCTTTGGAAAATCTCAGAAAAGAAGTTAGAGGGAAAAGAAAGCCAGAATGACTGGGGAGAAGATGGTCTAGAAGGTGAGATATTTCTCCAATTCGAAAATGTATTCACATAGGCTACTGATTTGCCTATGTGTGCTTATTTGTTAAATGAGATAGAAATTTTAATTACTAAATGACAACATCAGAAAATATAGTAATCAGAGTTAACTTTAGGGTAAACTGAAAAGTGTATGGTGTCTTGGCTCTCTCCTACTTTCCCTTTTGTTTCCCTCTTTTGCCTTGTAATGTACTATCTCTAAAGCTCCCCAGGTGTCTCAGTGTCCTCTTGCATTTCAGATGGTTCAAATGCCAACCTTTGTGCTACACTCAAGATTGCCTTCCCCTTCCACCAAAGTGTCCCATGCTACAAAAGGATCTCTTCCTTCCTCTCTTCTCTTAGAAGGAAACATAGTGTATAGGAAAAAGAACTGTGTTTACCATCAAGGGACCCGGATTTGAGTCTTGATTATATAACTCATTAGTTGTGGCAGCTTGGGTAAGTCACGTAACCACTGTGAGCATCACTTTCCTTATCTATAAAATGAAGAAGGGCTAGTTGTCTACATTTATAGTTTTTTAACATTTAGTTTTATTATTTTTTATATTGAACCTAACAAACATCGACAGATAGTAACATTTCTGTATACAAATACCAGAAAATGATAGTATGTTTTGTTAAAAGTGTTTTCTACATCTGTTGATATAGTTCTGTGATAAATTATATTTATAGTTTTCATAATATCAAACAAATTGTAATCATGATATAAATTCAATCTGGTAATAGTCTATAATCCTTTTGACATATTGCTGTAGTCTCTTTGCTAATATTTTTAAAAATTCTTTTTTGGATCAGTATTTTTAAGGCTCTTTGTTCAGGTTTCTTTCTCTGTCTTGACTCTCCCTAGTTTAGTTATCAGGAACATATTTGTATCATAGAAGAGATTTCATAAGATCCTTTCTTTTCTATGTTTTGTTTTGTTTGCAAACATTTGGTGTGGTACTAGAATTAAATGTTTGAATTATTATTGAATTGATATATAAATATCTGCTAGCGATAGCTTTTTTTCTCATTAAGATTTCATTTATAGTTTCTTCAATTTCTTTTTCTGAGATTGGGTTGATTAATTTCTCAATTTCTCATTCTGTCAATGAGTATTGTATATTTTGGATAAATATTTATTCATCTCATTTAGGTTGTCAGTTTTATTGACATATAATTGGACAAAATAATTTTGCATAATATTCATTATTTTTCACCATTTATTGTGAATTGCTTGCTTTCATTTTTGTTACTGGTAATTTAACTTTTACCTTTCTTTTTATGTTTCATGCCCAATTCATTTACATGGTCTTTCTTATTTGAGTTGAATAAAGTTGTTGGAGATATAAACTATTCCCTAAGGACTACTTTGGTCTTGTACCAAAAATGTTCTTAAGTTGTCTGATTGTTGTCATTATCTTTATTGAAATTATCTATCATTGAGGGTGGAGCCAAGATGGTGCCATGAAAGGAAGGAACTACTGTATCTTTCTCACAAATTCTGTCAAATATGTTTAAAAATGTGAACCTGAGCAGATTTGAGAG
>CM053622.1:246132234-246150546 GCA_028646595.1 Phalanger gymnotis | reverse complement strand
GTCCTTTTCCCATCCCTTTTACCTTACCCAATCCAACCTTCAAAGCTACCCAATCCTTCCACTGTGCTCCATGGAATGCTTGTTTCATAAACAACAAAGTAGATTTCATCTTAAACCTTTTCTTTTCTCCCTCTATTTTTGTGCACTCACTGAGACTTGACTCCTTTCTGCCCTCACAACTTTCCTGGTTACCCTTTTCAGAACTGGTTGCACTTTCACTCTCTCCCTGACTTGCCATTAGTGGTGGGAGAGTTGGACTCTTTGCTCACCACTGCCACTTCCAGTCTACCATCATCACTCAGTAACCTCACCTCCTTTGAAGCCCATTCAATCCATATTTACCACCATGAAATATTGCTTATAAATGTCACCCATGTGTTACATGCCCAGTAACACTGGGATTACTGCAACAATTTGAGCTATACTACAACCTGGGTTACTATGGAGTTATATTCCTACCTCATTCCTGGGTTCCATACTCTGTCATTCCTCATACATTGAAATATCTACAACCTGGCTCTATCTTGGGATATGCTATAGGCAAGAAGGCAGTGTGAAGCCCGCCATAGTGACCAACCTTGTTTTGTTTGCTAACCTTATAATTTATGTAGTGACTTTTATGAAGTTTTATATGTATGTATGTATATATACATATATACATATATACATATCCACACATACATGTATATATACACACATACACATATATTGAGAAAGATACGCACATGCATGGCATTACATATATATGTACATATACATATATAATGTTATGAACAAAAATATGGATAGCATTTGTGACTTCTATATAACATATACATATAACATGAACACATATTTAAAATAGATAACATACAACATATAGCAAAGTAATACAAGCATTATCAATTAAACATGCATAATAAGATATCACACTACAATATCAGTCATTTATTACACATAGACAATATATTACATGTAACACATGGATGATATATGGCCCAGAGGCCCTTTTCAAATGGAGTTTTTAGAAAGAGTACTTTACTCCACAATCAAGGACAACTGCATTCCAATTAGAGCTCCAGAGTGTAGTGAGGGTACTGATGAGATGTGAGTTCTAAATGTGCCATAATAATAAAAGATGAGTTTTTGGAGGATAAGACTCCTTTGGTATTTGATGGAGTGGACCTGGTGGGATAAGTAGAGGTAGTTGTCCCCAGAGACCTTTTTGTGGAAAGTCATTACTCTGATCTTTATATAGCTATCATCATCATCATAATCATCATCATCATCATCATCATCATGATCAATATCGCCATCATCACCAACATCTTCAGTCTCAGTCCTGACCTACAACCTCACATTTCCAATATACTGGGCATTTTGAAGTCAACGCTGCATAGGCATGTTAAACTCAACATTTCCAACACAGAATCCATCATTTTTTCCCAAACTCTTCCTTTTTCCAAACTCCATGATTATTTTCAAGGCATCTCTATTCTCTCAGTTACCCAGGTTCAAAAGCTCAGTGTCAGCTTTGCCTGCTCATTAACACTCACCCTACATATTTAATCAGCTGCGAAATCTTATTTCTATCTTCATAACAACTCTCCTATGCATATACATATGAAATAGGGTTATATATCTCATTGTATACTTACATGTATACATAATCTCCACTCACACTGCCACCACCCTAATTTGGATCTTCATCACCTCTCACTTAGAATATTGCAATAATTTGCTGCTTGCTTTCCCTGCTTCAATTTTCTCTCCTATCCAATCCATCCTTCACATAACCTCCAAAGTGATTTTCCTAACCTAGAGTTATGACCATATCATCTCCTTGTTCAAGAAATTCCACTGACTACCAATTAGCTCCAGGATCAAATAAAAATTTCCTTTGTTTGTGATTTAAACATCTTTACCACCTAGTCCTTTTCTGCTTTTGCAGTTTAAAATCTACCCTGCTTTGTGCACTCTGTGATCTAGCCATACTAACTTCCAGGTCCTAGCACTGTGGACTCCATATCCTGCCTCTGTGTCCTGGCAGTGGCCATCTCCAATGCCTGGAATGCTCTATCTCCTTATCTCCACTTCCCAGAATCCCTGACTCAGTTCAAACACTACCTTCTGCAAGGGTCCTTCCCCCTTTCTCCACTTTTCTCCTTTCTCAAAACTTACCTTTTTCTACTTTATATGTAACTTGAACAAATTTAATTATTTGTATCTCCTTTCCTATACTAGAGTGTAAGCTCCTTTAGGGTAGCTCAAATGTTTTTGCCTTTTTTATATCCCTAGAGATTAGCTCAGTACCTGGCACAAAGTAAGTATTTAATAAATGCTTCTTGTTTTTTGTAATGTATTTATTTTATTCTGAGCTTAAGAAATAAAACAAGCATTTCCATAATACAGTATAAAAAATATCATTGCACATGAAACTACACATCTATTATGTACAACTTGTTATCCCCTTTACAGATATAGTAAAGTTATTATGTAACTTTCCCCCCCTTTTTCGCTTTCCCCAACCTAAAAATGATGACCATTAGACAAATATACATGTGTAGATATATGTGATATATATACATACACATGTATATATACCTGAGTGTATGTATGTATGTATGTGTATGATCATTCTATGCATACTTCTGTTCTTCTAGTTATCAGTTCTTTCTCTGTATGCAGATAGTGTCTTCCTTCAGTACTTGTTGATGAACTGATTTTGAATCCATGAATTCATTGCCATGTGCTAACCATATAGTCACATTAGTTTTGTCTGTTTTACTGGTAAGTCTAAAATTCTTCAATTCATGTTGGTGGAAGAAGAAGAACTGAACCTGGCTAAAATTCTTGAATTTATTTTGTTTTTATTTCAGAAATAATAATGACATTTACAAAATTAAAAAAAAACCTTATTCTACTCCCTTTGTCTTTGAGCCAGGTGAATTTTCTTTATTTTTTTAAATGGAGAGAAATGCTATCTCTCTGATTTATTTAAATTTTTTCTCATATCTAATTGTAGCTTTTGGAGACTAGAAGCAAAAAAAAAAAACTTGGGGATGTGTTATTCTGGGACTGATACTCTGTTATTTCCCCCCACCCCATACTGAAGAAGGAAAGGAAATACCTCTTCAGAGCTTAAAGACATTAATTAGCTAGTGGCCAAATAACTTCTAGACTCTAAGACAAGTAGAACATTTGAGGACTAGAAGTAGAAGATCTCTGGGGGAATCCAGTGGTTTTGTTAACATAGAGCTAAACATCTATGGTTAAGTTATTTACATGTTTCCATCACTGCACGTGAGTTGACATTTATTTTGACCTTTTACTAACTTTTTTTTTTATATGAGTGAATGACTCAAATGTATGTCTCTTGTTTGGAGCCACACATGAATGAATTTATAAATTCTAGTATATAGGAGATGCAACAGGCAGAGAGAGCCACTAGTTGGCCACATTTACAAATAAAATCATTCCCATAAATAATTAGCAGGACTTAATAAGACTGTTGATCTGGGGCAAGAAGTGACCTCAGAGGAGTCTATATAAATCAACCTCCTCCTTTTACAGAAGATGAAACTGAACCTCAAAGAATTTAAGTTACTTGCCCAAAGTCACATGTAGTCAATATCTGAGGGTAGAATTTGTCCTCAGGTCTTCTAATGTCAGAGCCAGAGTTCACTCTACTGTCCCAATTCATCAAAATTCTGTTTCTATAGAAAGACTTCGGAAACTTAAGGTCCAATCTGAAATCTATATAATTTGAGGATTTAAAAAAATCAGTCGAAATAGGGAGACTTGATTATCAGCCTATGAATATTGATTGCATACCCAAGTCATCTAGATAGCATAGGAGACAGAGCTCTGAGCTTGGATTCAGGAAGATCTGAGTTCAAATCCAACCTCAGATACTCACTAGTTCTCTCTACTTCAGTTTCTTCAACTGTAAAATGGGTATCATAATAGCACCTACCTCCCAGGATTCCTGTAAGGATCAAGTGAGATGACATTTTAGAATACTTAGCACAATGCCTGACACATAGTAAGTGCTTAATACATACTTGTTTCCTTGCTTTATCCACTCCTGGGTGCTATTGAGGATTATCTACATATACGTATACGCATACACATCCACAATATATAAACACACATATATGAAAACTATATATATAAAATATATTTTATATATTATACATGACAACTATCTATCTATCTATCTATCTATCTATCTATCTATCTATCTATCTATCTATTTATCATCTATCTAACAACTTTCTACCCTTTCAGAAACATACAATCTAGCTTGGACAATAAAAATTACTATAATATTTCAAAAAGGGTAAGGGAAATGTGTTTAGGGAAATACAGACTTGTATACTTGATTATGATTCTAATTACAGAATCAATTAAAAGATGTCTTTTGAACACTAAAAAAAGAAAATAGTAATCACTAATAATTAACATTGGCTCAATGCCAATAAGTCATGCCTTATTTCATTTCCTTTTTGAAAGGGTTACTAAATTTTCATGTCAGGGAAATACTATAGATGCAACGTATATTTATTTCAATGAGCTGTTTTTATTAATGGCAGGTATGCTTATCTATTTAAATGTAGCAATTCTGCATTTTGTGATCCCACCTATTTATATTGTCTCTAAACTTTTTTTTTAAATCACACACTACTTTAACAAAATATTTGAGCACGTACCTCTTCATATATTTCATATAGGTAAACATACATAATACATATGTGTGAATGTGTGTATATCCCAAGTACAGTTTATTTTGATCATTTTAATGATGGTCTCAGAAGAACAGAAATGTTAAGATTTTTAGTGCCAAATAAAGTTCGTCATTGTCTTTCTTAAAATATCTCAAAAATCTCATCTGTCAAGAATGCCAGGTTACTTTTGTTGCTGTTTTTAAAATTAAGTTAGTGAATTTTTATTTTATATTTTTTAATAAATGGAGGAATTAAAACCCTGTTAATTATGTTTTATAGATACAGACTAGAATTTTTATAAGTGACACATCATTTTGGGCAACCCACCTCCTACAAAATGATACATTTCCAAATATCCATGTTCAAAATGGCATCCTTGTGGCATGTATTTCTTTTTATAAGTGGTATTTCTCATGTGTTATTAAAATGTCACCCTTTTCTAGTATCTATAATATTCAAAGAGCATATCTGTACATAAGTATATTATCTCCAAATCTATTACCTAGTGAATGGTCAAATTTAAACAGTTTTTAAAAGATTTTTTCAAAGAATTGCTATTGATAATTATATGAAGGATTAATTCAAGTTTCTATTAATAAAATAAATACAAATCAAAGCATTTTGAGATTTCACCTCACACTCAGAAGGTTAGCAAAGATGAAAAAGGTGGGAATTATAAATATTAGAGGAGTTATGGAGAGAGAGGCACACTAAACAGGAGTATGTGAGTGGTTTGTATTGCATCTAAAAATTACATTGTGTTTTTAATATCAAGATATTTCCTAACAAAAAGACGGATCTTCTGAAAAAAAGTAGTGGATCTATCAAAAGAGTAGATCTCATGATATTATAGGGTTTCACATCTCTAGACAGCACAATCTTCAAGGAATCAAAATTGTGGCTAATCCTAAGGGCATGGAAAGATGTGTCTTATGAAAAAGTAGTTTAAAGAATATTATTAATTATCTAACTGTAGGAAGTGGCATAAGAAATATTATTAAGAATATTTATGATTGGAGAGGACAATGTGTCAATAAGCTAATGGACATTAAATATTACCCATTAAATATTAAAAGACTTAAATCCTTTAGCATGGGGAGAACCACCTCTGTAGCCCAGACTCATAATCTACATGTCATCTTCATTTCCTTACTTTCTCTTCACCTCCCATATTCAATCAGTTGGCTGCCTATTTTACACCTCTCTTATATTTCCACATCTTTCCTCTGACAATGCCACAACCCTGGGATAGGACCTTATTGCCTCATGCCTGGACTATTGTAATAACTTGTTGTTTGGTCCCCCTACCTCATGTATCTCCCTTCTCTAGTCCATCCTTCACTCAGCTATCAAATTAATTTTCTGAGACTGTTCATCTGACTATGACACTCCCCCCTCCATTCAAAAATCTGCAGTGGCTCCCTACTTTCTCCCACTTCCTACTAAATACAAAATCCTCTGCTTGCTCAGTGCTGGGGATACAAAAAGAGGAAAAAATACCTGTGCTCAAGGAGCCCCCAATAAAATGGGGGCACCAACAAGCAATATGTAAAAACAACTTATATACGGATAAATAGAAAAAAATTGAAAGAAGGAAGACACTAGAATTAATAGGGATTGGGAAAAATCTTTCTGTATAAAATGAAATTTTAGTTGGGACTTTCTGGGATTTTGAGCTTAAGCTTTCTGGTTAATTGTACATAAAATAATGTGGGTGAATTGTATCACCTCTCTTCTCATTTTCCACTCTAAATCTATGGTCTTCGCAGATAAGGGGAATACGTAGTACTATTATATAGGACTACCTTTTGTCTTTCTTTGTACTCCCAAGATTGAGGAGATGTTATGATAGTGGTATCGCAAGTCCACCATTTCTTAATGCAGCTTTCTAACAGGTTGAATGTGTGAAGTAATAAAAACCAATGAATTTTTTTAAGCATATGAAAGTTTATTATATTATTTCATTACTGTATTTTTCTCAAAATTACATTATAAAGTATTTTTATCCCCATTTTACACATGAATAAATAGACTTGCTCTATCTTAAGATTTCAAAGCCCTATCTTCCAATTTCAAGAAGAGTGTTATTTTTCCTACCCTGAATTGTCAATTGGTTTTCTCAGAAGTGTGAATTCCAAATTAGCTTTCAGTATATTCTGAAGGGCATATAACACTTTAATCTTGAACTTGGAGAGAATTGGTTGCAGTTTCTCCCATTCAAATGCACATCAAGATGGCCAGTCTGGGGATGGAGAAACTTATAATATAAAGAGTTTTAGGATCAGTCTGGGACTTTACTTATTTTATACATGTTTCTAATTATCATTCTCTGGTGTATTACAACAGAATTTTTGTTCATTTTTCCATGTTAATGAGGCCTAGAGAAAAAAAATGACTCAACGTGTAAGACGAGAAAAAGAGAACAGTGAAGGAAAAAAAAAGAGGGCTAGGACAACACTTGGAAATGGTGGCCATTGGACAGAGGGATTTATGATTTGGTTTCAAGTGAAATAGGGCTCTGAATTCAAGGAATCAAGTCAGTTCCAGGACCAGAAAGTGAGGGATATTTAGGCCTCAAGTCAGAGTCCCTAGTGATCTAGGGAGCTTACCAAAGAGACCCAGGCTTGTTTGAGAAGAAGAGTTAGTGTCCAAGAAATATGGATGTACGTCTATAAAGCCTAAAGATTTGGGCTAGACCTTTGTGTCTTGATTGCATTAAAGCTAGAAGGCATTCCTTGCAGCTGATGACTGGAAGGTGACCTTGGATAGAGATCACTCCTCTCCAGGCTGCACTCGACTCTCCTCCACCCGGAATCTAATACTATTCCTCCTAGTCTTCACATGTTGGAAAAAATCTTCTGCATTCAGTTAAACCTTCCTACCAGGGACAGTTGTTAAATTTTCATTGCAAGCATTTATACTTCAGATATGAGTAAAGGCTACAAATCAAGGTTTGACTTATTGTTTTGCTGATTTTCTAGACTTAAGAAAATAATGAAGACCATGTCACTACTGCATATTAAGCTTAAGAGTATCCTGCTTTTTCAAAGAGTTGTTGTTAAACATTTACCAGCATATCCTTGCTTCCACCCCTCTGATTATCTGGTGCCTCCAAGGACTTCTGTTTTTAAGGACTCCTGGTAATGCAGTCACGCTTTGTTCCTCTCCAGAAGGCACTCTTGATTCTCAGGACTTTTTCTACAAGTCCTGAAATATGTATCTTTGTCTGTTCTCTTTCTACTCAATTCTGCCACATGAGTGGCCGTAGGAAAATTAATTTACCTTTCTAGGTTTGTTTCCTCTTCTATAAAACGAGAGATTTAGGTTAGATGATTTCTTCCACCTCTAGATTGGGATCCTATGAACTGTTAGTGGTGAGGGTGGTTCCCATGCTCAGCATTGACTCCTGAGAGACATTGAGCAGACCAGTTCATGGTCCCACCTCATTGTCTATCTGTTGTGCCTGCCAGGGGGAGGTGAGTTGATGGCTAACTCATTGGAATCTGGAAGAGTTGAACTGGCTTGTCTAAGGTCACAGAACTGGCTGGTAATGGATAAAGAACTAGAATCTTGCTTTTCTTAGTCTCAGGGCATTGTCCTGTCCACCACATGATGTTTTCAAAAGTTCAATTAAGAAATACAAATTTCTCCTGCAAATATCATTAGACCATAAACCAATTCATTATACCTACTTAGCACAAAGAATTTTTTTAAGGTAAAAGAAGATATAAGTTTACTAAAGCCATTGTAAGTCCATGCAAAGTCTCAAATCTCTTGGCCCTGGAGGTGAAGCTAAATTACGATTTGAATCACTAGCAATTTGACAGCTACATTTGAACCAAGACAAATGCATGTGCAAGCATGCTCTCCCTCTCTCTGTCTCTGTCTCTCTGTCTCTGTCTCTGTCTCTCTCTCTCTCTCTCTCTCTCTCTCTCTCTCTCTCTCCCTCTCTCTCTCTTTCACACACACACACACACACACACACACACACACACACACACACACACACATTGTATTCACAGAGACTCTGAGGTTTCACCTCCAGGGCAAGTCTGGTGTTAATGTACTTTACATCCTTCTTGCTGTAGCCTAGCTGAGGCCCACTGGCCTGAAGTAAACCACTGCTTTTTAGCCAAAATTGAGAAAACATTCATTCAATTTCATGGTATTTCAACATATACCTTTTAGAAGTGATGAAGTAAGGGAAACTAACCCCAAATCAACTACCAAGGCCCCTCAAAATAGTCTTGTTTGCATATTTTGGCTTTATATGGATAACTTTTCCAAAAGATCTACAGAACAAAAGCAATATGCACTTCTGGGCTGTGAGAGATATGGCACAACAGCTAAAGCTTTTCTGTACGGAACATTCAGAATACACATGGTAGCTAAAGTGTTGCTGATGGATATGTCAGAGATATTTGAGTGGACAGAGACTTTCTGAAGTATTGAAACTGGAACTTTTTTTCCTGATTTCGAGGCCACATCAAGTGTTCTAATTAAAGGAGTACATCATGGGTAGGATTGGACTCTGGATATTTCATTAATGTCCTTGAGAGTTAACCCCCCTCGATGATCCACCTTTCTGGTAGAGAGTAGGAAACTTTATAAAATAAATATTGACCATTTATTCAGTGTAGGATTTCTGCTTGTGAGGGCTGAATAGGAGCCAAACAACATAAAAGCAGTGGATTTTGGCACCCAAGAGCAGGAAATGAGTCTGTTGAGTGATTGACAGGTCAGAATCTGGGGGAGGGGAGTGATACACAACCCACTATTTTAAAGCAGCACAGAAAATAATGTATTTCTGAAGAGTCTAACACATCCTGTGGTTTTTATTTAAGTATGGATCATACTTTAAAAAATAATCATTTCAAAAAGTGTAATTGTAAATGAGAATAATATGAAACTAAGAATGGACAAATCCCAACAACCTTTGAACTTATAAAGAACTTTATATACTTTTGATCCCCACAACAATCTAATTAGTTATATATTTTTATTATGCCAATTTTGCAGATGAGAAAACTTTAGCTGGATGGTTAAGTGACTCGTCCAGTAACATATAACTAGTAAGCAAGGAGTAAGGAAGGATTCAAAAGCTCTATCCACTCCACAGCAAAGACTTTGATCTTTAAAATGGGACTCAAGTCTGTGAAGATAAAGATTAAAAAAAACAAAACAAAACACTATTTTGTAGGCGTTTTCATTTACTGAAATCTCCCATTGTCCTTATTCCTAAAATGCTGCTGCTATTTAGGTGTGTTTGAGCATAAGCCCACCTACACTTACCAATCACTGATGGATCAAATGTAAAAGAGGTCTTTATTTTTTGGTGCTAACCAACCCTTGAGCATAAAGTTTACAAAAATCATGTATTTTAGGATATGTAATTTTCATGTTGAATAAACAAGAATAAGTGGCTTATGTTTATTTATGTTCAGATTAGAAATAATTACACATTTGCTGTATACATTTGGCTCTAAATTCCACTAACAGCTAAAAAACATAGGCTTTCAAAATGACCTTAACATCTTAAAAAAAAGATTTAGTTTTCTCTGGATTCCAAAAACAGGAAAAAAAATTTTAAATGACACTAAAATCTGGAGCCCAACCAAAGGAAGTAATGTCTAAGATAATGAAGGCATGAAAGAGCATGAAAGCTGAGGATCAGATGAGGGCAGTGTGATGGTTATGTTAGGGGTATTGGTATTGAAAGCAAAGGATTTGCATTGAATTGTGGCTTGACTACTTATTTAAAAGGTTATCATGTAGAAGAGAGATTACATATGTTTCTTTGATAATGTGCAAAGCTCAGAACAGTAGCTACAAGTTGAAGAGAACCAAATATAGGTCTGATTTAAAGAAAAAAAAATTTTCCTAACAGAACTACTGAATAGTGGGATGGGCTGGAGCTATTAACAGCAAAAACTGGATAACCATTTGTCAGGGCAATTATATGAAAGAACAGATTTTTCTCTAGTAACACGTTGAAATAGTTGACCTCTGAAGTGGCCTTTCAGATTAAAGATTATATTATTTTCTGGTGACACAGCCTATATGTTTCATTATACCAGTCTAAGGAGATCATCACTTCTAGGCATGTACTGCAAGGAAGGCAATAGCAAAAAGGTAGTTTTCCTATGTGCCAAGATATTCATAGCAATGCTTCTTATACCCAAGAACTGGGGAAAAAGTAGATGTTCATGGATTTGGGAATAGCTAAACAAATTGTGGTACATGAATGTAATAGAGTATTATTGTGCTATAAGCAATGAAAATATGAAGAACACAGAGAAGAGTGGGATGACATATGAACTGATTCAATGTGAAATAAGCAGAACTAGAAAAGCAGTACACACAATGATTACAACATTGTCAATGGAAAGAAGAACAAAACAAAATAGAATGCCCTAAAATTATACGGAAATCCTCTGAAATAGTATATGAAAGTATACAGTACTCCTAACGTACACCAAGACTGGTCCAAAAGAAGTGATATGAGTAGAGATTTGGCTACATTTCTTTTCAGAGGTGAGAGATAATGCATACAAAATAAAGCATATAATATTATACTCCACAAATATATTGGTTACCTTGCTGATTTTCTCCTTTACTATAAAAATGACTTCTTGAATGGGGTGGGGGAAATTATAGGAAGATGGAAAAGATCTTGGAAGCCATTGAATACAATTCTTTTTATTTTACAGATGAGGAAGCCAAGGCTGGAAGAAAAATGATTTGACAAGTGTGTGAGAAAAAGATTTGAACTCTTGTCTTCCTGTCTCCAAGTCCAGTATTCTACTCACACTAGCTAGCAAGAACTATAGGTGATGTAAAAGAAAAGGTATCAATACAATTCATCTTTTAAAAAGTGAAAGTAATATAATGAGATACCTTTTTATTAATTCAGGTCTTGGAGATCATTTAAAGAAGATTTTCAGAAAAGTGAGCTCTCTTAATATCATAGTCTTAGAGCTATAAGAGACCATAAGGTCACCTAGTCCAACTCCCTCTTTTCCAACACTAATAACCTGAGAAGCAGAGAGGTTAAGTGACATGCTCAAAGTCATGAAGGCAGTCAGTGGCACTCAGGAACCAGGATACCCACCCATGTCCATTGTCTCCAAAGCCAACCCTATTTCTCCCGTGACACATTACCAGCATCCACAGAAAATGCTCTGCAATAGCTGCATAGGTTGATATTTGGCAGCCATTGCAGTGAGTATTCCATTTGACAGTGAAACTCTATCAGAAAAGAATGGGAATTTGTGAGGCATGGATGCATATTAACTTTTTTGCTTTCAGAAGAAACAGAAAATGAATAAGAAATGCTGCCTAAGGGTACAAACATATCACATAACGAGAGACTTGGCTTAAGTTCATGTAGGGAGGCTTAGGAGTACCTCCCCCGCTTTTTTTTAAAGTAAGAGGCTAAAGAATTTAGAATCTCAACCACTGATCATTAGGTATGCAAACATCTGTCTTTGCAGTCCTTTGGAATGTTTAGGCTGGGGGATGGGAGAGCTAGAGATGCAGATGGCTCCAGATTCTTGCTACCAGAGAATCTTGCTCTTGTGGAAGGTGTTCAGACCACTGGGCAAAGATTCAAAAGACCTATATTCTCGTGGTTTCTAAAAACTTTATGAAATAAGCAGTTAGAACTGCCAAATGTGCAGTTTCCAACAAAGGACCTGAGGATTACGTCGGAAGCATTGCCCATAGTTTCAGTGTGTTAGCTGTTAAAAATACAAGGTGAAAGGGTCAGGATATGAACACAAGGTAATTAAAACTCACTCTTTCTCTCTCTCTCTCTCTCTCTCTCTCTCTCTCTCTCTCTCTCTTTCTCTCTCTCTCTCTCTTTCTCTGTCATTGAAATTGAAGGTAATTCACAGGCAAGATGGTCCTTAAGCTCACTGAAATTGAAAAGATGGTGTCCAACTCTATTGAAAAATACATTATACATTTCAGTATCTCTTTCATTATTGTTAATTTTCAATTAGAAAGGTATTCTTTCTTTTCTTTTCCTCATAAGCAAGTCCCTTTCCTCTCCTCATCATTTTAGTGAAGAAAAGGTATGCCATTATATCGTTTTCTGTCTATTAATACGCATGGTCAAATAATTACTACAAAGACTAGTAACTGGCAAGTCTAAATGGGAAAATATGTTGCTTATAGATAGTTTCTTTAGACACTTTTGTTTTCTAATTGCAATAAGCTCTAGAACAACATAGGTCTTCCTCAAAAGAGACATGTTTAGCAGAAAAAATCCCCCAAAATTAAATCAAATTCAGTTTAGCAAATATCTATTGTCCAGATAAAGACATGCTTTTGGATAAGCAGTCTATTGAGTTAGGCCATTGGTCCATACATAATGGATAGATGCTGAAGATGGACAATGAGCTGAGCATTCAGTTGAATAAGAGTTTGTATCCCCAGTGCTTGTCATGGTATGTGACACATGTAAGCAGTGCAAAAATGCTTACTGATGGATTGATCAACTGAATAAGGAGAAGTAATGAAGTGGGATAGCATTTGGGAAATGTGTAGCACTTTCAAGAACCTTTAACTTCACTATTCTCCTGATATAAGATGGCCATTTATGGCACACAACAATCTTGGAAGAATCGCAATTGTGAATGACCCAAATGGCAACAGAGAGCTACACAATGAGTGTAAGTAGAATAAAACATGTTGCCAATGAAAGAATTGACATGATAGACATTAAAGACTAAAAATAAGATGGTCTGGTCAGGTAGAAGGGGAAAGACAGTCCCAAATTTATCCCATGGTCCCTGAAATATTAAAAAAAAACACCTAGGAAAATCACCATAGTGTATGATTCCTCCATTGAAAGTCAATAAAAACATATGAAAAGAAAAACACAGAATGAAAAGGAATTAATGAGTAGTGATATATACCCTGAAGGAAGAAGTACTTACAGTAATGACATCATAGACTTATATGAGAACTAATATGATTAAAGAAACACATACACATTCAGGCAAACAACTTAGTTTTCCTTTGACCAGAAACTCTTAGCGGCTATGGGGGACTAAATTCTCTATGAGTATAGCGAATGTTTCACTTCCGTTTTTCTGTCATTCACATCTAACACAGTGACTGCTGCATAAGTAATATTAGTTAAGTTATTTATGACCCTTCAAGCTTTGTAAAACACTTACATATGTATTTGATCCTCACTAAGCACTAAGACTGTAGGCAGCTAAGTGTGTCAGTGGATAGAGCACTGGACTAGGAGTCAGGAAGACCTGAGTTCAAATCTGGCCTAGCTGTGTGACCCTGGCCAAGTCCCTTAACCACTATTTGCCTTAATCCACTGGAGAAGGAAATGGCAAACCACTCCAGAATCTTTGCAAAGAAATGCCCCCTCCCCACAAAAAGGGTCAAGAAAAGTCAGAAGCAACTGAACAGTGCCACACTAAGACCTCTTTTCATACCCTTGCATTTTCCTTCATACATCTTGGTTACTAGTACCTCAATGCGAAAATTTTCTGGAAACTTCCATAAGCCTGAAAAAAGTACTAGATGCTCTTTGGGAAGTGCTTTGCTTTTGTTGCACTCTTGCTTAATCTTTTGAACTCATTTGCTGGCAGTGTTAGTGAGAGACGACGTCTCTCGCTGAACCTGAGGCTGCCTTGAGGCTTCACGAGCACAGGCCTGGGTTCTAGGCCTCCCTTAATGTTTGTCATTTTCTCCTCTAGATGAAAGAATGGGAGCCATTGATGTTCTGAGCTTTGAATGGTCAAGGAGGCACCTTGTTATCCCTGCTTTTCAGAGTCCAATTTTGTAGCAAGGGTAACATCAGCGCTCCGAGGAGAAAGGAGCGAGCGGCCTTCAGGAGCAATCTTTGGCACCTAGCCCATGGTTGATGAGACAGGGACTCTTCTAGGACTCACGGCATGTCTGGACATGGACTTGGTGGGACCAATGATATGTAAGAATTGTGCTAAGCGCGCTCCCACTGAGCTATGCCCAAAGGGCTATAAAAATGTACATACCCTTTAACCCAGTGATAGCACACCATAAAATAAGAAAAGGTCTCATATGCACAAAAATATTTATAGCAGCTCTTTTTGTGGTGGCCAAGAACTAGAAACCCAGGGCGTGTCCATTAATTGGGGAATGGCTGAACAAGTTGTAGTATATGAATGTAATGGCATACTGTTGTGCTATAAGAAATGATGGGCAGGCAGACTTTGGGAAAACCGAGAAAGACTTATATGAACTGATGCTGAGTGAAGTGAGCAGAACCAGGAGAACGTTGTACACAGTGTGAAAGGACTGATTTGGATAGACTTAGCCCTTCTCAGCAATGCAAGGACTTAAATTTTTCCAAAGGATTCATGATGGAAAATGCCATCCACATCAAGAGAAAGAACCATAGAGTCTGAATGCAGAGCGAAGGGGACCCTTTTCTCTTTCGTTTTCTTTTCTTTCTCATGGTTTCTCCCATTCATTATAATTCTTCTATGCAACATAACTAATGTGAAATTGTGTTTAATAGGAATGTATGTGTAGAGCACATATCAGATTGCAAGAGGTCTTGGGGAGGGAGGGGGGAATGGAGGGGGAGAAAATTTAAAACTTATGAAAATGAATGTTGAAAACTGATAATAAATAAATTCAATACATTTTTTTCTATTTTTGCAGGGGGGAAGGAGGGCAATTAGGGTTAAGGGACTTGTCCAAGGTTACACAGCTAGTAAATGTGTCAAGTGTCTGGGGCCAGATTTGAATTCAGGTACTCCTGATTCCAGGGCCAGTGATCTACTCACTGCACCACCTAGCTGCCCCATAAATTAAACATTTTAAAAAGAGTGCTCCCACTGTCCACAGAGAAAAAGGTGAAATGATGGAGATTGTTTCCCCAAAGTGATGGAGAGAAAGTTTGTAAGTTTGTTCTTGCTATATCCTTGAAATAAACATTCCTTTGTAAAAACTAAGAAAAAAATTAAAACCACTACATATCCCATAGAGGAGTGGCACATGCAGGCAGATTCTGACAATGTGGCCTTCGTATTCTTTACATATAGGAAGATTTATATAACCTTTCCTGGTAGGTTCTAAATGTGGTTATAATGAATAATAGTTGACTTTGAATAGGGCTTTAAGGTTTACGAATCACTTTACATACATTATTTAATTAGAATCTTACAACAGTTCTGCAAGATAGGACTTATTATTATCCTCATGAGATAACTGATGCTCAGAGAGATTAAGCACCTTGTGCTTGATCAGGCAGCTAACAGAGTTTGGAGCTGGGATTTGACCTCGATCTTCTTGATTCCTAGTCCAGGATGTTTTCCACTATTCAACCTTGCTTCTTTGTGTTAAAGCTTTTTAACAAGAATATATATTTATATTAGATGGATGTTTCTGTGGCCTCATGATCACTGAAATTGTCCTTATTCAAATCTCTTGATAATAAACCAGACAGACAAGGGCATTTTCAGGAAGCTGACAACAGGGAATCTCTGAGAGATGTTTGCCTAGAACAGGGATGGAAAAAATAATGCCTTTCTTGCCTATTTTTTTCCCTTTTCTAAATGGTAACAAATGAACACATTGAGATTTTTTTCTAAATTGTGAATACTTATCCTAGAGCTACCAAGTAGAAAGACCAAGAAACAACAAGATATAGTGCAGAGAGTATCGGATTTATGGGCAAAGAACTTTGGTGTGATTCTTGGCTCAGCTTCCTATGTGTCAGATGTGGCTCTGACAACAGCACTCTCTCAGTTCAGGTTTGAAATTGGGAGAAAATGAAGCACTCACAAGTCACTGAAAGTTTAAAAAAGAAAAAAAAGAGGTTTATTTTGCTCTAACACAGCAAAGATATGTAACAAGGATATAGTGACCCTTAGCTCCTCTGGATACACACTCCACCTCACCCCACCTTTTCCTTATGTCAAAACTCTGGTCATCAGGATATGGTGAAGGGCATAATGACTTAAGTGGTCTTCAGAAACCCACCAACTTACAGGAGTCCTAACTTCACGTGAGTAGGATTTTTTGTTTTAGGTAACCAGGACACTGCCATCAGGGAACCAGGCAGCTAAAAGCTCGCAGGACCACTTTGTCTCCTTTCAGGAAAAACTAATTTCTCTCACATGAAGGAAGGAATTGGAATGGGCCACTCCATGGTTTAGGGAAATGCTGGTACACATCAGTGCTATCACACTATGTAACCTTGGACATTTTACCTTTCTTAACCTCACCATCATCATTCGTAAAATAATGAGACTGATATAAATGACCTCTAAGATCCCCTTCAGCTTAAAACTGATGATCCTAAAGGGAATCCAAATAAAGAAATTCAGAAACACTAATTTCCCTTCCATTCTTTTTTGCCACTACACTAATTCAAATCCTTGTAATCATATACCTAGAATTTTTGTGATAACCTCCTAACTGGTTTATTGCCTTAAATCTCACCCTTGTTCAGTCACCAGATACAAGGTTTTTCCCTAATGTTAAAGATATAAAAATTGTCATCACTGTGAGTGTCTGGTTTGTGTAAATGAAAGCCTACCAGTGAAGGCTCAAGAACTAAAATAGTGAGTAGGAGGGTCATATTCCCCTCAATTGAATACTCCTAGAGCCTTGAGAGAATTTGCAATGTAATCACATAGTAGTATCCCTTCTTTGGGAACCTAAACCTAAACTTGCCAGAATGAAAGC
Organism: Phalanger gymnotis; assembly: GCA_028646595.1. Lineage (NCBI taxonomy): Eukaryota > Metazoa > Chordata > Mammalia > Diprotodontia > Phalangeridae > Phalanger > Phalanger gymnotis. The sequence goes on along the minus strand of CM053622.1, from coordinate 246,133,135 downwards.
AAGGTGGTATGAGCAAGGTGAAGGATGAGCAAGCAGACACAGACTTATATGAGACACTAGCATGTGGGTGGCCACCCCACATATAAAAGTGGAAGTTGTATGCAAGGAGATAATAGCTAGAACCAATATGGCTTAAAAATAATAGATGTATCTTGCAATTTGTTTGGGGACACATATGAAATAGACATAGGATAACAAGGTAACAGATCTTGATGTGAAAGGGATTTTAAAGGCTGTCTCATCCAAACACCTCATGTAACACGTGAGTAAACTAATTAGAGACCAGTGAATTGCCCATGATTGCACAGACAGTAAACAGCTTTCCAAGAACACTATTTTGAAATGATCTATGATATATTATAATTATTATCTGGGAAAGGTAGGGGTTATGCTTAATCCCTCTTGTAATCTCAATGTCTATTTTGGGAATGGAGCTTTAAAGAGAATGCTGTTAGTAGTCAATTATTTTAGCTCAAGAGAGTTTTCTCTTGTTCATTAGAAGAGATTGGATCATGCTGTCTAGCATATCATTACTAGGGAAATTAGAAGATGTTTATAATTAAATCAGGTTCTAGTTTTTAAAATTATCTTTATTGGCTTTGCTATATTACTAACATAAAATAACTTTTGTTTCCTTTCCAATAATGCAATGAACCAAGATACTGTAACTGGCCTAAATCCTGTTCTTTTGATATAATGATTTTTGAATATTCTCTTAGAGGGAAGAGAAAGTTATTTTTTAAATGAATTTGGTAGCTGTTTTATCTTATTTTTATGAGCTTTTCCTCTAAAAAAGAAAAAAAAATATATTTTTCAAGTTAATATGAAGAGAGAGCATGAAAGAGTAAAAGATAGAAATGAGAGAGAGAGAGAGAGAGAGAGAGAGAGAGAGAGAGAGAGA
>CM053622.1:246100318-246131734 GCA_028646595.1 Phalanger gymnotis | reverse complement strand
GGCCTGGGGCTTAGCACTTAGTAAGACTCAATGAAATACACTGAATTACTCAACAAAAACAAAAGCCAAACTCTTCAAGGGCACTTGTTGAACTAAGTGCTAAGGAGCCCATTTTGCTTACCAACACAAGTGGTTTGCCTTTCCTTCTCTAGCTTATTTTGCAGATAATGAGCTGAGGTAAACAGGATTAAACAACTTGCCCAGGGTCACAAAGCCAGTACTGTAAGAGGCTAGATTTGAGTCTTCCTCACTTCAGACTTTGCATTCTATTCACTGTGCCACCTAACTGCCTGCTACAAAAATTTTTAGTATGTGAATATGAAAATATTTTTTGTCTGTGACATTCTTGGAATATATGCCTAGCAATGGAATCTCTAGATCAAAAGGTACAATCATTTTAGTCATTTTAAAACATAGTTCCAAACTACTTTTCAGAATGATTGTATTAATACCCAACTTCACAAACAAGGCATTAATATACCTCCATATTGTGCCTCCACAATCTCTCCCATGCTTTGTCATCTTACTGATTTGGTGAGTATGAGATGATACCTCAAGGTTGTTTTGGTTTGGATTTCTCTTATTATTCATTATTTGGAGTATTTTTCATATGGTCATTAATAACTTATGTCTTAGGGAATAGTATTTGATATTAAATATTTATATAAGTTATCAATATATCTCAGATGTCAAACCATTATAGAGATGTTAGATACAAAGATTTTTTATTGTCAACTATTCTCTTTCCTATCCCAAATGTTTTCACTTTTTTTGTAGAAGTTTATTTCATTCTAAACAAATTTGGTTATTTTTATCTTTGGTAGTGTCCTACCCATTTTCCCCCATTCAAGTTAGGCTAATTTTCTGCTAAAAGCTTTTGAAACTCTCCTTCAGGTTTTATTTGCTTGGAAGACTAAGATTCAGCTATTTATGTAGCTTCCTGTTTGCCTGGGTACCCAACATCCAGGACAAAGGAGCTGGAGGGACTATAGTATGGACAAGACTGGGAAACAGTACTCAACTGATGGAAAGTTTTGTGGAAGATGAACACCCTTCCCTATACCAAAATATTTTGCCTACTATTGCTGAGTAAGTCTTCTTCATTATTTGTTAGGTGGATTACATATGAATCATTTCATTCTAATTTTGTACCAAAACTACAAAGGGGATAGACCTAAGTCAAGTCTATCACACCCACGCATTCTACCCATAGGATTGAAAGTCATATATAATCTGCTTCAATTCTAATTTATTCGTGATATGATATTTAATATTCAGGTCATGTATCCATTTTGCATTCATTGTGGAAAGTAGTATAAGATGTTAGACTAAACCTAATTTGACAGATTACTCTTCAATTTTCCCAGTGCTTCTTATCAAATAGACTTAAGGATTACTAAGGTTTCTTTAAGCTCTAAATCTATTATTTTTTATATTCCCCTGGTTCAGACAGGCCAATACACATAGAGAAAGAATCTGGCACAGAAGCCAGGGAGACGCTGATGAGTTCTTTATTATTCAATAAGATAGTTACTTAGATATGAAATATTTCACAAGACACATGTATTACAAATAAGTAACACAACATCTCTATTCAAATATAGTTTTATTATTACTATTTGTAAAGCATGTTCTTATACAGAACGATATCATTTTAATGACTGCAGGAACCATAGGCTTTAATCGTCAGTCAGTCAGCCAATGAGAATTTATTTTTTTGTGTTTGTTTAAAAAATTACAGGTAAAATTACAATTTTACGTAATTACATGTAAATTATATGTAAAAACAAATTTTAACATTCAATTTTTAAGTTTTCAGTTGTAAGCTCTCCTTTTATTGGACTTCCCTTAGATAGCAAGCAGTTTGATATGGGTTATACATGTGCAGTCATGCAAAATATATTTTATATTAGTCATGTTGAGAAAGAAAACATGGACCAAAAAAAGAAAAACTACCCAAAATACTCCAGGAAAGAAAATAAAGTAAAAATAGTGTGCTTTGGATCTACATTCAAACTCCATCAGTTCTTTCTTTGGAGGTGGATAGCATTTTTCGTCATGAGTCCTTCAGAATTGTTTTGGTTCTTTGTATTGATGAGAATAGCTAAGTCATTGACAGATCATCATCACAAAATATTGCTATTATCACATACTGTGTTCTTCAGGTTCTACTCACTTCACATTGCACCAATACATTTAAGTCTTTCCAGGTTTTTATGAAAGCATCCTACTCATCAATTCTTATAGGACAATAGGATTACAATGCAATCATATACCACAATTCGTTTTTCCATCTCCCAATTAATGGGCATTCCCTTGATTTCCAGTTCTGTGCTACCTCAAAAGACTGCTATAAACATTTTTGAAAATATGATTCCTTTTCCTTTTTTTAAGTCTCTGGGATACAGACATAGTAGTGGTATTTCTGGGTCACAGGATATACACAGTTTTATAGCCCTCTGGGCATAGTTTGAAGTTGCTCTCCAGAATTGTTGGATCCATTCCCAGCTAGATTAATGTCCCAATTTTCCCACATCCCCTCTAACATTTTTCATTTTCCTTGTCTGTCATATTAGCCAATCTGATATGTGTGATGTGGTGCCTCAGAGTTGTTTTGATTTGCATTTATATCATTTTTCATGTGGCTATAGCTTTGGTTTCTTCATCTGAAAACTGCCTGTTTATATCATTTGACCATTTATTAATTTGGGAAATAATTCATGTTCTTATAAATTTGACACAGTTCCCTATATATTTGAGAAATGAAGCCTTTTGCAGATAAATACATAAAAAATGTTTCCCAGTTTTCTGCTTCTTTTCTAATCTTGGCTGCATTGAGTTTGTTTGTGCAAAGTCTCTTTTAATGTAACCAAAATTATCCATTTAATATCCTGTAATGTTATAATGGCAAGCAAAGCAGGACTTTTTGTTTTGTGCTTTTTTTTCTTTTGGAGTTCTAGTTCTTCTCAGCACTAAGGCAACCAAGTGCCTTTGATTGAGTCTTGCCTTTGTTTCAATCAAGAGCCTTTGATTGAATCATGAGTCTTTGATGACCTGCTTACGGCACAAGAAAGGCTAAATCACATGAGTTTGAGTCACATGGTTGTGATACTCTCTGACCCTGAGGAAGTGTATATATACTCTGAGGTTAGCATTTTGCTTCAGGGACTCACTTATAAGAAGACTGTGATTTGTGATTTCCTGTGATTTGGCCAGATAAGACTCTGGGTAGCTGTTAAGGACCCCCCCCCCACAGGCTTTAAAAACCCAGATGTTGATGGTTCTGTCTCTGGTAATTATATATGTATTGCTATGGAGAGACAGTTAGAAGCCCATCTCCTGATTTGTGTTATTTGTCTGTTTATATAATTTCTGCTTGTAATTTCTGTTTGTGTTTTCTCTGAAGTTCATTCAGGGTACTCACTTTACCCCCTGAACTAAGTAAATGATATATGTATGTTTAATTAAAATGAGATTGTAAACCCCTTAAAGTTGCTTTCCTTAGAAAAGCAGATCAAAGACCCTGTGCTAGCAGCCCCTCCTGGATGCTGGTGTTATTCGCCTTACACCTCCACAGTAGCTGCAGGCAGCATTGTTGTTACAAATGTTCTCTATCTTTTGATTGTTTATAAATTCTTCCCTTAGCCATAGTTCTGGCAAGTAAACTATTTCATGCTGCCATAATTTGTTTATGTTATCTCTATGTCCAAATCATGTACCCATTTGATTTATCTTGGTATATGGTGTAGGATGTTGGTCTACACCTAGTTTCTGTCTAGTTTTCCCAGCAATTTTTATTAAACAGTGAGCACTTGTACCAAAAGCTGAGGTCTTGGGAGTCATCAAACACTAGATTACTTACTAATCTACTTCACTGATCCATCGCTCTCTTAAACATTACCAGGTTATGTTGATGAGTAATACTTAATAATACAGTTTGAGATCTAGTATGGCCAGGTCACCTTCCTTCCCTTTTTTCATTAATATTTTTGATATCCTTGACCTTTTGTTCTTCCAGGTGAATTTTGTTATTATTTTTTACAACTCTATGAAAAAAAAATTGGTAGTTTGATTGGTATGGCACTAAATAAATTAATTAATTTAGGTAGAATTGCATTTTTATTATATTGACTTAGCACACTCTCGAGCAATTGATTTTTTTCCACTTATTCAGATCTGACTTTATTAGTGTGAAAAATGTTGTGTAATTGATTTATGCAGTTCCTGTGTTGCCCTTGGCAGGTAGGCTCTCAAGTGTTTTATATTGTCTACAGTTATTTTAAACAGAATTTCTCTTTCTATCTCTTGTTGCTGGGCTTTGTAGTTAACACATAGAAATGCTGATGATTTGTGTGGGTTTATTTTATATTAATTATATATATATATATACATATATATATATAATTTTTATACCTTGCAACTTTGCTGAAGTTATTTATTATTTCAAGTAGTTTTTAATAGATTCTCTAGGATTCTCCAAGTACGCTACCATATCAACTGCAAAGAGTGATAATTTTGTTTCCTCATTGCTATTCTAATTCCCTGGTTTTTTCTTCTCTTATTGCTATAGCTAGCATTTCTAGTACAATACTGAATAGTGGTGACAATAAGGATCTTTACTTCACTCCTGATCTCATTGGGAAGGCTTCTAGTTCTCCATTACAGATGATTCCTGATTGCTTAGATAAATACTAATTATTTTAATGAAAGCTCCACTTATTCTTAGGCTTTCTAGTGGTTTTAAAAATTATTTATTATCTATTTAATATTTTAGTTTTTAACATTCATTTCCACAAGATTTTGAGTTACAAATTTTCTTCCCACTTCTATGCCCCCTCCCACTCCAAGATGGCATATATTCTGATTGCCCCATTCCCCAGTCAGTCTTTCCTTCTGTCACCCCACTCCCCCCCATCCCCTTTCCTCTTACTTTCTTGTAGGGCAGGATAGATATTTATGCCCCATTCCCTATATATATTATTTCTCAGTTGTATGCAAAAACAATTTTTTCTTTTGAGCATCTGATTTCAAAACTTTGAGTTCCAAATTCTCTCCCCACTTCCTTTCCCACTCATCCTCCCTAAGAAGACAAGTGATTCAACATAGGCTACACATGTATCATTATGTAAAACACTTCCACAATACTCATGTTGTGAAAGACTAACTATATTTCCCTCCTTTCTATCATGTCTCCCTTTATTCAATTTTCTCCCTAGACCCTGTCCCTCTTCAAAAGTTTCTTCTTTTGATTACCTCCTCCCCCATCTGCCGTCCCTTCTATAATCCCTCCTTTTTTTATCCCCTTCCCCCTACTTTGTGGGGTAAGATACCCAATTGACTGTGTATGTTATTCCCTCCTCAAGTCAAATCCATTCCTACATGGAAAGATGATGTGAGTGTTAGGGTAGTTGAAGGGAATATATGTATACATAGACAGAAAGCATAGGGTGAGTTGAATATGAAGAGATGATATCTAAAAAATAAAATAAAATTAAGGGATGAGAGAGGAATATATTGAGAGAGGGAGAAAGGGAGAGATAGAATGGGGTAAATTATCTTACATGAAAGTGGCAAGAAAAAGCAGTTTGTTAGAAGGGAAGAGGGGCCAGGTGAGGGGTAATGAGTGAATCTTGCTCTAGTGTTTTATAGCAATGAACATTATATTTTGTCAAGAGCTTTCTCTGTATCTATGGAAATAATCATATGATTTTTGTTGGTTTTGTTGCTGACCAATTATGCTGATAGTTCTCCTAATATTGAACCAACCCTGCATTCCTGGGATAAATCTCACCTGCTCATAGTGTCTAATCCTTGTGATATGTTGCTATAATCTCCTTGCTAGTATTTTGTTTAATTTTTGTATCAATATTCATCAGAGAAATTGGTCCATAGTTTTCTTTCCCTGTTTTTTATATTCTTGATTTAGGTATGACCACCATATATGTATCATAAAAGGAAGTTGATAGGACTCTTTCTTTGCCTATTTTCCCAAGTAGTTTGCATATTACTAGAATTAATTGTTCCTTAAATGTTTGTTATAATTCACTTGCAAATCCATTTGATCCTAAGGATTTTTTCTTAAGGAGCTCATTGATGGCTTGTTCAATTTCTTTTTCTAAGACAGTGTTTATTTAAGTGTTCTATTTTCTCTTTTGTCAATCTGGCTAATTTATATTTTTTGTACATGTTAACCCATTTCACTTAGATTGTCAAATTCATTGCCATATAATTGGGGCAAAATAACTTCTAATAAGTGTTTTAATTTCCTTTTCATTGGTGGTGAATTTACTCTTCTCATTTTTGATATTGATAATTTGGTTTTCTTCTTTCTTTTTTAAAAATTTAATTAACTAATAATTTATCTATTTCATTGGGTTTTTTGCATAAACCAGCTCCTAGTTTTATGTGTTAGTTCAATAATTTCCTTCTTTCAATTTTATTAATCTCTCCTTTGATTTTCATACTTGTTTTAATTTAGTGCTTAATTGGGGATTTTTGATTTGTTCTTTTTCTAGGGTTTTTTTTTTGTTCACATGTCAGTTTATTGATTTGTTCTTTATTTTATTGATGTAAGCATTTAGAGATACAAAACTTATCCTGGGCATTGCTTTGGGTGCATCCCATAAATTTTAGTATGTTGTTTTATTGTTGTCATTATCTTTAATGCAATTATTGACTGTTTCTATGATTTATTCTTTGACCCATTCATTCTTTTTTATTACATTATTTAGCTTTCAATTAATTTATAATCTTTCTACAGTTTATCATAAAATGTAATTTTATTGCATTATTATCTGAAGAGGATTTATTTAATATTTCTGTTTTCCTGAATTTGGTTGTGAAGTTTTTATGCCCAAATACATAGTCACATTTTGTGTAGATGCCATGTACTATTGAGAAAAATGCATATTCCTTTCTATTCCCATTCAATTTTCTCCAGAGATCTGGCATGTCTAACTTCTAAAATTCTATTCATCTCCATAATCTATTTTTTGTTTATTTCTTAGATTTATCTAGCTCTGAGAGGATAAAGTTGAGGTCCCCCACTATTAAAGTTTTACTGTCTATTTCCTCTTGCAATTTACAACTTTTCCTTTAAGAATTTGGGTGCTATACCATTTGGTGCACATATGTTTAGTATTGATATGACATCATTGTCTATCTTACCTTGAAGCAAGCTGTAATTTCCTCGGTTATCTCTTTTAATAATATCTATTTTTGCTTTGGCTTTGTCTGAGACCATGATTGCTACCACCAATTTTTTTTAACCTTAACTGAAGCATAACAGATTCTGCTCTAGCCCTTTATCTTTACTCTGTGTATTTCTCTGTTTCAAGTGTGTTTCTTGTAAACAATATATTGTAGGATTCTATTTTTTTTAATCCACTCTGCCATCCACTTCCATTTTATGGATAAGTTCATCCCATTAAGATTCACAGTTATGGATACTGTGTATTTCTCTTTGCCTTCATTTGTACTTATTTATTCTTCTCTCTCTCCTTTTATCCTGTCCCTCCTTAAAAAATGTTTTGCTTTTGATCACTGTCTCCCCCATCTGCCCTCCCTACATTACATAAGGAGAGGTGTGGTTATTGCTCTCTTGGCCTGTGCTCTGGTCTGTGAATGATCACAAGAAGTGACCCCTGGGGCTGTGAGCTCTAGTGTGCTCATCCTCACCCTGGGACTGAGACTCAGATCTGTGTCCCAGACCCACATACTGGCAATGCAACAGAGTCCTGCTTCTAATGATAACAAAGTTTCATCATTGATCTCCTTCTGACCAAATGTCCAGCTCACTTATCACTTGTGGACTGAGAGCTCCAAAAGTCACTGCAAACAATTCACTCACCCCCAAGGCCTGCAATGGCTTACTGGCACCCAGCCTACTGGGTCTTGTGATGGAGTGCACTCTAGTCTCACCCCAGTGATACAGACCTTTCCTGTCAACCTTCTAAGTTGTCTTGGGCTGTAAAATTATTTCATTCAGTTCTTTTGTTGGTTCTGCCACTCATAAATTCATTTTAAGGTGTTATTTTAAAGTTGTTTAGAGGGAAATTTGGATGAATTCAGGTGAGTCCCTTCTTTTATTCTGCCACCTTAGCTCTGCCTCATAGACTTACTTTTTTAAAAAAAAACTGTTTATTTTATTCTGAACTTAACAAATAAAGCAGTCATCTCTATAACATAGTAGAATAGAAAAAAGGATTATTCATGAAGCTGAAAATACGTTATGTATAACTTGATATTCCTTTTAAATATATAATAAAGTTATCATGTACGTTTCTTTTTGTCCCCTTTTTTTCTTCCCCCATCCATAGACTTACTTTTAATCTGTCAATTTAAGCCTTTATGACATGCCACGGATTGTGCTTGGGGCTACACAGAAAGGCAAAAAACAGTCAGTTCTATTATGGAGCTCACAGTGTAACGGGGGTGACAACATGCAAACTATGTACAACCAATATATATGTGGGATAAATTAGAAATATAATAACAAAAATCTTAATTCTAGTATGTTATTAAGGGATTTTCATCAAGATATTCACAAGATATACTCCATGTAAACAAGATGTTTAAAGAGATTAAAGATAAGCCTACCTGTTCAGTAATGAAACCATTTTGTACAGGCCAAATATGCACATCTAGGACATATATCTCATGAATTTGGTAGTGTTAAGGTAGGAAAAGTGAATTTAGGCAGAAGCATGTTTGTGGGTTTAAATGCTCAAAAACACCAAACTAGTTCAGTATGCGTTTACAGTATTTGGCAAACTGTGTCAACATTAGGCCAACATAACTGTTTCAAAAGTAAAGATCCCAAAATGACACCAAATAAGCAATGTGACTATGTTTCTCCACAGTGAAATGATTAATTGACTTGGCATCATGTCATTATGTAACCTAACAATGGCAATCAGCCTATGCTTGAAGTTGGAAAAAGGCAAAAAAAATGAAAATATCAAGCAAGACTTTGTTTTAGAACTTCAAACCAGGTGGAGAAAATATGACCTTAATTTTTGGGGTGACAAGAAAGACACTTAGCAGATCCTACACATGGGAAATTTATGCTGAATTATTCCTACCTTTTACTGAATTTAAATTTTGTGTTGAATTATTATTAGCCTTTATTAAATTTAAAAGCACTTTTGCTATAAGGTCTCATCATCATCTACAAAACACACCATTATCATCATCATTGTTTATTGTTACTATTATTATGGGTGTTATTATTGTTGCTCTTGCCAGTCTGTCATTGCATTTGTAAAACTATGAGGAATAACCCTATAATGGTACAGATAAGTAGCTGTTCTGCAATTCATAGTCTTAGAGGAATGGGATGCAAAGGAATCAAAAAATATGTACTTCTAAATTTGACATGCATCAACAGAAGAAAGTAAATATTAAAGTTGGAAGTCCTGTCATTCTAAATTCAGCATTCCTTTTACTTCAACATAGTAGTTCAATCTTTTCATTTTACAGATATGAAAAATGAGACTCAGAGAGGGTCAGTGAATTGTCCCAGTTCACATAGCAAGTAAGTGGCAGAGTCAGAATCCTTATTTTCCAATGTGATAAGACTTTCTAGTACTCATTCTCTGCTGGTACAGTCTGTGAGAAGAACCAAGTGATTCCTCCACTCCATGTAGAGACATCAAAGTAGTTTTTCAGTGGAGACTGTTGCCAAAATATTGCAATAATTACAAGTGATTTTAGGAACATAAGATCTTAGAGGATAGAGGAAAGAAGGAGACAAAAGGAAAAAAAAACTTGTTTTTAAAAGAAAAAAGCAAATGTCTAAAGATTATAAAAATATTTAGAAATCTTTAGAGCAAAAAAAGCTCATTTTCCACTTAAGGTGCTCAACTTTTATTCAAGGGATGCCATTTAATCACTCAGTTTTTAACAGTGTGGACTGAACAGAAAGATTTATTTTAAAATCTGTCTAGAAATAAATCACCTTTTTATTATTCACTTATGAATTTTATTCAGGTTAATAGTTGGTTTAAATTGTTGTGCTGATTATAAGTATTGAAGAAAGACACTTCAGAGATCTTACAGATGGGAAATTTGTACTGAGTTATAACCACCCTTTATTAAATTTAAAAACTTTATTTTCCAGTCCAATTTTTTTCAATAGCAATTTTCTCATCTCTAAATGGGAACAATGATCTCCAAGGAACATGCCAAGAAAGCTTAATAGGAGCATGGATGATCATCAGAACAGTTGAGGGATTTCCTTAGGATTTGCTTGAATTTTCATATATGATCTAAAATGCACTGTGGCTGCTTTGTGAACATTTCAGATTGTGACTTTTTATTTAAAAAATCTGAAGTTACTTAGGCCTAAAATAAGATTCTGGAATATAGTTTTGGAAACTGGATTTGGCTTCTGGGAAAAAGAAAAAAAAGAATGTCCTAAGATGCCAATCAAAATAGGAACAGTTCTTGCAACTTGTGTTTAAGACTTACCTAATTAAACCATCTCAACTGTTCCAGAGAAAAACACTAGTTTTTGAAAGGGTTAACAAAGGGAAATTTGCATTTGTTATTGCAGTTCAAGTTTTGTTCCTGGAGATAAATTGCCAGGGTAACTTTATTCAAGCATTAGGTATTCCAAAGAAAACATTTTTACTTCAGCAATTCTTTAGCTGTTTTGCAAAAAATGTCCAGGCTTCTATTTGAGACATATTTCTTAAGTCCTTAGATATATGAATAAGCATTTTTATTTCTACTTTTTTAGCAACTTAAATACTATAAAATGTATGACTTTCCACAATGTCAACAATTGCCTACTCAAGATTATATAATAACTATTAATTAATAAATGCCCAGGTACGATCCTGATATTTTTTGCTGCAGGTCTCTACTAGTGGAAAGCATGCCAATTTTGGTTTCAGAAGACTTGTATTCAAATGCTGCCTCTGATGTTTACTACCTGTGATCTTAGGTTAGTCATTTAGAGTCTCTGGCCTCAGTTTCCTAATTTGTAAAATAAGAGGTTTAGACCATATAGGTTTTGAAGTCCATTCTATCTCTTGATGTCTGATCCTATATGTTATTTCTTCACCATACTTAGTATTAAATATGATGGATATTTTCCTTTTCTTGTAAGACAATTCTATAAGATTTGATACTTTAGCAATTTAGTCATAAGACAGTTTTATGACATATGTTCTTTATTTTTTTAAGGAGCAGCTGTCTTCAGCCTGGTTTCAGAAATTGGGTTCTGCATTGTAGATTACAATAGGTCCAGAACCAAAGAATTTTACATCCAGAATCCCTTCATTTTATTTCATTTCATTTGCTTAAGGTCACACAACATTTATAGACTAGGCCAGGTTTCCAAAGTCCCAGATTAGCTATTTTGCCACTAAACCACAGGTAGCAGAGTGGAAGAAACGATAGCACAAGGAAAGGGAACCCAAAGTGCCTTTGCCTATTTTTCACCCTCTTCATCTTCTTCACATCATTTGGTTATGTGAAAACTAGCTATATTACATACAAAATTTTCAAATTTTCAGGGATTATTCCATAGTGAATGTAATTCTCCATTGCACTGAATTTTCCTAGCTAATCCAGATTTTTAAAAAAGGCAAGAAAGCTTCCTACCTTTAATTTTTTTTTTTCACAAATGACTGTCATGAAATTGACAACATGAAATTAATTTGAGTTCATCTTCAATTGTAAATAAGTAGAGTTCATTCAGCTCTTTTAGGAGAAGGCAAGAAGTTGTGAGCAAGGATTTCAAAAGCAAATAAATAAGGAGCTAAGATACCAAAACTTTTGGAAATCACAACAGTAGAGAATACAACAAAATGCCATTTTGTGAAATGGCTTCAGACCAAGGTCATCCTGTTAAAAGGATTTTCCATGAAAAACGGAAATTGGCAATTTACCCTAAGAAAATATTGAAGGAGCTCAAAAGAAACTCAAGGATACTTATTTAAATGGAACAAACTCTGACCACCAGGGAAGGGGGAAAAACACCTGTCACAGCAAGGGAAGAAAATGTCAGGCAGAAGTAAGAAATTCTGAACTAAAGAAATGTTAGTAAGGGTCTTAGCAGCCTTAGAAGAAAGCTATCTTTTTCTCATTCAACATTTAGTCATTCAACAAATAATTTGTTGGCCCATCATAAGAACTTCTTAGCAATGAGGACATTCTCAAACTGGAATGAAAGGTAGAAAGTTCCCCATCTCTGAAATTTTTATCAGAGGTTAAGTGAACCTTTCTCAAGGATGTTGTTGATAGGATTTCTGTGATAAAGTAAGATATTGAATTAAATAATTTTCAGGTCCCTTTCAATGCTAAGACCCCATAATTCAATTTATTGAGCATTTATTATAGCCTTAATATTGTGGTGGGAGATCTAGAGGAATCAAAAGAACTAATATATAGTTCCAGTCTTTCAGGATCTTAAAATCTATTTGGGGAATCGAGACCCCCTAGGCATGAAATGGGTGATAAAGAAAGTGACAAATAACAGTATGAGTCATACAAAAGCAATATGGAATGTGTCAAACTTAGCTTTCTCCATGATAGAAGATAAGGTCAGTGTCTGCTATTCTAAATAGTTTCCCCAAAGTCTAATGATTCAAAGCTTTGTTTCTTTTGTACAGAAGAGCTTTTATAAGGTGCTGTCTCTTGGGATTTCAGGTATAACTTTGCAGTACTACCATTTTTGCTCCTATATCACTTATTCAGGCCTGGAAAAGACCCATGCTGAACCTGATCTCATGATTTAGGCAGATTTTATAATGCCACTGTGGATCAAAACACTATATATTATATTACTGCCTTGGTCTTCTTCTCCCCAAGAACTATCACCAAGAAGAGGAAAATTTGTATCTAATCTCATTGGCTAATAAACATAGCTATGTACTGCTGATAGCACAACAGAATGACTCCCCAAAAGCTACTTTTATCACACTCCTTAGCACCCCCTAGTTTCCCTAGTCTTTTTTTATATTTTTCAAAAGGCATAATGTCTAATGAGAGATATACATAGAACCAGAAGAAGAAAACTGAACAGACTTCTTAGCTGTATATCAAAGAATAAATCTGTGGAATTACAGAATAATGGAGTCAGAAGAAGCATCAGAAGTTATCTAGCTCAATGTCTATCCAAGTCATAAATCCTAGCTACAACATTCTTGGCAAGCAGTCATCAAGCTTCCACTTCAATATCTACAGTTTTGGAGAAATCCGTATCCTAAGGCAGCTTATTGCATTTTTGACAGTTCTAATAATTAGTAAGTTTTTCCTTATCTTGTGCCAAAATCTGCCTCTCTTGTAACTTCCATTTATTAGTCCAAGTTCTACCCTACAGGGCCAAGCAGAATAAGGCAAATTCATGTTCCACAAGATTCCTTCAAATATTTGAAGACATATCAAATGCTTCCTATGTCTTTTTTCCTCCAGTCTAAACATACCCAGCTCCTTCACCAATCCTGTTATGGCAAGGCTTTGAGTTTCTTCTCCATCTCCTGTCACATAAAGAGACGACAAGAAGTCAATATTAAATTGGTGAGATGATTAAACAGGAAACTTGACTTGTACCCAATGGAAAGCTTATGTAGTTAAAACATGTTTTAACTGGCTGAATGTAACAGGCACCAAGAGTTGCTGCCACTTCAGGGCCATCAAGTCAATTTGAAACTACAGGTTGTCACAAACAATTTTATTGAGTAAAATTGGCATTTGTATTAAAATAGTCTTCCTTTATTTTAAGAAAAGAAGAGATTTCTGTGTAATTAATCTCAACTAATCTTCATTTCAGCAGTTCAGCAAAGTCTGACACTCAGGAGTCCTACAGGTCAAAAGACAAAGGTCTAGGTTTGAACTTCTAACTTGAACTAACCCGTTCTCATAATATTGCAGTTATTTAAGAGGTCAATGATTGCTATGGAAGAAGGTTAGCTTTGATGATTAAGATGTAACAACTGTTACAGTTTGTTCAACTGTAAACTTCATATATTCTTTTTCCATGTGTGTTAAATAAGAGCCACTGACAGCAATTTTGTATGTCAAAAATGTCTACATAGCTAATACTTCAATGTTAACATGTAACTCCATACATTTAGAAAACTGTAATAACGGCTCCGTGTTAATATAGTATTTTTCCAAAGACCAATGAGAATATGATAACATATTTGGTTACTTAAGAGAAATTAAAGATGAATTGGGGAAGAGATGGTTAAGTGACTTGCCCAGAGTCAAACACCCCATTTGTGACAGATGTGGGGATTGGGATCAGGACTTTCAGAATGCCAGGTAAGCTTTCTCTATCCTATGCCATTCCACCTCTAAGTAGGTCACTGGAGTTACCAGTACAAAAATGAAATACTCCTGCCTACAAGAAGCTTACATTAAATAAAACAAAAAATTCTTCATAGATGATAATTATATACTATCAACCCTCTGAGTTATTGGCTCATTATGCTTCTTCTAGGCCACTCAGTTATATGCATACATATTTGGACATGTACACATACACATACATACACACACACCATCACTGGCATAAAGAATTTCTTTTGACAACTCAGAAACTTTTTCCTTTCGATCAGCCTCTGGTTTTATTCCAAAGCAACTTACGTGAAAAGCATAGCTGTCAATAAGTGACTTGCATGTGCAAGCCACATTTTGGGAGTCAAATAACAATGGGCTTTTAGAAAAAGGCAGAGTGTAATAATGTAATAATGAAACTGACCCTTGTAAAATCTAAGGACATTTGCAGTTCTTCTATTTTATGAAACACAGTAATGGTAAGAAAAGATTCTCAACACAGCCCACTATAGAAATTGCCACTATAGATCAAACTAATCTATTCTTCATCTATTCCTCTTATGGAAATAAAGCTCTTGAAAAAGCTTCAGGGCCCAGAGAAGGAATTACCTGTGAGAAAACATCAATTTGCACTGAGGACCTTCCGAATAAAATTTTCATTTGTGTGCTCAAAGTGGGGGAGGGGGACGTATATATTCAAGTAAACAGAATCTCAGAGCACCACGAAGTATCATCCACCCCCACAAAGACACACATAGATACACAGACATCAACTCCCTCTTTTAAAAATTTTCTTCCCTCAAAGGTTTTTCATTTTGCCCTGACTTGCTATTTATTTTCTGAGGGATTTGTGGTAGTTGTTAAAGGCAGATGCAGCCATGCACATTAAAAGCCCATCAGGTTCACCACATTCCCCTTAAGGGGAACAGAACAAGATCCCCAGATTCATGAAATATGTTCTATGTTAGTTTCGGCAAATAGAAAGGCTGTTCTTTTTCAATTATTTATCTAATTTTTGTTCATTTTAGGGCTGGGCTGTTCCAGATAGCAGTCAGTTTTGCTTTAGTGATCTATGGGGTCTCCTGAAAATTAAGAGCTAGGGAGCAGCAAACATCACCCCTCCGGAAAATGTTGCCTGGTTATCTAACCTGAGAATTTAGCCAGATTTCTTGGTGGCATTGATCCGAACTTAACTTATAGCAATCTAATTTTCAACAACGTATAAAATTTCTTCTTAAATTTTTGCAACAAGAAACAGAAAAGTTTGATTTTCTTTTGCAGAGTAAAAGGGATGTTATTCTAAAGTGACCAGTCAGTTGTGGATATTGTCAAATCTTTCAAGGCAATTGCTTGGCAATTACGTTCTGTGAGTTGCCATAGTAGAATACATGTGGCAGATTATGAAATGCAAAGAGGCAACCATCAACTTGGAACCTGTTAATCTGAAGTTTTAAAAAATCAAAAATCCTCATGGCCAAAGTCCTCTCTGGAGAGAAATAGCAGAAAATGTTCTGCTCCTGTGACCACACAAATGTCAGAATGATGGGTTGATAGACAAACAGCAGCCACAGAAAGCCATCACATCCTTTAAGAAGCTGGTTGATAGAACACAGATGGCATGGTACCTAAATGTTGCATAAGTGCTTGGCATGAGTTGTCTCATTTGTCCATTACAACAATGAACTCTCTAGCCTGAGATCTAGGTATCATCCTTGCCATTTTACAGATGAAGAAACTAAAGCTCGGAGAAGGGAAATACATTGGCCATGGTGATATAGACTCTAAGTATTAGAGGCAAGATTTGAACCCAGGTCTTCTTTACTCTAAGTCAGGCCCTCAATCAATGTTTTTTTTGTTTTTGTTTTTTTGTCTTGTCACTGCTTTTGTTGCCATTATCTTTTAATGAGTTTTGCAGAGAACCTGTCCAAGAGGGGTCAACCATGCTGTATCAGGTCCTCCCTGGAACCATGATTCTTCACTGTATAAATCTCTGCTCACACCCTGCCTCTGCCCCGCCCCGCTCCATGTATTAGGGATAGGAAGATAAAAGAAACAACGCTTAAAATGACCCCCTGACTTCATCATTCAAATGAAATTGCTCTCTATCAAGTTGTTATGGTCTCTTACTAACCAAATCTAATGATCTTTTCTCAATACCTATCCTTTTTTACCTTTCTACGGCCTTTGACACTGTTGATCATCTCTTTTATACTCTCTCCTCTTGAGATTTTCATGACACATCTCTCTCCTGCTTCTCCTACTATCTTTCTGACCACTCCTTCTACATATCCTTTGCTGAATTTTTATCCAGGCTATGCCTAAAAACTGTGAAGATCCCCTAAGACTCAGAAATTTCTCTTCTTTTCTCTCTCTCTATATTTTCAGTCAATCAATAAACATACATTAAGTGCCTGCTATGTTCCAGGTACTGTATTAACTACTGGGAATACAAAAAGAGGCAAAAATCAGTCCCTTTCCTCAAGGCGGTTGCAATCTAATGTAGGACACAACCTACAAATGGATATGTACAGACAAGCTACATATAGGATAATTTGTAAATGATTGAGAGGGAAAACACTAAAATTAGGAGGGGTTGGGCAAGTTTTCTTGGAAAAGATGGGATTTTAGTTGGGACTAAAAGGAAGCTAATAGGCAGAGCTGAGGAGAAAGAGCACTCTAGGGCAAAGGATAGCTGGTAAAAATGCCTAGAAAAGAGAGACGAAGTGTATTGTTTGTGGCCAGGAGGCATTGCCATTGAATCAAAGAGTACATTGCTAAGAGTAAGGTGTAGGAAGACTGGAAAGGTGGGAAGGGGCTAAGTAATGAAGGGCTTTGAATGCTAGAGGAGTTTGGTTTTGATCCTGTAAGAGATAGGGAGCCCCTGGAGTTCTCACACTTGGATTATTGCGATAGCTTTCTGGTTCATTTACTTGACTCAAATCTCTCCTCCCTTCAGCCCGTCCTCCACTCAAAACTGCCATTGAACTTTCTGAAACACAGGTCTGATCATGCCAAACCTCCCTTTACAATAAACTCTCATGGCTTCCTATTACCACAAATATGACAACGTATTTTAAAGTCCTTCCTAAGCTGACTCCTTCCTAACCTTCCAGCCATCTTAAATTTTGTTTCCCTTCACAATCTCTACGATCCAGTGATACTGAGCTTCTTGCTTTCTCTGCAATATAAGATGCCTTCTTTCAGCTCCCTGCCCCTTTGCTGGCTGTGCAGCATGTCAGAGATGCTCTCATTCCTTATCTCCACTTCCTGCTTTCTTTAAGATTCGGCTCAAATCTCACCTTCTTGAAGAGTCTTTTTCTCATTTCCTATCCAACCATCCAACCACTGATAGTGCTATCCCTCTTAATCCCCAATTCAGTTAATATATATGTCATAGCTGTTTGCATGTTGTCTCCTCAATCAGAATGTGACCCCCTTGGGGGCAAGTACTGTTTTGCCTTCCTCTGTAGCCCCAGAACATACAGTGAGTACCTTACACATAGCAAGTTTTTAATGTATGCTTCTTAACTGACTTACAAATAAAAATGAACGGAAGTGAAGCTGGTTCTTTATTTGTATGAGGAGACACTGCAGAATGAGGAAGATGCATCTGGTGATTATATAAAAAACATAGTGGATGGGGAAAGAGGGTGGAACAATGAAAGTTGGGAGGTGGGTTAGGAAGCTATTGCAAACTCTAATAATAGTGGAAATGAGGCCTATACTAAAGTAGTAGCAGTGAGAAGAGAGAAGGGATGGATGGAAAAGAAAGTAATTTAGGAAGGGCTTCCTTAAAATTCTTAAAATTCTTTTTTAGCTCACCATTTGTGTAAGTCTGTGTGTCTTTTCTTGGAAATAAATTGCATTCTAACAATTATCAGAATTACTTCCTTATTATGCTTTTGTGTGAATTTATGTCCCTTCCTTCTGAGTTAGAAACTTAGGCATAAGCATAGGGGTCTCCATCTTATTTCTGTTTTCTCAGGAAAATAGGGATCCTTGACTTGGATGGGAATGGATGCTAATCTGTGTCTATTTTTTGATGACAGAAAAGAATAACAAATATAATTTCAATCAGTCAGGTTACTAGGATGGTTCAATAGCAGGCTGGTGGGTCTGCCTGCCTCTAGTCTCTCCCTACTTTAATCTATTCTTCATTTAGACATTAAAGTGATGTTCCTAAAGTACAGGTCCAACCATCTCACTTTCCTATTCAGAAAATTCCAGTGGCTCTTTATCACCTACAGGATCAAATGCAAAATCCTCCATTTGGCATTCAGAGTCCTTCATGATTTAGTCCCCTCCTACCTTTCCTGTTTTCTTATACTTCATTCCCAACCACGTTATTCTTCAGTCCAGTGAAATGGCCTCCTGGCTGTTCCATGAAAGAGACACCTCATGCCTGGCTCTGGGCATTGTCACTGGCTGTGCCTCATCCCTGAATGCTCTTTCTCCTTGTATCTCTCCTCTCTTTTGCACTGGTTTTCCTGGCTTCCTTTAAAGCCCAACTAAAAACTCGTCTTATCTATGAAGAGTTTGCCAATCCCACTTCACTCTAGCGTCTTCCCCCTTTTCCTGTGTTCCGCTTGTCTGCACATATTTGTTTGCTTGTTGTCTATCCCATTAGATTGTGAGCTTCTGAGGGCAGGGAATGACTTTTGCCTCTTTTTGCATACCTAGTGCTTAGTACACTGCCTGGCACATAGTAGGCACTTAGTAAAGTCTATCAGTGCCAATTGATGAGAACTTAAAACAGACAATTGCAGTAAGTAATGTGACAGCATATTTTGGAATTTTAAAAATTAACCAACAACAAATTAAAAAAAATCAATCGAGAAAACCTGCATCTCCTTCCAAAGGCAGATAGAAAGAGGAGTCTGGATGAACATAGTGTTATGCTCTAGGAGAAAAAAAAAAACTAAAGCCCTATTGATCTTTCCAGCTTCTCAAAACTTTATATGGCTGTGAGTTGGAATGGCCGTGGACATTCTGGTTACCTTTTTAATACTTTGATCAGCTTCAATATGAGTCATGCTTTACCTTAAATGGAAAGAAAGCTTTACCTCAAAGGAAGCCCAAGTGTATGGGAGAGTTCAGGGAGAATGAGAACCTTTGGTATGAGGGCTTACTAGCCCTTTTCAGGGCTATTCATCTACCTTTTGTGTTCATCTTTCACCCAACTCTCACCTGTGGCTCCAAGAAGCTGTAGCATGTGCAGTAACCATATCCTAGTAAAATTATCTCAACAGATGGTCTAAACGAGGTTGAAGGTAACCAAAACCCATGAGTGAGTTAGGGGAATGTCTACCCCCAAGCATGTGAAGATCTTTCCCATCAGAAGTGGTAAAAGAACAATTTGTTCCAACAGCCATGAAGGTAGCTGAAACAGGCTCTGTGGAAGCCCTAAGGCTTGGTCAGACATTAAAGGTGCCAAGGTCATCCAGTGCATCCTGAGCCATCACCAGTAGTCCTAACTTTTGTCTTGCTACTGGACTCCAATGGCTCTGGAAGAGAGAGTGAGGCTTACAACTTTGCATAACTATGCCTCACTAAAATCCGGTTTATGTGCAACTCAAAACAACACCTTGTAATGTTATTGGTCTTATTTAAAAATGAAGAAAGAACAACACCAGTATTAAGGCAGTGTTTATTATAATACAGCTATGCTGGGTTGGACATTTATAGAAAATGAATGACTGAGAAGATGATCCACAAGCAGATTTCTGTGGGGATCTCCCATCAGAAGGGTAAGTGGGGAAAAATGAGGGCAGATTTACATATAAAAGCAGAGCTCCAAATAATGAGTTACATACCAAGAAAGATTAAGAGCTGACAGACCAAGTAGACATGTAGTAATCACAGTGAAAGGACAGAACTGCCAATGGAAATGTCCTACAAAAACAGAGTGTCTATGTGCTGACACCTTTGATTTCATTTGTGTAAGAACTTCTTGCTCTGAATGGTCAGAACTATATTACTTGGTCTTAAAGTTGCCTGAACTTTGACTTGCCTATGATCACATAGCAAATAAGAAAGCAAAGAAGTACTTGAATTCATGCCTTTTTAAATTCGTGTTTGCTGCTCTCTTCACTATACCATGCCACGTTTCATAAAACTGAATTCATCATCAAAAGCAAAGAAATCATGTTTTATACATTTCCAAAAAGTACCATTTCTATACAGTAATTTCCATTTACATATGTACAGCAATGCTATCAGAAGCATACTTGGAGAGAAGGAACACTATACAGTCAAATAAATGAAAATAATGCTTTCTATTTTTAGCTGCAGTCATCTTAGTTGTCCACACCCTGGGCTGAATAACTTGGATTCTAGACTATTTTCAGAACATTCTTCCTAAAATTCTTGCTTTCGGCAAGAATGGGCTTGTTTTGACAAGAAATTTCCTTTTCAGCTCTATTTTTTCACTTCTCATTCAACATGTTTGATTTTTTTTTCCAAGTATAGTGATAGGTTAGATGGTTACAGACTAGGACGTCAGGAGAATAAGTTTGATCCCCTTACTCAGCCGTTGCTCCACCTCATCAACTCTTATAAAGCCATCTATTTCCTTATTTCTTAAAGGAAATCAAGAATAAATTTTGGAACCCTGCTGAGACCCCATTTGACCGATACTGGGATTTTAGTATGCATTTAAAGGTATGGTATACTGAATGAGGGAAGGGATGGTATCATAGTACTCCTGATTAGGTCATATGCAGAATATTGTGTTCAGAGTGCCATGTTTTAGGAAAGACATTGATAACCTAGACAGCTCTAAGAGGAAGATGAAACAGCTGGTGACCTTTCTTAATATCTTGTCATATAAGCATTAGTTGAAGGAGTAGGGGGTGCTTAACTTGAAGAAGAAAAGACCTAAGAAAAGTTCTCCTAAGTAGGAGAACTTGATAGCTCTATTCATATTTTAGAAGATTGGGGGAAAAATTGTTCCACTCATTTCTAGATGGCAGAAATAATAGCAATAGGTCCAAGCTGTAGAGAGAGATTTCAGATCAAAACAAGGAAAAAACTTCATTATTATTACAGCTTCCCTAAAGTAGAATGGGCTGGCCTAGCATATCCTTCTCGCCTGAAGTCTTCAAGCAAAAGCTGGATGGACTTTAATTGGTGATGGTATAGAAGGGATTTTTGGCTAGGTACAAAAGGCTGAACTTGAATTCCGAGATCCTTTCCAACTGTAATATTCCGAGATTGTTTTATTATTAAAACTCAGAGGAAGAAAAGGCTATCTAAGTACTCAGAAGCAAATTTAAGCTATCTCTGGTCTTGCTTCTCACCTTTCTTTTCCAGGTGGCCCCAAAGCTAGGGAAACTAAATGAATCAGGAATAGAGAAGTCAAATGGCTGCATAAATCCTCTCCCCTGCCTATCCTCCCCCCACCATTACCCCATGTTCTCCTTCCCACTCAAAGAATATCAATAAAAAATGCTTCCCCCATTCTAACATTAGAGATTGAACTTAAACACTTAATTGAAGACTGGTGGTTCATTTAGCTCAAGGCAATTTCTCTTCTTTTAAAACATAGACACTCAGTATACCTTTAGAAATAAAGATAGTGTTTATACACTTGTTTCTCAAGTAGCACTATAAATTGAAGTGTATAATGCCAAGATGGCTTGTTCTAGCATCATCAGAGATGGACTGTGGTCTGGTGGTTATGGCAGCTGACTAGGAATCAGGAGGCCTGTGTGCTATTCCTGGCTCAGCTTCCAACTCTCTGTATGACTTTGGGCAATTTTCTTAACTTCTCCATTCGCCTGTGTTTCCTGTACTATAAAAGGTGGCTAAAAAGTACTTGGTTTTAGGCTCATGGGGGATCCTAATTTGAAAGGTAGTACAGAGATATTATTATCTTCATCTTTGTAAGAACACAAGTTTAGGATACCACGGAAAAGAAAGCAGCTTGGCCAAGATCCTGAAACCAAGCACCAAAGGGGAATAAAAAATTAAAGAAACTGGTGAATGGTAAAGCTGGTACAGTTTTCAAAAGCCAGTATTAATGTGTGGCCTGCAACCAGTGTAGATTAGGTCCTAAAAAAAGAAGGCTTTATTTCCCAGATTGTTAAAAGCCATCCAACATGTGTGGCCTCCCAGTAAGCTAACAAAGTATTTTTTTTTGTATAACAGCAGGTATCGGACATTTATATTTATTCATCCATGTACAATGAATATGCTCATAAAATGTTTTTCCCAAAAAATTTGACATAGATTAGAGAAACTTTGTTTTAAAAAAAACAGCTTCTGATTTAGATCGGTTAACTACATAACATTGCCAAAATTTAATAGCTGGTCCAATAACAGAATGGAGAAAAATCAGGTGACAGTGAAATTGATGTTGGAGATATAGGGAATTTCATGAAAGTTATTGGTCTAATAGAGATGGAATATTATAAGAAATCCTAAGAAATTCTTATATCATATTCCATGTAAATAATTTTTTAGATAAAAAGGATACAGTTTTACAAAGAAATCAGTTTTTAAAAATTTTGTCTTCATTTTGAAGACGAAAACATTAGAATTCAGAGGTAAGAGATTATCAGAAAGTACTTGTGGGGGTTTTAAAAGCCAAAAAAAAAATTCTGAATTATGAGAGTAAGCTAATTATCTCCAAAACTCTAGAGCAGGGGTGGGGAACCTGCGGCTTTGAGGCCACACATGTCCTTCTAGATCCTTAAGTGTGGCCTTTTGACTGAATCCTGATCCTTAAGTGTGTCCACTCACCCCTATTCTAGAGTCTGGGAACATCTGGGAGTCTCAACAGCTTCAAGCATTGGGTTTATAAGGAAAATGAGAATTAAGTCTGTTTTTATCAAGTGATTTTTTATGTGTGATTTCTTCAGTATGGGGGTGGAGGAGGTTCCTGATATGGAAACTTCCTTCACTGATGTAGATTGGCAGCTTACCTGTAATTTAAAGTCTTCCAGTTTTGGCTGGGGGTAGCTAGGTGGCACGTGGATAGAATGTTGGACCTAGAGTCAGGAAGACTCTTCTTCTTGAGTTCAAATCTGGCCTCAGACACTTACTGTGTGACCCTGGGCAAGCCACTTAACCTTGTTTGTCTCAGTTCCTTGTCTGTAAAATGATCTGGAGAAGGAAATGACAAACCATTCCAGAATCTTTTCCAAGAAAACCCAAATGTGGTCACAAAAAGTTGTACGTGACTAAAAACAACTAAACAACAAGGGTTGGCTAAAGTAGTAGGGGGTTAAGTGATTTGTTCATAGTCATAAAACTGTGTCAGAGGCAGAACTTGGACCTGTGTCTTCCTGACTTCAAGGCTGGCCCTCTGTCAACTATACCATGCTGACTCTGATACAAGAATTATATATAATTTTAAATAATTTAGTGGCTTAAAGGCAACTGGTCATCTCCGGATTACTAATAGTTAAAATATAGCATTTGATTATGAAAATTAAAAAAAATAAAATACCCCAAATAGCAACAACTTCCACAATGAACAAGTGCTGGTTGTAATAGACTGTAATAGACATGATTTTTTTTTAAGGAAAGAAATGAATAAATTAAATATCCTCCAGGCAGGATAAATAAAACTTCAGTGTTAGTGGAGTTAGCTGAGGTGAGTTATGTAGTACGAACTGCTACTATAGTTTTCCTCTTTAGTCCATCCTAATATTCTAATATGAATCAAATATTTTCTCGTTTTTACTGAATTGCCCATCTCACGCAGGCTGGAAGTGCCATGGTCACCCATCTACCTGATTCCCCCATTGACTGGCATGAGAGCTTTAACCCACTCCATTTTTCTTATATGGCCCAGTTTGCCACTCCTTGGGCAGTGTGGTACTCTCCCTCCTGGTGGCATACTTGCCACATTGCCAGGCTTAGTGCACAGAGTTAATCAGCTTTAGCCCTGCTGCAGCTCAGAACTCTCAAACTAAAGGTATCCATCAGCCTCAGCCTCCCTGATAGGTGTGCTTACAGGTGTGTTGCTACCGAGGTGAAACCAAATACTTTCTAATCTTATCAGTATTCATAGTTTCTATAAACATCTTACAAATGTTTTCCACTCATGATGAATACTAGCATTTTGGTTCTGTAATTAATAATATCAATAAGACAAATGATGAGTTTTAACACATTTTTATGACTAAGGAAATTTAAAAATAAGAGATCCTTTCCTAACACACTATGAATCTTTATATCTTATAGGCAAAAAGATTATGGAATAAGAAAGAAGTAAGTTTCAGCTTTGCCTTCAGATGTTGTTCTTGCCCTCAGATGTTGGCTTGGTTAACATTCAAACATATACAAACCAGAGACAGAGAAAATCAGACACTCAGTAATTGACACTTCTGTTAACAACAGGTTATACTTTACAAATTATATTTTAATACTATAGATTATACCTTAATATACTTTTATATGGATTATACAGATTATACTTTATACAGCAGGGACACTAAAAAACCCAACCATACCCTTCCAACCATAAGAATCCGTCAATCACCAACCATACACTGAATACATTCAGATCAAATATGTGTCAGCGGTGAGAAAAGGAACATAAATCAGAATCCCGTACTTAAAACCTAGGGAATTTATAAGCCAGTAGGGCTTTGTTCTCATTTCATTTGATCCTCACAACAGTCTTTTGTGGCAATTAAAAAAAATCCTTGTTTGATAAATGAGGGGACTATGGGCTAAGAAGGGTTAAGTGATTTAACCGATGTTATGCAGCAAGTATGTGAGGTGTTATTCAAATTCGGGTCTTCTTGGCTCTGATCTAACACTTTAACCAACAATCTACCTAACTACCAATAAAACACAGAAGGGAATATACAATTGAGAGCCAAATTATATAAGTGTAATTAGAGACTGGTCACTGAGCCCAATCCTTATGAACGTGATTAGAGTGTCAATTATTCAATTACCCACGTGGAAGAAGCTGGGGCTTCTAATTCCAGGAGAATCATGATGACATGTAAGGCAAGTGTTTGGCAGATATGTAGAACGGGTGTAGACACTCTGTAACTGATTCTACTCCACTCCCCACATGGTGAATGATATCCATTTTGATTGGCTACAGTATCAGAGACAGAAATTGATGTGCATTCAAAAAGCACCTGTTAACGTACTCCTTTCTCATACTCTTGTATCTTTAGGCCTGACTTGTTCTTGAGGAGGCCTCAATCCCTCTCTTTTCTGGTAAAATCAGCTGGAGAAGGAAATGACGAACCATTCTAAGAAAATCCAAATGGGGTCACAAAAAGTTGCACTGAAAACAACTGAACAACAAGAGTAAGAATGACAGATAGTGGAATCTTAGTATGCATTTAAAGGCATAGTATATTTAATGAGGAAAGGGATGATATCATAGTACATAGGATGGTAACATAGAATATAGACATGTGATTATATCATATGCAGAATATTGTGTTCAGAGTGCCATGTTTTAGGAAAGACAAGAAGATTATGAAAAGAAAAACAATGAAGTAGAAAAAGAGATCCAGAATCTTCAGGAAGAAAACAACCTAAGAATAAGGAAATTATTTCCAATAAGGAAAAGAAAGTTTCAAAAAGTCATGAGTGGAAGCCACTGGAAGTCCAAAAGGCCTATGAATCCATTACCGTTTTTTTCAGCTCGCTCACTTTTGAGACTTCAAAGAAGGAGGAGCATCTTTTGAGACCTAACCCAGTAGTGGTTAAAGCAAGGACGCATTTAGAAACAGTGTTCCATTGGGATGTGAACTTGCCATGAGTTGGGACCAATGCTTTATAGAAAACGTGTTAAGCCTGAAACCACTCTCCCCAGAGACAGGTGGTATATGGGAGATTGTGCCCCTAAGTGTTAGAGAGAAATGTTTGTACAACTGCTCTTATCTGCTGTATCTTCAGTAAATATCATTTTGTGAAACCTAATTGATGTTTAAATAGACTAAATTTAAATAGGTTACTGGTCTCTGGTGGCAAACATTGGAGGACCAAAATGAGGAATAGGGGATGCTAGAATAAGGGTTTGAATTGATGACAAAAGAGAAGAGACACTCAACCCCCTAGAATTCTGAAGGAGAGATACGGCTAGGCATGATTTGTAAGAGTGAGGGGCTACATGGTATTTTAGGAGTTCAAAGAAAAGGAAGACCAAAAAATTATGAAAATAATGTAGTCTGTGGTTGTTTCCATGGTAAATCAAGGCTGTGTTATTGTTTGATGGTTAGGCCACATAATCAGGGAAGCCATCATTCAGGGAGTCAATGAACATTTTTTGTTTATTATGCACCAAGGACTGCTAAATGCTAGGGACAGAAAGAAATGAAAATACACAAATGAGCAAACAAACAAACAAATGAAAATTTTTAAAAGGTCTTTTTTTCAAAGACCTCAAATACAATTCAGAAGACAACATTTAAAAAGTATGCATGTAAAGTGGGTAAGGTCTAAATGGAAGGTAAGCTCAGACAAAAAGCAGACTTATTAATAATGATTCCAGTACCATTATGAAGAGGTGGGTAGAGTCATTCAAGGTGTTATTGGTTAGTGTCCCAGAACACGGCAATAAAATAACTGCCTGCAGTAGAAACAGTGCAAATAGTAGTACGTAGGTAAGGCCAAAATCAAAGGCTCTTGAAATTAACCATTTCCTATTGGTACAGGTAAACGGTACACTTTGAGGTGAATATCGCTCCCCCCGGTTGCTGTGTACCTGTGTGAATGGCAATTATTGCTCAAGTTAGAAATACTATAGTAGAGTACTTAGATCACTTCTTCAGTCAGTACAATATTTCTTGGATATTAGCCATTGCCAGTTCCTATAGCAAATACCAAGTGACATTCCAGTTTGTAAGGACTGTGAAAGTAAAAAGAGGGAGGAGAGAATTTTTGATTCTAAATGAGTCAGCATAGGTATTTCTGAATGAAATAGAATAGATAAGCAGCAAGAAAAATGAGGAGGGCTTACAAAGATTATGTAAATGATGCTGTTCTTGTCCTTAAGGAGTTGATATGAAAGGGGGAGAAGTTGGTGAAATATGCCATGAAATGCTTAATCATAGGATCTTGAGAGATTGAAGGAAGGTATATCTGCTGCTTTTGGCTGGAGATATAAGGTAAGACTGCATGGAAAATGTGGCATGTAGCTGGACCTTGAAAGAAGAGACAAATATTAATAGATACAGATGTGAGGAAAATCTATTCAAGTGTAACTATTCCAGAAGGAAGTTTTGAGTAAAGAGATTTAAGACTCTAAATTTATCTTACAGAGTTTTTGAAGTAAAAGGGGGTAAATAGCAACATCTTATTCAACCTTAGAATTAAAGATTTTAAACGTTGCATATTGATATAGATTTATGTAAATAATGCTAATAGTTATAATATATATAGAATTTTTAAGGTTGACAACGAGCATTCTTCCTTTAATGCCAGTGTGTATCACTGTAACAATAAAGTTGCCTGGCTATTACTTTCAGGTGATATGGGAGGATTTTTTCTATTTCTACTTTCTCCTCTTGTTATAATGCTTTGAGACAATTTTCTTTAATTATTTATTTTATTGTTGTATCAAGATCTTTTTCTGATCATAGCTTTCAGGTAGTCCAATTATTCTTATGTTTTCTCTTCTTGATCTGTTCTCCAGACCATTTGTTTTTCTTCTGAGATGTTTCACATTCTCCTCTATTTCATTCTTTGTGTTTTGTTTAATTATTTGTTGATCTCTTATAATATCACTGGCTTCCCTTTGCCTGATTCTAATTTTCAAGGAGTCATTTTCTTCCTTAAGATTCTAGATTTCCTTTTGTAATTGGTTGATTTTCTTTTCATAATCTTGTTTTTCTTGCATTGTTCTTTTGTTAAATTTTTCCTCAACTTCCCTTATTTGATTTCTAGCCTTTTTTTAAGTTCTTCTATGAATTCTTTTTCAGCAGGTGCCCATTTGACATTACTCTTTGGCGTAGAAGAGGGTTACTGTATTTCACTATCCCCTTCTGAAGATGAATCCCAGTCTTCTCTATTTTCATAGTAATTTCCTATGATTGGATTCTTTCTTCTTTGCTCCTGCATTTTTAATAGTTTAGTTTTTGGCATCTAGCTCTGGAGTATGGGGGATGGTGCCTCTGGCCTCAGTCCTCCTTCACTTCTCCTCTCTGACCTTTAACCCAAACCAAGACCTCCAGCCTCCTGTAAGTGTCCACATTCAGCACATGTGCTGGTTCCTTCTCACCTCCTCCACATCTCTGCAGCATAGCTGGGTATGGCATTCTTTGTCAGTAGGGGTCTTCAATCTTCCTTGGCTTAGATGCCCAACACTCCTCACTGTGCCAGGGGTAAAAGTTCCTGTAGCTGGGGCCAAGGCAGCCTCCAAATCAAGGTGTTTACTCTTCACAGTGTCCAGACCTCATCCCAGGATTTTTCTTCAGATCTTCTCTGATTGTCCCAGGAAGACCTGTGTTCTCTCTCTTTTACTGATTTTTACTGCTCTATGTTTGCCTTGAGGTGCTGTTTTATCTCTTATGTGGATAAAAATCTTAAGAGATACTTAAGAGCTACTCTGCCATCTTTCCAGAATCTTCTCCACATAGTTTTAGAAAATGCGTCAGGCTTATCATCAGTGTGAAATTCAAGAAAAATCACACTGAGTCATTTTTTTTTCCAGCCCAGGTGGATATAGGAAGATAAACGGGAGGTCTTGAGATACTTGGGACAAGGTCAAGTAAAGAACAGACACATAGAGTGTTCTAGAATGGGCTGAAAGAGGAGTGAGTGTGTGCTCTAGGGAAAGAAGAGGTCCCAGACTTATATGGAAGGGACTGACTTCTGCTGGTTAAAGGAACAGGTGTTTACTGCCAGCTTTGTCACTCACTACCCAATAGCTGATCACAGATTCAGTGTGGTATTCCATCATAAAGAGTTATTGTAGTATTGTAGTATAAAGTAGTTATTGTA
Organism: Phalanger gymnotis; assembly: GCA_028646595.1. Taxonomy (NCBI): domain Eukaryota; kingdom Metazoa; phylum Chordata; class Mammalia; order Diprotodontia; family Phalangeridae; genus Phalanger; species Phalanger gymnotis. The sequence continues at coordinate 246,102,523 of CM053622.1, read as the reverse complement.
GTAACAGGGGCACTTAAGACAGAAACTCAGGGGAAGAATAATTCAAGAATATCTACAAGTAAAGCCTGGCATACCTTGGGTATAAATTCAATTTGAATTAATTGAAGAGATAAAGCAAGATTTTAATAAGAGTCTAAGATGTGTGCATAAGTGTGTGTGTTTGTGTGTAGTCTTTTTTGTTTTTTGATTTTTAGGATTTTTGTCTCATAGAAGCATTAATGCATATTTGATACATTTTAATATATTCATTCATATTTTATTTATATTTGCATATAATCATATATGTAGTTTTATATATGTATATTTACATATATAGTTATATGTATATATTTTATATATAATTATATTACTGATTCCATGAGATAAAAAGAAATACCAAAACAAGGTCAAAAGACAAAAAAAGTAGAAGAGTATGTAAGGTATCTTATGGCAAAAAAAAGTTGACATAGAAAAAGAACAAGGAAAGCAAGGAACAAAACAAAGAAAAAGATGTAAGGAGAGTGGTTAACACTTGAACTTCACTCTCATCTGAACTAGTTGTAGAAAGGTAGAATATACATAGAATTGAGCATAAAAATACAATTTATTCAAAGGGGAAACAGGAGGTGGGGGGAGGCAAAAGGGATGGTAGGCTAAGGAAATGATTAATCCTAAACATAACCAACTCTAACTAAGGAAAGTGTAATGTTAATGGGACATGAAGATCTTCCCCATCTATTAATAGGCCTCGCATGGAGCCCATTAAGAGAAGCTTGCTTAAGGGAGGCTTGCATGTAGGAAGGCTTTCACACCATTTGGTATGAAGTCAATTGGGCACTGAATCACGAGGGTTTTGATGCCTTCTGACTCGCAAAAGTGTATATATACTCTGAGTTTGTATTTTGCTTTGAGCGTTCTCTTATGAGAAAGACCTTGTGATTTCCTGGTTGAGACTGAGTGGCCATATGTTCATACCCCCCACCCCCAACTACTCAGATGTAAAGGCTCTCTCTCAATCCAGTGATATATATAAAGTGTATAGCAATATTACTTTGATTCAGGCAGTTAAGAGCACTATGTGTTGGTCTTTATGCTAATTTCTCTGCTTGTATTTTCTCTGCTTGTATTTTCTTTGATGTTCAGGGGCTGACTTTTCCCCCGAACTAGTAAATGTAATTAAAGAAGTTTGCTGACTACTTAAAAGTTGCTTTCCTTTAAAAGCAGATCTAAGAACTTGTGCTAACTGGCCATCCTGGTTATGCTAGGGTGCTTGGTGTTACAGAGGATTGGTTGGAAATTTGGTTTAATAGAAAAGAAAGATAAGATAAGCATATGTCATTGGGTCCCCAGTGAGGGAGAGAGAAGAGCAAGGGAGCAGAGGCAGATCACATGAAACCTAGACTTGAATGTTAAGTATTTTTTTCTCCACACTCTTTTCTTTATATAAAGGGGACAACAAATAAAGTCAGTGAAACATATAAAGGAATAGTACAGAAAGAAATTTACAATTAACAATAATAACTGTGAATGTGAATGAAATTAATTCACCCACAAAATAGAAGAGAGCAAAATACATTAAAAAGCAAGATCCAACAATGTGGTGTTTACAAGAAACAGATTTGAAACATAAAGTTGCACAAAGAGTTAAAATAATGGCCTGGAAAAAAACTACTACATTTCAAAACTTTATTTATTTATCAATTTATCACATTTATATTATTTATTTATCGAACCTATATTTAAAAACTTTTATCAATCCCATGATTAATAACGATTCTGTCAATTTCAGAGGTCTGTCAATAAAGCATACTATTCACCTCCTGATAGAGAGCTGCTAGACTCAGGGAACAGAATAAGACATCATTTTTGGTCATTGAAATTGTGAGAATTTGTTTTGCTTTATTATGCATGTGTTCTCTAACAGTTTTGTTCTGTTGTTGTTTTTTTTTTCCTAATGGTAGTATAGGAGGAAGGAAAAATGAATGCTTATTCTTTAAACAAAATAAAGTTACATTTTTAAAGGAATGAAGGGTTAGGGCTGACCCACCACTTAAACTTAGAATACTTTTCAGTTTTTACTTTTCTTAAATTGCCCATGAGATACAGGTGTAACTTGGGGCCACAGAATTGATTTATTCTTTAGTCAGATCACTTTCTTAACTGGAATTTAGACTTCTTTAAACATAAAAGGTTCTTCTTAAAAAGAAAATTTTATTTTATATCTGT
>CM053622.1:246073416-246099818 GCA_028646595.1 Phalanger gymnotis | reverse complement strand
AGTAACAATGGGAAGTTTTCCAAGCGCCCAAGAGGTGGGGGAGGGGGGAGGGAGAGGCAAATTTCAGCACCCAATTCGTAGTTAAGCTTGGCTCCACTGGTGTCCTGCTGTCCCTGTTAGCAGGTCATGGGACTCTGAGCTGCTAAGTAGGAGATCCTGCATGATTATGTCAACAGCCGTGCATTACTTGGAGGGACTCAGGTTGATAAAAATTGTTGGGAAAACTGGAAAGTAGCCTGGCAGAAATTGGGCATGGACCAATATCTTACACCATTTACCAAGATAAGGTCAAAATGGATACATGACCTAGATATAAAAAGAGATTTTATAAGAAAATTAAAGCATGGAACATATTACTTATCAGACATATGGATTGGTGAATGATACATGATTAAACAAGAGATAGAGAAAAAAGTTATATGCAAAATGGATAATTTCAACTACATTAAGTTAAAAAAAGGTTGGTTTTTTTTTTTTTACAAATAAAACAAATATAGCTAGGTAGGAAGGAAAGCAGAAAATTGGGAAAAATTTTATAGAGTATATCAGATAAAGTATCATCTCTAAAATATATAATGAACATTGTCAAATCTATATGAATGAGTCATTCCCCAATTGATAAGTGGTCAAAGGATATGAACAGGCAGTTTTCTAATGAAGAAATCAAAGCAATTTATAGTCATATGAAAAGATGTTCTAAATCATTATTGATTAGAGAAATGCAGATTAAGCCAACCTTAAGATATCATTTTATACCTACTAGATGAACTAAAATGATAGAAAGGGAAAATGACAAATGTTGGAGAGGATGTGGAAAAACTGGGACACTAATTCATTGTTGGTGGAATTGTGAACTGACCCAGCAATTTTGGAGAGCACGCTGGAATTATGCCAAAAGAGTTATTAGATTACATCCACCCTTTAACCCAGCAAAACCACAACTTGGGCTATTTCTAAAGATAACTAGGGGAAAAGGAAGAGAACCTACATGTTCTAAAATATTTATGGTTCTCTCTTTGTGGTGACAAAGAACTAGAAATTGCAGGGATGCCCATCAATTGGAGAATGGCTGAACAATTTGTGGTATATAATTGTGATATGGAAAGACTTGCACAAAATAATGAAGAGTGAAATGAGCAGAATCAAGAGAACATTGCATACAGTTAACAGCAATATTATTTTAAGAATGACTTTGATGGGATTTCTAACTAAAACCTTTAGAAAGTTGTTTAATAATTCTGCAGATTTTAAATGATATCTGAAATAAAATCATGGAATTTATTTTTTAGAGTCTTGAATTAGGTCCAATTCTGGAGATTTCCTTCATGTCTAAGATGATAAAATATATATTATATAGAGAATCAGCTAATAACCATTTATTAAATATCTATAATGTGTCAGGGGAAGCAAGGTGGACCAGGAGGCAGGAAGACTTCCCTTCATGTGTTCAAATCCAACCTCAAACACTTACTAGTTATGTGACCCTGTACAAGTCAGTTAACCCTGTTTGCCTTGGTTCCTTAATCTATAAAATGAGCCAAGAACAAAATGGCAAATCACTCCAGTATCTTTGACAAGAAAACCCCAAATCAGGCCATGAAGAGCTGGACATGACTGAACTGACTCAACAAAAACAACAAAACTAGGTGTCAGGTACTGTGCTAAATACCTGGGATACAAAAGGAGGTGATAGATATTTCTTGCTCTCAAATAATTTACGATCTAATCAATGGATGAAAGGATGAGAACAGTTGTGTTTTGACAGTGGGTATATGTCCCATAGGTGTAAATGATACATGAGACTTTTATAAACAGAGTTTGTCAGTCAGCATTGGAAAAGCTGTAAGAAGACAGTACATTTTTAGTAGAGCTCTGCTTTGGACCAACCATTCTGACAAACAATTTGAAATCATGAAAGAAAAATCACTAAACTATTCAAACCCTTTGACCTAGCAGTACCACTACCAGGCATACAACCTCAAGAAGGTAAAAGGTCCCATGTGTGCCAACATATTAATAGCCTCACTTTATGAGGTAGTGATAAATTGGAAATAAGATGAGTGCTCATTAATTAAAGAATGGCTGAAATAAATCTGAGGCTTTGGAAAAAAAAACATGGGCAGGGTTGTTTGAACTGATGCAGATTGAAGTGAGTAGAACCAGGAGAATATAGACAATCACTACAATAATGTAAATGAAAAGAGTTTCAAAAGGAAGCAGAACTTGCACTAAACATAATGACAAATATTGGCCCTGGAGAACAGATAATGAAACCCATAGATCTCCTTGTCAGTAGAGTACTGAGAAAGTTGGTCTGGAAAGTTGCCTTCAGCTCCAGGGGCAGTTGTCTATGTCCAGTTGATTTTGCTTAATATTTTTTCTTTTTTTTTTTTACAAGAGAAGGCTCACGGTGGGTGTTGTGAATATGTTCAGAAAGGAGTCTGACATAAAATGAAAGGCATGGACAATTTGATTTTCAAAGAAAAGCAATTGCCCCAAATCTTTATTTTAAAAAAGCAATACAACAAAATGCAGTCTTGACTTAAGCAACAAGAGAGAAGAATTTCTTGTTGAGCTCAGTATTTTAGCTACATGATGTCTCATCTATGGCTCATAGGAAGTCACTAAACGTGTCCATGTTTGTTAAGATTATACTATGGACCTAGGACTACTGCCTCTTAAATAATGAATCTAAAGTTATCCTTGATGATACCATACTATTGGAAAAAGAGAAAAAGCTATGAGAATTGTCAGTGAGCAGAAAAGAGAGAAACAATGAACTGAAAACAAAGGGAGTGATAAACGAGCTATGTGTATCAAGGTCAAGGTATCATGAAATAGAAAAACATGGGAAAAGACCTAATAATCCTGTCATACTCTGGCAAAGGGAAACAGGTAATATTTTCATGGTCATAAACAATTAGAAAAAAATTAATAATGTCATGGTGAATGTTAAGAACTTACTAGTTAACTAGCAAGGCTTAGGAAAGCAAAAGTATAGTTGATTAGAAATTAAAGATAATGCAATACAAATATAAGTATATAGCATTTAAGTTTGCTTCCAATTACAGTGAATTCTATGGCTAGAGTGATTGTAAAAGCCTGTGTAGGGATGGAGGAGTGCACTTTGGCTTGGTGCTCACTGTTTTCTTTCTGAAGGGGAAATAATGCAAGGCTTGTAAGTACCATCATTCCATATACAGTTATTATGAAGTTGTTATGATGATCAAATTAAATTATATTTGTGAAGTGCTTAGCATGGTGCCTGGTCTACAGTAAAAACCATGTAAATGCTAGCTTTTATTGTTGTTGTTTATTTTTTTTTTTGGTCTCTGAGAGTGACGGGACTTATGTGAAAGGAAGAGATTCAACTAGTGAGGACAAAAGAGAGAATGTTCTCTTTTGGGGAATTCTTAAAAATGGTTAAATAAATGATCCTACCAAGACTGCAATTAGCAAGTGGTTCAGCCAGATGGAAGAAGCAGTTTAACTTATATACATTCATGCATGTCTATATTCCTATCGCTATGTAATCTACCTCTATCTCTTTCTCTATCTCTCCATCTCTATCATTAACTACATCTATATATATCTACATCAACATCTACACTTAATCTATATTTAATTCATATCTATAGCTAATCTGTATCTCTAATCTATATTAATGTCTATATCTACACCTATAGATATACATACAAACATGTAATTTCCTCTGCCTAGGAAATTCCCAGTGTGTGAAACCCTACCAAGAAGTTACAAACCTTCTAGGATTTAGTAGATCACTCTTACATAAATGCCTGAGGTCCTTACCCAGTGTCAAAGGGAATATCTGTTGTTATAGCTAGGAGAGTTTGTCTTAGAGTTAGGAAGGCCTGAGTTCATGTCCCACTTCTATCAAATACTGACTAAATGACCTTGGGCAAGTCCCCAAACCTGTCAGGACTCTAGGCATCTCTCTAAGACTGTAAGTAACAGAGAAGCTGGAAACCTTCATTGATAGAGTTTGTTCATCTGATTCTCATATGAATGAAATCACAGTTCCAACCTCCTACTGATTATCTGTGTTTCTATCTTTCTTTCCATCTGGTATCTACAATCTACCCCCCCCCACCTCACTCTTTCTCCATCAATATACAAATATGGAGGGTAAAAATCTGTTTCCTAGCACAAATGACTTACAGCTGAGATGGGGTTTTTTTTGAAGATGTGTATGTAACTAAGAGCCAATCAGTGAAAGGGAATACACCACAAGAAAAGTTGTACTTAATTAAGTGTTCAAGGCAAATCAAGACACCCACCCACCCAAGTGTGTATTCTCTGGCAATGGTGGTATTTTTGCTGGCACTGCATTCTTGCATGATGTTATTTTCTGAAGTTAATATATTTTTCTGACCAAAATTTCGACCAAAGCAGTTGGCAGTGGGTCTGGTTTTATTCTTCAGTCAGAGGGGTTTTTGGAGGAGGCAAGAGAAACAATAATAGTTTTGGAAGTATCATATCCAAAAAAAAAAAAAGCTATGGGTCCTTAAAATGAATACAAAAAATCAGTAGAATTGCATTTAGTGATTTGGGGAAGAAAGGGCATTTAAATTCAGAAAAGCCCCACCCCCCTCCCCACCCCAAGCACACACATAAACAAACAAAAACCCAAGCTAGGTGATACAATAGATAGAGTGGAATCCATAGAGTGGATTACTGGACATAGGAAGGCCTAAGTTCAAATCTTACCTCAGATACTTACCAGCTATGTGAGTCTGGGCAAGTCACTTAACCTCCATCTGCCTCAGTTTTCTCAAGTATAAAACTAGGGTCATAATAGCACCTATGTCCCAGTGTTGTTGTTAGAATCAAGTGAAATAATATTTGTAAAGCACCTAGGACAGTGCCTAGTTCATAGTAGGTGCTGAATAAATGTTTCCTCCTCATAAAAGACATGGAACAATCAAGATGATTTAATATATTTTTCCTGTGGAACAAAAAAAATGCATGGCTTGTCTATGAGGCAATACAATATTTCCTCCTTCAGCTTATTAGAAAGTCAATGAAAGTGTTAATAACAAATGTGTTTTAATTTTTAATATTCTACTAGATACAGGGGCGGAGAACCTGTAGCCTCAAGGCCACATGTAGCCCTCTAGATCCTCAAGTGCAGCCTTTTGACTGAATCACAAAATGAGAAGTTTGGATTCAGTCAAAGGGCTTCACTTGAGGACCTAGAAGGTTACGTGTGGCCTTGAGGCCGCAGATTCCCCACCCCTGTACAACAAGGGTTCTTAACTTGGGATAAACAAATTTCCAAGGTCTTCATTGGTAGATTTCAGGGGATCTATGAACTTGGATGGGAAAAAAATTTATATGTCTATTTCAATATAACTGGTTTCCTTTGTAGCCCTATGTATTTTACTTTGTGCATTTAAAAAAATGTTATTCCAAGAATCCGTAGGTTTTACTATGCTAGCAAAGGACATATGAAATAAAAAGGTTGAGAAGCTCTGAATTGAGCAGTATATGTTATTTCCTGACCTATATGCTAATTTTTTCTGTTAAGCTTCCTCTTTAGCTCTTCACAAGAAGTTACTATATCTATACCCAAATTTATTTGGAAGAGTTTTAGACGTAAAATGTCATATGAAACTCCACAAAACATGTAAGTCCAATACATGACAGGCCATCAACATATATGCTGATTAATAATACAAAATTACTTTTAGAAGTCAACAAGTACGCACACATTAAAGATCTTGAATTTCAAGCCCATATTTTTGTTCTGGGTCAAGAAAATATTCTTATGTTATTCTTCTTTAACATAACTGTGACTGAATCATTCTGTTGTTTATGTAGCAACTAAAACAATGAACAAATAAATATTTTTTTCCATTGTTTGCCCAGTATTCACATTTCATTGACTGAATAAAAGTTTCCAAATATTATCCCTTTTTCTTTTTGGGGAAAAAGGAAATTGTATATTTACTTCATCAAACTTTAGTGACTGAAATTATATTTGAACTTGAACAAAGAGTTGAACTTAGAACTAAATGCACATTATTATAAGCTCATCTTTAGGGAAGACACTGTTTCATTTGTAACACGTAGAATAATTTCTGCTAAAGCCACTAAAACCATGGTTTTGGAATGGAATTGTATGTCCTTGAGAGGGGATATAGTGTGGAAGAAAAAACAATGAATTTGTAGTCTGAAGACATCTGATTTAATCCTGGTTCTGTCCTCCTTGCCTTTTGTATGACAATGAGTGAGTCACTGAACCTCCATGGGCCAAATTTATAGATTCTGTTCCCCCATGTCAAGTGAAGGAGTTGGACCAGATGACTTCTGACATGCTTCCCAGCTCTAAATCACAGGATCCCATGATCCTTAATCACTTCTTATGGACCTTTGGCAGTGACACTAGAAATTTTTGTTTCAACCAGTAAATTTTGTGTCAACCCTTGTCATATTCTTATGTATAGAGAAGATAATTCTTTCTTTCACTTTTAACCACTTCATTTTTTTTCTTTTAAAGAACGGTTCTCTTTCTTGCACACAAAAATGTGGTGCTATTTGCCCTTAGAAGGTATTGAGTTACTGTAACAGTACAAACTCAATAAATCATAGACCATTTGAAAAGAAAGGGAACTTAGTGGGTCACCTAGTCCTACCTCACTTATACTAGAATAACCTGGAACTCAGACATCAATGTAGGGCCTAAGTCTGTTGAAATATGCCTTCTCAAACTTAGGGTTTTCTATGGATTTTTTCTCCATTTTCTTGGAATTCTAAAATGTAGGGCTACATCTACCCTTTATTCTACAAATGTAGGGTACATAATGTAGGAACTATAATACCCCCACATACATACATGACCCATACATGCATACATTACCCAACATACATATTTTCTTTCAACCATCAAGAAATATGTCTCCATAAAATGGTTCTCAAACTCACTTGCCTCCCACTCTATCCTCAAAGAATATTTTACTACTTTGGCTAACTTAAGATGTATGAGTTTTAAACTTTTTGTTAGGAAGGCTGATCTCTTCTTTTTATATCCTTTCAGTTAATTCAGTTAATTTTTATATCCCTTCAGTTAATTCTTGTCAATATCATACATAGCTTTAAAAAAATTCTTGACAGTTTATCATATAAAATGCTTCTTCATGGCTTGTCATTCTTTTTCTTTCAACTCTTGACTGAAGATGTAAACTTTTATTTAGTCCCTTAGCTCATTCTATTTCTAGTGTAACTTGGGGTTTTTTGTTTGTTTGTTTGTTTGTCTTCCCTGTCATCTGGTCTTTGGTACCTTATTAAGCCACATTACACAGAATAACTGCTGTCCCATAGCTAATATGACCTACCCTCAAGAGATGGGAATTTCAGAGATGACGCGGTTTGTGTGAAGGGGTGGGCAAGGGGAGAATGGATATATATGTACTAGGAATTTGGACATCCTTCAAGGTGAGGCACTTTGTATAAATTCAAGATCATACACTGTATAATTGTTAATAAGAGGGAAAGCCTGGTAAAGCTGGAACTCCAAGGGCATGAAAGACTTTTTGTTTTTAAATATGGAAACAGAAAAGAAGCCATAACTGAAAATAAAATAGGGTTCCTGGATAGTCAGTCTACTGTGTATGGAGGACGATGACAGTGAATAGGACCCTTTCACAGTAGGCTACAGCTGGCCACAGAAGTAGCTGACATTGGAGGCTTAGCAGAGAACCCATGTTTGGGGTAGTTTATTGACTTCTTACCAAACAGAAGAAATAAACAGAAAACTAGGCTTTAATTTTTTTTTTATTTTAGGATACTTTTATACCCCATTAAATTAGAGGACCCAAATGACGTCTATCCAGAGGCACTCCTTCTTTTACTTCTTTTTTTTAATAAAGTAGGCTGACAAAAGATGATTTGGTTTTTAAGGTTCTACACATGATGTTATCATTCTCTTAATCACTAACAACATTAAGAGGGTTTAGGAATTAAGAAAGATACCATCCAGTTCTCTGGTTCATACATTCCCCTACTTCAATGCTCTCCGTCTTTTAATTTCATTATTGCTCAGAAACCCTTGCTTCATGTCAGAAGCAAGTAGTACCTGGCAAGTAAAGCACTTATTAAGCACCTACTGTGTGCTGGGAACTGTTATATATTCTAAGGATACAAAGTCAATGAAATAGTTATTGTCCTCAAAGAGGCAACTTTTGTATTGTTTCGATGACAATATTTTTCAATATGGGATTCACATAGATGATATAAATGAAAGTCTAAATAAAACAGCACTTAAATGATTACTATGGGTCACTTAGGTTACAAAAATTCAACTTTATGAAAAGTTCTTTTTTTCATATCCCTCCTTTGGTTAACATTCAGTCAGGAAACATTTATTAAGCACTTACTGTGTGCCAAGCACAGAGCTGATAGCCAAGGAGAAATTATGAGAAGTTATCTCTATTTTGTGGAGCTGTTGAGCAACTGAGCAAAATGAGTCACTACATGGTCATCTTTGCAGTCATACAGTTGATATATGTTTAGTTGAATTTTATCATCAGAGTTCTTGTGATTCTCTAGTTTATAATAGGTCACAATCTCATGCATTATACATCGTAAAGTGAAGGAACAGTTACCTTGTCTTCTTGTTTTTATAAGAGATGTCAACTTGTTCAGTGAGTAAATTATTTCTGTTGTTTTCATTTATTTCTTTTGTCTCTACTATTCTGCTTCTTGCTTTTGGATTAAAGGTTGAATTACCGAGGCCTTGAGTATCAATGAATGATAAGTGGGCATTAATTGGAGGCTTAGGATGTCAGATGAATATATCACATTAAAATTAATGCTCATTATGTAATTTACTCATAAGAATTCACCCCATGAATTTTCAGGAACAAATTTGCTAGATAAAAATGAAGAGAATTATATCTACAAAATAAAATATAACTTGGGAGGTGGGATAGTAGCAACTGGGTGAACTAAAAAGTCTTCATATAGAAGGTAGCACTTGAGTTGAATATTGAAGGAAAGAAAAGATACTAAGAGGCAGACATCCAGGTTCAAAAAGATAAGAGAGTCAAACTTTGCTTAGATGTGTAATGAGTTATCTTACAGTAACACATGAAATATTTTTTTAATCTTAAATTAAGCCATTAATTAGAAAAGGGGGGAAAATCTAGCTTACTTCCCAATAGGGGAAAGTAATCTGAGTTGAACAATTTTCTTTATAGAGGATTAACTGTAGTACAAAGTGGTAACGATTAATATTTTTCTGTCACTTTGGCTAACCTCATGATGAACAGTTCCCATGTTGTGCTAGGAAAAAGCCTAAATAGCTGCCTGTTTATTGACATTCCTTTTATTAAAATTTAACCTAAGTATTCAAATATATTTTTGATCTCATCAATGTTGATATTTCTTCCAATGACAGGGATCACAGTCCATCCATGCCTGCCATTCCTGTATGATTCTCATCCTACCTTACCATAAGTTCATCACATGGTGTTCATCCAATGGGCAGGAGGACTTCCTCCTTTTTTTCCAACAGTTTGAGGTTACCAATGGGGGTACACATTATATCTACAGGCTATCATTTACTTTTGATATGCAACCATCTCCAATTTAATTATATTTAGAAAGCACTCAATTCTTTCAAAATTTGTATAGGTAATTATTTCTTCAAAACTAATTTTGAGGATCAAAAAATAAGATATTATCATATCATAAATTATACATAATTGTCATTTTTGCACAACAGAAATTAATAGACATACTTCTAAATCAGTTCAACAAGTATATGTTACATGCTTAGTATATAGGCTCTATGATGGGCACTGGAGATACAAAGACGAAATCAGGCATAGTGCTTTCCTTCAAGGAGCTTACAATCTTCCAGTGATGAGAGATTTAAGGGAGTCCATGTTAATCAATTATGAAAGTGTCAAGAAAGCTCAGAAGAGAATAATCACTTATATAACACCTACTACGTACCAGGCACTATGCTAAGTGCTTTATAAATATGATCTCGTTTGATCCTCACAACAACCCTATGAAGCAGATGCTATTATGATGCCCATTTTACATCTAAGGAAATTGAGGCAAACAGGTTAAATGATCTGCTTAGGGTTACACAGCTAGTGAGTGAAATCAAGTATGAATTCAGGTCTTCCTGACTCTAGTTTCAGTATTGTGTTTACTGTATCACCTAGCTGCTATGAGAAATCCAAAGAGAAAGAAATCGTATTCAACCAGGAAGGTTTAATGAAGCTTCAGTGGAGGAGATTGTACCTTATCTGGGCCTGCAGGAAAAGGAGAGATTTCAAGAGGCAGTAATTGAGAATAGGGAATTGTATTCCATGCACAGGGAAATATTACAATCATGAGCAAGGAGATCGTAGAAGATTGTTTGAGATGGGATGGTAAGTGAGCTCCAGCTTGGCAAGAACATACGATATTTTAATATGATAGTAAATCACATGGTTTCTCCTTGAATAACCTTCTCTGTGGGAAAGGATTAAGTAGACCTATGTATTTTCCTATCATGTGTTCAACTTTTCATCTTTTCAAAATGAATTAAGTCTTTTGGGTGCCTATGAACGTATAGGATGTAGTTAGTACAACATTACCTTAAATCTATAACTAGGTGACAAAAAAGGAAACATACGGTACAAAGAATTCAAGGAATGCTTTAGAATTGACACTTTCAAAGACAGACCACGTTAAGAGCTGAGCTCTAAGAAAAAAATTGTAAACCTTGGTTCATCTAGCCTTCCTGAACTTCAGAACTTCTTAGATTAAAAAAAGTTAACCTAATATCAATGTGTGTATATGCATACCCACATATATATATATATATATATATAATATCATATATCTATGACCATATATATAATTTAATGTATATTCTAAAATTCACATATATTTAAGTATCTATAATTTAAATTAAAAAATTCGTGTGTGTGTGTGTGTGTGTGTGTGTGTGTGTGCTCACTGAGATGTAATCTATAAAGTTCTGATCTTAGATCCTGGTAGATCTGAGTCTCACCTTTGACATATATTGGCTACATGACCCCTGGCAAGTCACTTAAGCTATCAGCAATCTATGCAGCTCTCTAAAGTTGTAAATTGCAGAAAGGGTGCCAATCTTCATTGATAAAGGAAATTTCCTCATTGAGGAATCTGGGCTGCCAATTAAATCACAAGGACAGTCACTATCCCCCATTTCTATGTATACTCAATACCGTCTAACTCAATTAAAATTCAATAGAATTGAGCCAGTAGTTAAGGGGTAAAGATGGCTGATTGACCATCCCTGAAAGCATAAAACCATAGGATCACAGACATAGAGTTGGAAGAAATCATGGAAGTCACCTAGATAAATCAATTCATTTTATAAATGAGAAAACTGGGGCTTAAATAGGTAAAGGGATTAGTCCATGCTCAAAATGGCTATTATATAGCAGGACTGGGTTCTGACTCCTGACTCCAGAATGCTTTCTGCTGGATGATGATTCAAGTTCTGAGAGGTTCACCTCTCTCAGAGGAGATTCTAAGGGAAGAGCAAACCAACAAGAGTAAAAGAAGCAATATGAGAGACAGAGACTCTGATAAATAGACCTTTATTCTAACCAATATGGGAGACAGAGACTGTGATAAACAAACCTTTATTCTAACCAGTGTATTTTTAGCTGATCAAATATTAATTGATTTACTGCTGCTAAGGTTTCATAACTATGGAATATAGTGGAGAGGAGGTAATCACATTCAGGGTACAATTTAGGAAAGAACCAAAGTGAAAATAATGGAAGCAGATTGAGTGGCAATCACTTGTCTGAATTGCTCACCAAATTCACCCTCCCATCCTCTGACATATGTAGTCATAGCACAGAACTATACTGGCATGTCCCTGATTCTGTGCCCTCTTATTCTATAAGACCTCATTTTCATCTAATTCTCTCTTACTTCATTTAGCACTTCTGAGATTGTTGCAAAAAGATTGTGGTCCTCTACATGCAGCAGACAAGAAGCCTGTTTCATTTCCAGGGACTTTTTTGCTTCATCACTTGAAAACAAAGTATTGGGGAAGATAGAGGAGTAGGTCAGAAAATTCCAGCCTCTCCAAATTCCTTCACAAACAGACATAACATTGCCACAAAATGAATGTAGAGCAGCAAAAATAAAAGGGTAAAGCAGTTGTTCTCTGAAGACAACTTGAGAAAACCTCAGGAAAGACATGACCTCCAGAGGCTGAGGTTTGGCCTGAGTGAAGTGTAAACACCTCCAGGCCAACTCCACTGAATCAACAAACAGTAGGCCCTGGGGAAGCTCTGTAGGGAGGCAGGCTAGGCCTCAAGAACTTTCACCTCACAAACCTTCATCTAAAGAACAGTGAGGGAATCAGTGGGCAAAGATCAAAGGAATAATGAAGAGCTAAATGAACAGAACCAATAAAACATTGTATACAGTAACAACAATATTGTTTTAAGAATAACTTTGAATGACTAATTAATTTTGACTATTATAAATACCTAAATTAACTACAAAGGACATATGAAGACACTGTCTGCATCCACAGAAAGAACTAATAAAAAGAAGTATGAATAGAATATGTGTATACATATTGGTGTCTAATGGTAGTCATCTCCAAGGTGGGAAAGGAAGGAAAAAAAAGAAAATTCCATGATAACTTTGTTATATATTTTAAAGGAATGGCAAATTGTGCATAATAGATTTGTAGTTTCATATCAATAATCCTTTTTTCCCTATTTTATCATATTACGGAAATTTTTGTTTTATTTCTTAAGTTCATAATAAAATAAATAAAATTTTAAAAAAACCACAAAATTATTACATGCTTCAAGAGCATAATAATATGGTTTTGACCTATGGCTCTGACCTTCGGAAGGGCACAATTTCTTCCCAAGATTGATACCTCTCTACTTAGTTTTCCATCATCCTAGACTTCTATGTGGTAATGCTACCATATCCAGGGTCCCATCACTATAGCTGCCTTTCCTTGGTCCTTCTTTCATCCTTGATAACTTACAACTATATCATTTCTGAAATGAACCTACTTCAAAGTGGAATCTATTCATTTCTGTACAGCATATCACATTTTTAATAGAGCACCCTTGGCCCCACCAATCCTTTTAGGCCTCTCTCTGTGTCTTCTTCCTCATTGTAGATTGTAGAACATTGTAGATATTTAATGAGTTCTTTATACAATTTAATTTTAGAAGAAACCATAAAAAGAATATTGCTTGGAAAAACAATGTGATAGAACTTGTATATAACATTTTGCCCTTTTATTTCATCTTCATAGAAAGTATATTTTGCCTGTTTAAACATTTTCTTCATCCTACCTAAAGGCAACATAGTGATCTAGTGTTTGTTTAGGCGAAAATATAGCATTCTGCATATGTAAGTGCCTTGAAAACAATATAATTCAACAAACCACTGGGCATCAAGGTGTCCAAAAGTGCTTAAGAATGAAGAAATGCAATCAATTAAAATGAGTTGTGAATATTAAACTCTCCACAGAAGAACAAAATCAGAACATCCTGTAGGAAATATATAAGAAGAAAGACCATTCATGAAACAGATGGGTAACAAATAGAGCATGTAAATGATTGGCAGTCTTACGGTCATTGACTATGTAAGACAGTGTCATTCAAGACTTTCTACCTCAGACTTTGGAGTCACTGCCAGAATGAGGTTAAAAAAAGAGAAGAAGAAAAAGGGGAAAAAACACTGTTGTCCAGAAAAATGGAAACTGGCATTTGACTTTAAAAAGACAAAACCACAGAATTATGCTTTGGTGTTTTCTTTTGACCTAAGAAAACCAAAGAAGTTTCTAATACCACAAGTTTTCCAGGAAATAGCCATGTTGTATTGGGGCTGCTAATTCAGCTTTCCTTCTCTTGTTTGAAAAGGGAAGTTTAATCCACATTATGTAGAGTCAATAATTGAATAGTGGCTTTTTCATCAGTATCATAAAATTTGAGACTTAGAAGGAATCTCAGTGGCCATGTAGTCATATCTACACAATAGAATACCAAATCATCCCTGACATGTGGCAATCCCCCATGCTTGAAGATTTCCAAAGAGGAAAAATTTACTATGTCTGGAGGCAGCACATTCTCCTTTTGTATGGTATTACTAGGAAGTTTTTCCTGACATCATGTCTGAATTTGTCTTTTTGAGACTTCCACCATTGGATCTTGATTCTGTTCTCTGGGAGCAAGCAGAACAAGTCTAATTTTTCCTCTACCTGACAGTTTTTCAAATACTTAAAAATAATTCTCATTTCCCTTCTGTGTCTTCTTTTCTCCAGGCTAAACTTGCCATTCCTTTAGCCTATCCTCACACATTATCAAAATAAGGCCATTCACCATCCTGGCTGTCTTCTAAACATTTTCCAGCTTATTAATATCTTTATTAAACTGTAGTACCCAGAACTCAACATAATACTTCAAATGATGTCAGTCAATCAGTCAACTAGCAATTATTAAGTGCCTACTATGTGCTAGGTACTGTGGTGATAACTAGGGATGGATACAAAGAAAGGCAAAAGATAGTCCCTGCTCTCAAGAAAATTACAATTTAATGGGAGAGACAAGATGCAAACAACTATATACAAACAATATACAGACAGGATAAATTGGAAAGAATCAACAGAAGGAAGTTACTAGAATAAGAGATGATTGAGAAAATCTTTCTGGAAATTAGACTTTAACTGACATGAAAAAAAAGCCAGGGAAGTTTGGAGGTAGACATTAGGAGGAAAAGATTGTTAAGCTTGGGGGACAGTCAGAAAAAAAATAAACAAAAATAAAATAAAAAAAACCTTGGAGTCAGGAGATGAGGTGTCTAGTACAAAAATGAATAAGGAAGTTAGTGACCCTGGACTACAGAGTACATAGGGGTATGCAGAGTAAGAAAAGCAGCAACAAGCCAGGTTTTGGAGGGCCTTAAAAGTCAGAGAATTTTAAAATTAAGCATGGAAGCAATAGTGAGTCACTGGAGTTGATCAAGGTCTGATCAGGACAGAATAATGAATGACTATCATCTCCCTATTCCTGTATACTTTGTTTCTGTCAGTTCAGCCCAAGATTCCACTTATTTTCGTAGTTACCATATCATACCAATCTCTCATTTTCAGGTCACTAAAATTAAGTTTGTCTGTTAGACAAACTCTTGTCTAGCTGACTTCTTCGGCAAGATGATAATCTAATTTCAACATAAGATAGGATGAGATCTCACCTCTTTCCCTTTTCTTTATCAAAGAGAAACTCTTCAAAATGTAACGAACAGAACAGAAAGTATTTAAAAGAATGAAATAAACATCACAAAAGAGGCAGATCGTTGCAGCAGTCAGAGTACTGTAAGAAAAGTGATTTTAATTCTTCTACTTGTTATTAAGTAAAGAGTTTAAAATTTAATAGAGAAAATAAGATGAGTATGATAAAAATTAGAATAAGGTTAGCACACAGGCAAAGGAATTCCAATATAAAAAGTAACATACATTAATTAAACTGTTATGTCCAGATCAAGGGACATGATAGTCAAACTGTGCTGGGGTATGGATTATTAAAGTCAGATCATACCTTGAGTGTTGTGTTCATTCCTCTTTATATGGTCAAAGTATTTAAGCTTCAGTTTCAGTATTTGACCTTCCAGTGAATAGTAGAATTAATTTAAGTATCGACTGATTTTTTTTTTACTGATTCTTTGTGACCCCAAGGACCATCACCCACTAGGCCTTTCTATTCTCACTATGTCTAGAAGTCTATCCCAGTTCCTGTTCATTGTTTTAATGAAACAATCTATCCATCTCTTCCTCTGCCACCCCCTTTTCCTTTTGCCTTCAATCTTTCCAAGCACCAGGGTCTTCTCAGAGCAGACTGCGTGTGAGGGACAGGCAGACTAAAGGTTTAAAAGGCACTTCTGAGGGGTGACTTAGACAGCTATTGCAGTAGCATATAGTGAATTCTCGTCCATGTCATCCTTTCCTTCATCCTACCACTTACTCAATAAATGGACAAAGCACAGATATAGCAAACACCAAACATTTTTTTACCTCCACAATCTGATGCCCAAGGCAGATGACCTATTCTTTTTTTTCCTTCTCTTTTCAAGATGACATTTTTTTATTTGGGTTACTGGAAGCAAGAATACAAAGCAGAAAGTTTTGCTTTTACCTTTAATATCCAGTAAAAGGACACATTTGTTTAGAAATGGAAGGATTTAAGAAATGGAATAGTAACCAAAGATAAGTAACACAAATAATATCCCCTCCAAATCTGGAGCATACTCTTTACAGTTACATACAACGTCAGTAGGAAGAACAGATATACTTAGGAAACATATATATATATATATACATATATATAGATAGATAGATAGATAGATAGATAGATAGATAGATAGATATAGATATAGATATAGATATAGATATAGATATAAACACACCAAAATAAACAAACCCATGAATGCACCCAAGAAGTTATGCTCAAGACATAGGAATGGTGGATCATCTCATACCTCTAATGCACCAGAACCACTGATTTTCTCTAGTAGTGTCATGCTTCATCCTGCTTATATCCTCTCCTCTCCTCTCCTCGCCTCTCCTCGCCTCTCCTCTCCTCGCCTTGCCTCTCTCGCCTCTCCTCTCCTCGCCTCTCCTCGCCTCTCCTCTCCTCGCCTCTCCTCTCCTCGCCTCTCCTCGCCTCTCTTCTTCTCTCCACCCCACCAGTGTCTTGTAATCTTTACCTAATCCTGATTGGTTGGATGCTGCTTGGTTTTGTCTATGGAGCATCTCTCTGATTCCAATTTCTGGCTCAGCTAAGTCCTTGTCTATCTCTTTCCCAAGGGAAGACTAAGCACTTCCATGATCTTTTAGTTTAAATCCCATTGTTACAGCCCTTTTAGAAAATCACAAACTTTTTTTTGTCTCTGATCGACAAAAAGCATTCCTGTCTTGTTCTCTTTAGAGTCTTGGTAATCTTTTCACCTCTAAAAGAAGGTTCTTCCCCTGGATGTCAACCTCTTTAGAATGGGATCTTCTCACATAGCTAACACAGCCCACATCATTTCTTTTAATACCTTTTCCCCTTTGTCAGAGACTTCACCCGAGTTTATGATGAACATTGCACATACTTCCCAATTTTAATCTCTGAAGGGTATGCCATAAATCAGGTAATGATTATCTGACTAATATTTACTTAGCGGTTTAGAAGATTAAGTTTTCCAAACCTAAGCCTCTTCAGTTCTCCCATATAAATGAATGGGCAAGGAAAAGCCATAAATTTGAGCCTGTGGGGACCCAGAGAGGGAGGAGAGAAGAAATGCTATTTTTTCATCTACATTCTTAGTCATAGTCCTGGCTTTTTCACATGCATATATAGCCAGCCAAAGCATAAGAGCGACATTGACACATTCCTTTACATTAGACTCTTATAAATATATTGGATCACCAAAGTGCTATGAGATAAGTGAGGAGGAGAGACAACTTCCATGTGGGAGAATTATGGAATGTTTCATAGAAGATGGTGTTATCACCCTAGACTTTGAAGGAAATAAAGGAATAACAACTGTTCAGTAGTGGAATGGCCCTCATCCCAAGAAATGGATTGTACATTACTTGAAATGTTTAAATATAGACTGGAATAACATCTGTCAGGAATTTTGCCACAAGAGGAGGCCAGTCTCAGAGCAAGAAGACCAAGGTTCAAATCTGCCTCTGACACATGCTGGCTGTGTGACTCTAAGCAAATCATTTAACTCCCCTTTCTTCTAAGATTATAAGTTGCCAAATAGGTGGCAATTGGTATAGGAGTTTCCTTGATGGTTATTTCTTATACTATTTACATGGCTCTAGTTCACACACCCCTCCCTCAAATCATCTTAAAGTCACTTACAGTGTTAATTTTACCAAGATATTTTATTTGCCAATTCATTTAGTACTAGCAAGATTTAGCCAACATTTCCCACCTATATTTTCCCTAATTGAAGAGAAATACTCAGCTCTCTAGAGCACATAGAGGTATTAGGAGGTTTGTGTTCAATGGCAGGCCTATCAAAGCTTGTTTGTATATCATACTTACAGGTTTCTAGGAAGATTGTTGAGTTTGTTTAGGCAACAGAAGGACATTTGACTACGCTGATCCTGGAATTATCCCATACTTAAATCATAAATTGGTGAAATATCATGAATGTTAATGTCAAGATTTCTTTCTATCTTTCCTCTTGAAGTTGATAGTGACAGACATATCTTTGAAATCCAAATACATTTGAAATCCAAATACATTGAAATCCACATTCATTTATTCAGTTAAACCACCCATTTCTATTCCTCCTTTACCCTAACAGAGAAGCTTATAAGTAAATCATCACATTTGACTTTATCCTGTTTCACGTCGCTGAATATAAGGTTGATTTTTTGAAATTATAAATATAATTCAAATAAATTAGTCTTCACAAAACATTTATCATTGGAAGTATCCTAGCCAATGTCACTGAACTGGCACTTTAGATTACACAATGAAACAATAGGCATAATCTTTGCTATATAGCAGATCCAAAAAAACCCAATTCCATCAAGAGGAATGAATTTTGGCAACTATTAAACAGGTTCATTTTCTCAGAGAACTTCATGGAAATTCAAAGATTATTGATGGTAAGAACAGATGTATCAGAGCCCATTTCCTTATCCCTGGGGAAATGGAGTGAAGCATATCTATTCAGGGACCCTTTCCAAACAGGATCACTTTAACATGAGAGAGGGGTTTTGATGACCCAGTATACGTAAAAGTATAACTTTAAAAATATAAAAGCATGTGAAGGACTATTATGAAACAGATTCAGTTTTGAAAAACGCAGAGTGGGAAAAATGCAATTAGAAAGCAATTTGAGTGGTACAAATATAAAATGGCACCTCCTGGATTTTGAAAGAGATATTGAATAGAGAAAGCACAAAGAAGATAGGTTTCAGGAATGCAGACTTGGGCAAGATCAAAGCACTGGTGGAAAAGACAACAAGTTTAAGGATGAAGGAGGAATGGAAATCTGGCACTCGATGAGACACTATTGAAGGACTTCCAATAACAAAACTATACCAACCAAAAGGAAGAGGGAAAACACTGAATGTCAACTTGGCAAAAGCATGGGCTTTTTTAAATCTAAAAATGGAAAGAAATAAAAGAGAAAGGATGAATAAAAAGATAAAATTACTAAGAAAAAGTAAGAGTGCCGAGGTGGCAAGTGACAAAAACAGTAAATGGAAATGTGTGACTTTTTAGATGTATAATCATTTCTTTATGCTTTAATAGCTACATATTCAACCATGACTTCTCCAAACATCTTGTCTCTCTTTCCTGACCTTTGGAACACTTTTCCTTTATACTCTGAACATATATAAATAAGGGTAAGAAAAGGAAAGGGAGAAAAAGCTTATATTATTAGACTATTTCGATAAGAAAAAAATTAATCCAATAAGATACAAATCTGGAGGTAAAGTAGGAATTAGAGACTGTGAATTTCATTTATTTATTTATTGATATATTCTAATTGTGTGGACACTAGACAGTTGACTGGAAACAATGAAGATATAGCCAAAAATGTGTAGGTTTACTAAATAGTTGAGAGGAAAAAGAAAAATCTTTGGGAACTGAGACACCTAAAGATTTAAGCACTATTTTTTTCCACTTTTATCCCCCAAATGCATTCATAATCAGGGGCAGCTGAGGCAAATCTTTTTAATATAACTCTCACACTAAAATATTAGCCAGGATACAAATGAAGAAATTCATTGACTCTTTAGATAGTTTTGATGAGTTTAGGTTGTTTATGCATGACATAATTCCATTTATTATTCCCTTTGTACCACAAATTGCTCATTCAAAAGCTACATTATTTATCTTTGAGAGTTTTAGAAAACTAGATAAGAACACTCATGAGTGGAAAAATGAAACTATAGTATCAACTGTGAAAAGGAAAACAAGGAGTTGCCTAAGAACTACAAACTAGACAAGCTTCGATAAATGAATTTAATATGATTGAATCTGGGAAGCATAAGAATGGATTAGAAAGAGAGAAGAAGGCAAGAATGGAAATATAAGTTTAACATGAAAAAATATACCAACATTTACTAAAATTCATCAGAAAGTAGATTTTTCTTTATCATAAGGTCCTGGAGAAAAGGACTTTGTCTTTATAACTCCCTATATCCTTTCTAAGGTCAAATTCAATCCTACAGACAGAGGAGATAATGTTTGCTGGATACGATCTTAGAATGATGCTTCCACCTCATGAAGGTGATAGGTTAACCTTGTCACCCATTATACCTATGAAAATGTACAGTATTCATACACAACTTCCTTCCCCTTACATATTTCCTTACAACTTCCCCCAAACTACACCCTTCCTTTAAAAGCAATTAATTTCCATTAATTCAAAAAGTAGTTCTGTAAGAGAAAAGTCAGGGGTGTGAAAGTGAGGAAAATCAAAAAGCAAAATATTTTTCTATACTAGTCGTTTATGTATCCCTTTGGAAGTGAAACAAACTCAATACCATAATCTCTTAGTATCTTTGTGACACTCTACATAAATTCCTATAATTTCTATTTTCATTAACTCTGTAGCATGCTCACGAAACACAGCAAATTAAACTTTGTTCTTGATCTTGTCCAGGCCACTCTTGACTTTGTGATTAGTCAGTCAACCTTTAAAGAGGAGAATTTCCAGAAATCCATTATACTCAAACATACTCATTTTACTATAGAAACCTGAAAAAGTTAAATATTTATTTTGGGATTTGACTTATGTTCACCCACACACACACACACACACACACACACACACCCACACACACACACACACACACACAGAGAATTATTCTCCTCCTCCCAACGTTTTAAACAACATTTCTCCAATGTTGTTTTAAAAGCCCTCTTGTTTTTGACCTATGCCAGTTGTATTAAGTGAAACCATATGATTGGGCAGCAACTTCTCTAAATGCTGAGTAAATAACTTTAAAGATAAATCTTCCCTGGGTCACATTTGTAGAACAAATATCCCAACCCAAACTTGTGTAACTGGTGGTCCATGGAGTTTTAAGAGGCTTTAAGGAATTTTGCTGTAGATTTTCAGCACAGTATTCTATCCCCCAAGGGAGGGCAAGTAATAAGTAAACCCACTCTGGCTAGACATGTGAAGTGTGGAATGGGAAAGAAGACAAAAGAAGCAGAAAGGACTACTAGCTAGATGTAGGGAGGAGAAGGGAGGCTGCCTGATTCCTTCTGTACTGATATCAGAAGATGGTATATTAAATCTCAAAAATGAACTGAAATGTAGTTTAACTTTTCATAAAAGCTATTGAGATGCATGGAAATAAAGTTCAATGACATAAAAAAATCAAAGTCACTCCTTAAGGGCCAACTTTCCCCAAAGATTAATTTATGAAATCTGGCTGAAAACTACATGCTGTTAAATACAAATAAACAAAATTCTGCAATTTTCAAGTATTTTTCATACCCTCACTTCCTTGTTAATATCCTTTAATGTTTTGCTCTTGATTTTCATACAAGAGACTGGAAATCAGACCATACTAACTAATCATAAAAATGTAGAATCAGTATGTGTAAAATCTAGAAGCATAGTAGCTGAACTGTATTTAGAACTTTAGCATTTATATCATTTTAACATACATTAACTCTTCTGAATTTCACAGCAACCCTAGAAGTTAGGAGCTAGAACATTTAATTTTAGAAAATTTACAGATATAGAAACTGAGGGTCAGAGAAATCAAGCAGCTTCTTTCCCTGGTCCCACAACTAATAAATTTCCAAGATGGGATTCTAACTGAGGTCTTCCTGAATCTAAATCTAGCACTATATTCACGAAATCACACTGACTCATGGATACGACTAAGGAGAATGAATCAAGAAAAGTAAAAAAACATAAATTTCAAAGGCATGATTCTGAGGAAAAAGCTGCTACATTATTAACCTCAGATACTATAGTTCAAATCATGTGGATGAGCAGTAAGATGTCCCTCTTACCATCTTTGCAAAATTAAGGAGTTAAGTATGAGTACAGCTCATGACTACTCCTGGATCCTTGTCTATTCTTAAACTAATTTTTTGTCTCTCATTAAAGACAGTGCTGGGAGAAATATTTAGAGAATTCGACAAGGGCATGGAGTCATGACCTGTGAGACCTCTAGACAGTGAAAAAGGATTCCAGGTCTATAAGCTGTTTTGTTCCCCTTTACCTCATGTATTTAAAGAAAAAAGTTCATTTCCCAGTCCCAAGCTTTCTTATGTTTCATACTAAGAAAAAGCAGGCAGCATTACACTTTAGGGGCTCACCAGAAAATCTGAGATTTTGTGGAGTATGAATATGGCCAGTTCATCCTATTACTTCTAAAAATTGTTTCAGCGTGGTACAAAGTCCCATTTGTTAACCTAAAACTAAGCAAGGCTCATGTCAGAATACCACATACTTACCGGTCACTTTACAAGGAAAGAGTAGCAAGTATCAGATGAAGTTCAGGTACCAGGATCATTGCTGATGATGGTGTGGAATGGGGAAAAGGACATAAGTAAGAGAGCTTCCAAGCATATCATCAAGATGTCACCTCACAACATCTGTCCTGACTTGAGAGCAGAGAAAAGTCTGGCAAAGGAAGCTGAGGATAAATGTGACGAGGTAAAGGTCCTAGTTTCATCTCTAGAGGACAGCACATCAACAGGTTGTTGTGTTTTGTTCTTCGTTTTTGAAGAGGATAGTGACATCAGGAAAATGATGACATGTTGCAGATGACTTTGATTTGAGGGAGGGAGGCTTGTGCAAGGTCACCAGCCTCACTTTCTTCCTCCAGAGCCATCTGATTCCAGGAGCCAGATATTCAACAGGATGACTGGAGATGATTCAGGATGCAATGGGAGACCCTCGCCCTTTTAGGCTGAGGCCTTTTCATGTACTCACTTAGTGAGGTGATGCCCATTCAGTGAATAAGCCTCTTTAAGAAGTGAGTCAAGGGATGACACCTTTAATTAGAAAAAAAGAATAAAAAAAATCAAGCTGGGAGAGGAAGACCCTCAGGATTGCTGTTCCAAAGAGAAACAGTTGCCATAGACATTCACTTTGAGCCAGGAGGGCCAAAAAATACAGCCATTAAGTGGAGCTTGGGCAGGGACGAGTTGTGGTCCAACATATGAGCTTCAGAGTGTACTGGGTTTAAGGTTTTGTGAGAGAAAGAAGGAAAGAAAGAAAGAAAGAAAGAAAGAAAGAAAGAAAGAAAGAAAGAAAGAAAGAAAGAAAGAAAGAAAGAAAGAAAGAAAGAAAGAAAGAAAGAAAGAAGGAAGGAAAGGAAGGAAGGAAGGAAGAAAGAAAGAAAGAAAGAAAGAAAGAAAGAAAGAAAGAAAGAAAGAAAGAAAGAAAGAAAGAAAGAAAGAAAGAAAGAAAAAGAAAGAAAGAAAGAAAGAAAGAAAGAAAGAAAAAGAAAGGAAGGAAGGAAGGAAGGAAAGAAGGGAGGAAGGGAGGAAGGGAGGAAGGAGAGGGAGATGGAGAAGGAGAAAGAGGAAGAAAGAAAGAAATCTAACCAGTAAACTCCAAGTTAAGTGGGCAGCTTCTGGCCATCAAAATTTACTTTCCTTTGGAGAGTAGAAGGAGAGGGAAAGGAAGAGGACAAGCTGAGTTACCCAACTAGTTGGTCACCTTTCAGGCAGCTCGATCTACTCACAGGTTGTGTTGGTCCTTCGTTTTCAAAGAGGACCATGACATTAGGAAAATGACGGCTTGACTTGCAGTTGACTTTGATTTGAATGAGGGAGGGCTATGAAAGGTCACCAGACTCACTTTTTCCTCCAGAGCCATCTGGGTCCAGTGGCCAGACATTCATCAAGATGACTGGAGATGGCTCAGGATTCAATGGGAGACCCTGGTGTTTCAACAATCCGGCTAGCAGCTTCTGTAGGGGTGCAAGATCCACCAACAACCAGCACCCAGAAAGCTGCCCAACACACTGCAAAAACACAGGTTCTTTTGATCTGCTTTAGTAAGGAAAACAACCTTAAGGGGTTGACAAGCTTACTTTAATTCAGCAAAGAAATATCATTCATTAGTTTAGGGGAAAAAAACCCAGCACCCTGAGCTTCAGAGCAAAATACAAACGAAGTACAAACATTGACAGACAGAGCTTGTCTGATTCAAATCCCAATACATAGTTACCAGAGTTTAACAAAGTCTCAGCATCCAGGTTACAAGATGGAGGGCTCTTAGCTACAGCTGCCTGGAGTCTCTGCATCAACACCATCATTAGTGAGAGCTCTAAACAAATTACAAGCATCGACAGACAGATCAAATACAGATTCATAGTTACCAACATGTAGGTTCACCCCGAGAGCTCATAAGGAGGGCTGGCCCAGAGTCACTTGAGCCACCACTGCTGCGGGTAAGAGCTCCAAAGAAGAGAAAGCCAACCCCTGGTTTTATATCTTTTTCAGGGTCAGGGGTGAATCATACATTTGACTCACCCATGTGACCTAGAATCCTAACAAAGAGGTGACTTAAACCTACCTGGTCTAAAAGCCTCTGCTATCCCAGACATGTCACTCAAACTCATGTAAACTAGGCCCTCCCCTGAGGCAAGGAGGCACCAAGGACGCCCAAATCTAATGAAGGAAACAAAGGCCAAACTCTTCAAGGGCATAGTTGAACTAAGTGCTAAGAGCCCATTTTACTTACCAACACACCTGGCTCTTTTAGACTTTAAGCCTGAGCTATTTTGTTAGTTTTGTGTCTCTAGAGGAGTGCCTAGACATGGTGGATAGAAAACCAGCCTCAAGCAAGGAAGGTTTTACTCTGATAAATAATGGTTATGCGACCCTGGGCAAGTCATTTAACTTCTCAGTGCACTAGGCAACTCTCTAAGACTGTAAATTGCAGAGGAGTTGCCAATATTAAATGGCAGTGGTAGTTCCCTCACCTGGGAATTCCTTATGCCAATATAATCTCAAATTCCATCCCTGTCAATGTGTTCTTTAGTGTTGATTTTCCTCCTTTAAAGTACATTTCTTTTTCAGCTAAGCTCTAAGGAAACACTGTCCAAGGAACAAGTAAACCTGAAAGTAGACATGTAAATAATAATAATCCTTTAATAATTCCCACTTATATAGCACTTTAAGGTTTGCAAAGCACTTAACATGTATTATCTGATTTGATCTCTTAATAACCTTGAGAGTAGGTGGATTATTATGTCTATTTCACCAGCTGGAGAAATTGGGCTTCAGGACAATTAAATGATTCACCCAAAGTCACACAACTAGAAAGTATCTTAGGTAGGAGTCAAGCCCAAGTTCATTATTTAGTGCAGAGCCTGGCATATAGTAGGCATTTAATAAATATTTGATTACCCGATGTCTAAGTTCAGCATCCCCTATGCCATATTACCCTTCAACCATAATTCTGCAGTTATTTGACAATTTTTAACCTTCTCTTCTTTACATAGCTCTGCATAAAGCTTTCCCACTTCATTCTTGGGTGACCAACTTTTTCTTACCTATTAAAAACACATGATGAGTAAGAGGAGAAGAAACTAACTCTGGTCAGTAACAATTTCCTTTCCACCGTTTTTAGAGACGAACACCAGACCCCTTTTGTCCAGAGAGAGGGGAGAGACAGCTAAACTTACTGATTAACATCCATTAATGCAATCTTTGACTCCAAAATTCTATTAATCCTTTCATTTAGTCTTAAGGACTCTATTCAGCACTAGCTCCTTTGTTTACTTCAGCAAAGAACCTCAGGTCTTTTTGTTTACTTCAGCATAAAACTGCACTACTTTGTTATTATGTAGTATGACTCCTATTGTTTGGATACAATTGATCTTCTGAAGGGTGCTTATACATACAACCCTCATTTCTCTAGGCCAGACCAAGATAGAATCCTGTGGTTAACCGTGAGTTGAATGAAAGAGTGGCACAACATCTTAGATCCTCATATGAGTGAGTATGTTCATATGATTTCTATGTTACTCAAAAAAATTCTACAGGTAAACTTAGTCTGAGTCTTTGTCTTCATTCCTTGGAATCTTGAACTTGAATCGAACAAGAGAACACGAGACATTTTTTTTATTTTTTTAGAACATTTTTTTTTATTTTTAGTTTACAGCACTGGGTTCTACATAATTTTGAGTTCCAGATTTTCTTCCCTCCCTCTTCCCACCCCTCCCCAAGATGGCATGGAATCCCATATAGCTTCCACATATAACTTCTCATTGAATTAACTTACACACTAGTCAATTTATGGAGAAGAACTGTGATCGATGAAATGAATCACACGAAAGAAGAAACAGGACCAAAAAAAAAAAACCAACCCAAAAACAAAAATAAAAGAGAGAAAAAGAAAAAAAA
>CM053622.1:246024738-246062568 GCA_028646595.1 Phalanger gymnotis | reverse complement strand
AGAAAATAAGATACACAGGCAATGGGGCATAGAGATTTATCTTGCCCTACAAGAAAGGAAGGTAAAAGGGAATGGGAGGGTAGTGGGGTGACCGATGGGAGGGAAGACTGGGGAACAGGGCAACCAGAATATACACCATCTTGGAGTTGGGGGAGGGTAGAAATGGGGCAAAAATTTGTAATTCAAACTCCTGTGAAAATCAATGCTGAAAACCAAATATATTAAATAAAATTTATTAAAAAAGAGCGGAAAATAGACAAAATTAAAACATTAAAGATGATTATCACCATTTCTTATGTAGGTACAACAAGGAGTCAAAATAAGTCCGGAAATCATTTCAGACTGCAAAATTGTTTTTCTCCTTGTGAAGCCCAGAGACAAGACAAAGAAGGGCTCCCTCCTACACTGAACCTCCCATTACAGGAATTATTATTCTCCACACCTCCTGAAATTACCTCGATTTGCTTTGCATATATTTATATCTACTTATCTTTGTGCATATTTTTTCATCCATGTAGAATATAAGCTTGGCAAGGACTATTTAATTTGTCTCTATAATCAATGCTTAGCAAAGCATCTAGTAGATATTTAATAAATGCTCATTGAATTGAATTGAGTTGAAAGAAATTTGGTTAAAATAAAATTGATCTATCATGTTTTAGTTAGCTATTCTTATCAAGAATGATATACCACAGCTTTTGGGTGACTCTACCATTTCCATATGAAATATACAATATTAGGCTGTGACAATGGTACTTAATAAGAGGCTGCAGGAAAAAAATAGTATGAGATAAATCAATCAATATTCAAACAATAATAATTTATTAAGTACCCCCTATGTGCTAGGTACAGTGCTAAGTGCCTGGGGATACAGGAAGAGGCAAAAGACAATCCCTGCTCTCAAAAAGCTTACAATTTAATGTATATGACTAGATACACATGGAAGAAAACCATAGTAGAGGCAATATCATTTTTAATCAGAGTGACTAAAGGTTGACCCATTTTACTAGTTTTTTTCAAAGAATCGGACTTTTGTTTTATTTATTATTTCTATAGAATTTTTTTTGTTTAGAGTATGTCTATTTCACCTCTAATTTTTAATATCATCCCTTTTAGATTTAACTTAGTTTTGTGTATTTATTGGCCTTCTATTTTTTAAAAATATCCATATTAAGTTCACTAATTCTCTCTTATTCTATCATGTTAATGCATGTTTGTAGGTATATAATTTTCCCCCTCAGTACTACTTCAGCCTCATCTAAGGTATGTTCATATATAGTTTTATAATTTTTATTTGCTTTCATATAATTATTAATTATTTCTCTTTCTTGTTAAATGGACTACTTATTATTTGGGAGTTCATTGTTAAGTCTCCATTTTGCCTGTATTTATTTTCTGTGCTCCCTAAACTTTTTATTATATTTATATTATGTTCTATAAAGGACATGTTTACAATTTCTGACTTTTTACATTTGCATCATCTCTGTGTCCTAAAACATAGATGATTGTTGTAAAAGTTCCATGTGATGCTGAGAAATAGGTAAATGTCTTAGTAGTCCCATTTGGAAGATATCAGAAGTTTTTTGTTCTAGTTTCTCCAGCAATTTGTTCAATTCTACATTTTCTTTTTTATCTTTCTAACAGATTTGTCCAAAACTGAGTGAATGGAATTAAAGCCCTTCTGTTATTAAGTTATTACTGCTTAGATCTTCGTGTAATTCAGTTAATTTATCATTTGTGAATTTAGGTCTTAATGCATTTGAAACATGTGCAATATTGATAATTGGTTTATTAACTATGGTTGCCTTCAGTTTAATATAGTTCCTTTGTTTATTAACTTTTATTCTGTGACTTCTTTTACTTTGCCCAATATTCTTATTGTATATAATACCTGTTTTTTGAATTCACTAGATGCATAGTAAATTTTTCCAGCCCCTCATTTTTATACCATATATGTATTTTAAGGCATATTTCTTATAAGCAATAGACTGTGGAGGTTTATTTTCTTATACAATCTACCACCATTTTTCTTTTTATTGTATCTTTTAATATATAAAGATTAAAAGATATGAGTTAGGTTTATAGTTTCCTTCATTTGTCTCTAATATTGATTTTTTCTGAATTGGGATTTCCCCCTTGAATATTAACAGTTGGAGACTTTAGTAAAGTAAAATTCTCATGTAGGAGCTGAGCTTTGAAGAAAGCCAGGGATTCTAAAAATGAAAGATAAGGTATCTATTTAACATCGAGCTCTCCAAAAAAGCATGACCCACTTTTAAGTTTAATTTGAAACTTCTTAATAACTTTCTTAAGTCTGGGTGATCAACAAAATAACAAATGAAACCCTGACTTGTAGTGTTTGCTTATTTTTGAGATACAAATGCACACATCAAAAATTTAACATTCAGCTCCCCAGAACTGTTACTAGCTGCTCCAGCATACCCCCACATCCATATTAGAAGTGCTATAAAAGATATGACAGAAATATATAGAAGCTGAAAAAAATGAATCAATCGTATATCAAGAGTTAGGCATAACAGGAAGACAACCTGTTATCTATATTGTTGTCTATCTATATCTTGTTATCTTGTTATCTATAAAGTATTAAAACCTAGAAGACATATAGCTTAGTGCTCTTTAAATATGAAAAATTAAATGAAGCTGATACCCTAGGCCTTAAAACAAAAGTCTTCAACATCCTCATCACAATTCAACTTGTACCTCTTGTGGCCAGCTATCCTAAACTTCATGTACGAACCTTCTCCGTCCCTCAGCCAACAGTTGACTCTTATGGTCTAGTTCTACCATGACTCCCACCTGGTTCCATTTTCTTCTCCAATAATTTTTCCAAGGTCACACATGCTTGTATTTTATTGCCACATCTGCCTGCTTATTTGGAGCTGGCATTCTAGGCTAACTTCTCTAGCACTGGATCTAACAGTGTAGGAACACCTGCTCAGCCCATGTCTCAGAAACATTTGCTGGATATTAACCCTTCATCTCATGCCCTCCCCTTCACCACTCTTCCATTGTAACATCAAGCTTTGATATCTCATGTCTAATCTTTTCACGGGGAAAAATGAATATTGCAGCTAGCATCCATCCACAAAATCTTCACGGGAAAAAATTCGTTGTGCTTTTTCCTTCTCTTGTCAAAATGGCAGTTCTTTTTTGAAAAAGAAGTGCACCTGACTCTTTCCATTCTTCAAATAAGAATATGGTCATATTTTAATAAGCATATGGTTAGGTTCCCGGCACTGCAACAATCAGATATGTTTTTGCATTCAAATTTTTCTCATGAATGGGTCTTAGAAATCATTTTGATGAAGAAAGGATAGTTAACATTTTAAAAGCAACTTATCTGAAATTAGTCACCTTTTAAAAATAATCATAATTCAACATTTATCATTATTGTGGTTATCTTTAATGATTACTATTTGGCCAATTCTTTAGGAATATTAGGAAGGAACAAAATCTTGTGAGGGAGGGGAACTTCTCTCCCCTCAATCTGAATTTTTCTAGTTTCTCTTCCCTTGGCTTTCACATGTCTATTCCCAACCTCCAGGTAAAGGCTCCAACCCACTGGACTAGGTTTCCAGTAAGCAAAGATTTACTCAATGTGTAAGGATGTGCAGAAATGTTTGGTGGGCACATCTTTGGCTTGGCTTCCTCTGGCAGTCCTACGATGAGTGCTGCAGCAAAACAGCTCCTCATATTGACCAAAGGAGCTAGGGGATAGCTGTTAATGCCAAGGGAAATTATACGTGGGGAGGTAGAATTTTTTTTTTAATTCAATGAAAAGGAATATTCCTTCTTTCCTTTCAGGAGTATTTTATGTCTCAAGTTGAAAGGAGGAAAAACACATAAAGTGTTTAAAGCATTACACCAGTGCTAGGGAAGAAAACCAATTTAAGATATACACTATTGTTTGTATTGAACGATGCCACTGCCCTGTTAGTAAGGAACACATGAAAGATTTCACAATAGGTGCAGGACTGGTGCAGGGGTTGGGGAGGATGTGGAGGACTGCAAAGAGCCACACTGAGCACTCTTCTCTGTCTAGAAGTGGGCAGCAAGCAAGTCTGCTGAGCTCTATCCCTTCTGGCTGCTGCTCCTACCCTGTCCCTGCCCTCCCCAGAGTCTAATAGCTGTTCTTCCTCACACAAAAACTTTCAGGGCAGCTCAAAAAGGACCTTGGGAGAGGTAGATTTATCCTTTTTAATATAAATTCAATTCCAGTTCCCTAATCAGTCCTTTAAACTCTTAAGCCTATTAAAATTCTTCACTAATGAGCACCAGCCTCTCTATCATTCATAGCAATAAGAAGGGTCACCAACCTTTGTATATTTGATTGGCAGTAGACAAGGAATATTGCGCATACTCTAAGGACTCGGTCATCAATGGCTAGTTCCCCATGACAAATAGGAAATGACACATATGAAGAATTCATAGGACAGGGGAAGACTTGTGTGAACTAGTACAGAGCAAAGAGAAACAGAAGAACACCATACATGATGGATATAATAATATAATTTTAAAAACTATTACAATAAAAGACAGCCTGTCTTAGATTAATTGGATAGACTAATCTTTGTCTTGGGGATCAAGTGATAAAAAAATTCCATCTTCTCAAATAATAGATGAGAGACTATAGGAATTTTGTGAATACGGTCAACCTCATTATTTTATCAGTTGGTCCTTAACTGTTTTTCTTTATTATAAGGAAGGATTCAATGCAGAGGACAGGAATAAGGGTGGGGGCAGTCTAAAGGGAAATGACTATGGCATTAAAAAAGGCATCAACATAAATTAAATAATAACACTATATTCTAGAATTTTGATAGGAATCAAGGTCAAGTTCCTTTACCTATAGTTTTTATATTATGTTCTCTTCCCTATTTTGAAAAGTAGGGCAATTCCTCTTTATTCCCCTGGTATGTCCTGCATGCTCCATGTTCTTTCAAAGATCACTGACAGTGCCTCATGTCTTATATCTTCCACTTCTTTTAATGTCCCAGAATATAGTTCATTTGGGTCTCATAATGTGAACTCATTAAGGATATCTAGATGCACTCTTACTCTATCCCTGCTCATCTTGGTTATCAGTTCTCTTTTTGCTATTATTGTTTGTCTTTTTCAGTCTAAAGATAATTTTCCTTGGCCATGAAAAAAACACATAAAAATAAAGGTTGGACCGCTTTGCCCTGTGAGCACTTTCTTGCATTATTGTATATGGTATGTGTATAATATAATCTGTATTAGACCCTTTGAGGGCAGTGACCTATCTTAGGGAAACCCTAATCAGTTTCAAGTTCCTAATCAGACACTTAGCACATTGCACTACACAAGCATGTGTTAATTAAATGTCTGCTCGATTTCAAATATTCTTACCTAGATATATACATAATGCATTTGTAAATTTTGAGCTATGATTCTTTCATCCTTTAGTATTAGAAGTGTAGTATGTATATATTTTTGCTAACTTCCCCAGTCAGGCAGCTACGTTGGCCCCTCAGGGTTCTAGGGTATCCTAAAGGATTTGTGGGGTGTTTCTTTCTCTATTATTGACTTAAGCCCCTGTCTACTCCTATTATAAGAGGCTAGTGACTAGCACCCCGTTTCATTTAACCACAACATAAGTTAGCTTTTACATAGGAAAATTTGTTACAAAACTATAGCAAGAATATATGTACAAACATTTACCCCAATACATCAGAGGCATACTCACCCCTATATTACCTCCATTTCTGTGAGGAGTAGGGCCACAATTTAGCTCCTGCATAGCATTGGATCTAACAAATTTGTGTCCAGATGCAATATGATTGCTAAATGAGTCCCTTTCTCAGCTTCAAAAAGCCCAGGGTCCCAAAAGTCACTCCCAAAAGTCATTCCTTATTTCTTAGGGTATCTCAGGCCAGGGGAAAGGGCTAGTTCAGTGGCATAGTAGATAGAGTGCCAGGCCTGGAGGAGAAAAAATCTAAATTCAAATCCTGCTAATTGTGTGGTGCTGGGCAAGTCACATGTTTGCCTCAGTTTCCTTTTCTGTAAGATGGGGATAATAATATCACCTATCTTGCAGAGATGTGAGGATCAAATGAAATAATAACTGAAAAGTATTTAACACAGCATCTGGCACCTCGTAAGCACTATATAAATGTTAACCATTATTATTAATGCTTCATTGGCTCTGGGATCCAGGCTTTGGAATGCTAGTATACTGAAGTATTCTCCAGACCTTTCACTATCACAAGGTTGAAGGCTCCGCTCTCTATGCCTAACATGGAAAAGAACTAACACAGAGACCTATAATCAAGGGCTTTTTCTCAGGGCTGCATAACCTCAGAAGGGAGGAGACCCTAAAGTACTCTCCTTAAAGCATGATCTCCCACCAAACAATGTCAGTGAAAGAAGTCTCCAAACGAAGTGAAGAGAACCAGCCAGTGAAGTTGACTCCGAACAGTTTCATCTATACTGCCAATAAGAAAAAGTCATTTAGGAAATTTTCTACAAGAAAATCAGTGAAAGTAAAATAGCATGACATTCAAGACCATGTGGTTGCTATAAATACACCTCCTAAGAATGCAGATTACAATCTATCCATACCTATGTATACAATTTCATGCATTGTTATGACCTACAATGTCACTACTATGTGACTTTCTAAAGATAAACCTCTAGAATGCAGAACCCAGAATATAGATATTGTTAGTCCATCCACTACCAGATGAATACTAAAGCCTTTTCAGCGGGGTAGGAAATGCCAGATCCTATGTTCTATTGACATAACCTTCCAGAATTCAAAGCATAGCATGAATAGGGTCCATGTATGGAGAGACACAAATGTAACTGAGCCACTGTTCTGGTATGTCTCAAAAGGAGGCAGAATAGACATCTCTAGCCTCTTCTCTCCACAACCCCACTCTTCTCTAAGGAAGACATCCATTCCTATTAGTAAGAGTAGCAAGTAGGAGGTTGGTGCAGGAGACTATTCTGCTTTCCTCAGAGAGAGAACAGGGTATCAAACTAGAATTTTATTTATCTGCTCCCTTAAATATTATTAGTCTAGGGGGATTATTAGATTCAGTCAAATTTCTGATCACTTTGTCATTATTGTTGGGGCCAAGGGGATGCCCAAGTTCTGTATCCAAAGTTTGATCCCTTTCCCACCTAATACTGGTTCTGCAATGAATACACATAGTGAGGAGCTCTCCTACTGGAAGAGAGTGGGGGGAGGGGGGAGAGAGAGAGAGAGAGAGAGAGAGAGAACTGAGTAAGTCCTGGATCTCACCCATGAGGAAAGTCACAAAATCTTTGCTGTAGCTATCTGTAAATAGGGGCATGAGAATGGAGTCTGTCAGGTCCTCTATACTTTCCCAGAGCGTTTTCCTTCAGCAGCCTGACATGAGATTGGCCACTTCTCTGAAAGCTGTATCCAGAAGCATCCAAAGTGACTCACCTCTTTAAGAGTCCTAAAGAAAACTTGAAACTTGAAGAATCCTGAAGCAGACTAAAGAAGGCTGGAGCTCTCTGACTCCCATGTCAACTCTGTTCCACTCCTCACACAGGGCAGGACATTCATCTTCACCATAATGAGAGTCCAACACCAATGGGCTTTAGGACAGCGGTTACAAGTGTCATCTCCATGCCATGATGAGACATCAGAACAATAAGTCCTACATACAAAAAATACTCTTAAAAAGGATTGCGAGCATAAAGGTGGTTTTTCCAATGGTTTACTAAATTTTGACTTCGAGTGAGATGGTAACTGGAGAGATGTGTATTCCCCCAGAAAGTTCATTAGAATAGTAGCAGAATTTCCACTTAAAGTCCAAGCAAAAGAGATTTTTCATTGATGGTAACAAATCCATTAGTGTAAGTATTGTGAACAAGTGCAGAAGACAGACAATGGACTGACCCCAGAGATGAATAGTTGGATAAAATCCGGCTGGATTTTATTTGGAGAATTGTGTTGCTGCTGCAAAAGCCCATTTCCTTAACATTAATATTTCCAGTGATGCTTTATTGGCCATTAATGACGAAGCAACATGATGTTAGAAAAATTAAAACTGCAATGACTAAAAAGTATCTGAATGGACATAAGCAGGTGATGATTGCTTCTACAAAAGTGACCTGTAAGATTATCAAGGACAGGCATGACTAGAAAAGTTTGTTTTACAGTTACTCTCTATCGTAAGTGCTCTGGTTCATTTGCTATCTTTCCCATTAAAACTTAAGCTCCCTGAGTGCTGGGAGGTTTTTTTTTTTTTTTTTTTTGCAGTTACCACTGACTTCTGAAGAGCTATGTAATCTCTATCTTGACTTTCTAGATTCTAGACCGGGGGGATTTGTTCTGTGAAGTTTGGATTCAGTCAAAGGGCCACACTTGAGGACCTAGAGGGTCACATATCTCCTTGAGGCCTCAGCTTCCCCGTCCCTGTTCTAGTCTCTTAAATTTTTAGCTCAATGCTGACTCTAAGTTGGAACTGGGACTTCAAGATTCTCATTTTCAAGTTAGGATACAGACCTTTTTCTAGCATTCTTATGGTTGCATGTCTGCTTGACCTAACACAGGCATATAGCAATAGATGTTTAATAAATGTCGACGGACCTACTGTTGACTGACTTTCCTCCACACCAAAATGATACCAAGTGAAAGATTATGTAAACAGGTGAAGGCATTTAGCAACACCAGACACTGATAAAAAGGATCTTTGAACTCAGTCAAAGATCAAAGAGACACTCCTGTTGGCTTACCCAGAGCCTTCCAATCTCCCTACTCCTCATGCTGAAATAGTAACAAACTCCTCCAGGGCTATTACCTTTCTCAGAATTTTCTCTCAGTTGTTGTTGATTTAAACTCTTCCTCATAAAATGTCCCCAAGGGTTTCTTTTACTTTGGGCTATATGAGAAATATAAAATACAATCAATATGAATGAGAACACTGGATAAAATACTAAATTATATAAACTCTGATAGTCTTTGAGTCAAGGATAGAAGACTTCTAAGAACAGAATTCATTTTGAAAATTAGGGATTAGAAGTTTCTTCTAAAAATTACTTTGAAGTTAAGGTAAAATGATAGAGGGCAGAAAGATTAAGTTTTCTCTCTCATAAGAAGGTTAGATCAATATGGAAAAATGTGAAGTACTTATCTATGTCATTATAATTTCCTGAGAGATGACTCTCTAATAAGGTTGAAATTGAGAATTTCTCTTTGGTTAAGATTACATGTGACTATTTTCATGACCTTTAGATTTCAAATTTAAAATGTTCAGAGAAGCTACAGAGATTGTTAAGAGCTGTGCAAGTATTTTTAACAAGTAGTACTTTGGGCTTTTTTTATTTTGATAGAATTTTAATGACAACCCTATGTAAGACTAAATGTCTACCCTACCTTTCAAATCTTGCTATATCCACTCATTTTAAAATAAGTTCTTACATACAAAATTATCTTTAAAATTGTTTATATTTTATTTTATATGTAAAAGCTGATTTGTGCCTTAATGCAGTTTAATAGCCTTTATTTCATTTAGAGAATGTAATTTGAGACTATAACTTGGAACAGATGCTTGTGGACAGCTAAAATAATAGGAAATGCAATACTTAAAAATCTGGGATATACAACTGTAAAACAATATTATAAGCTCATTGTATTTTTGTGTCTTGAATTCCACTAGATTTGTGAGTTCAATTAATCCTCTCACATTTAGTCAGGGCTAAATAAGGGCCTTAGGTTCTTTTTTAATTTTTTAAGGACAGCAACAAAAAGAAATATGTTTTTCATACATTGCATTTCAATAAATCCATGGTACTTGTAATACAAAATTCATTATTTTTGATTTTTAAAATTTTGATGAGAAGGGAGATTCCAATATCAACATCCTATGAAGATTAAAAAATATATTTGGTTACAGGCTCCAAGATATAA
Organism: Phalanger gymnotis; assembly: GCA_028646595.1. Lineage (NCBI taxonomy): Eukaryota > Metazoa > Chordata > Mammalia > Diprotodontia > Phalangeridae > Phalanger > Phalanger gymnotis. Next base: position 246,052,640 of record CM053622.1, on the reverse strand, counting down.
GAGCTGCATATTGAACTTATTGCCTGAAATATGTGGGTATGTGAATGCACTGTTATTGAAATAGTTCAATTTTTTAACTGCTTAAGAAATGATTTCCTGTAATAATGTTTATGTTATGCATTGCTTACTCCAAGCAGTTTAGCAAGATTCTCCAAATGCTTGATGATTTGGGGTGTCTTTGTGGTTGTAACCACTCAGACAAGGATTTTATGCTTGTCTATGTAGAGTAAATGCAGACATTCTGCTTTCAAAGTAATTATTCTTTGCATATATTGCCAAAATATCAAATATTTCAAAAGGTTTGATAACTAGAACAGTAACCAATTAAATTCACTCAGGAAAAAGGTTTTGAGAACAATGCCATCTAGAATTAAGATGGAAGTAATTTTTTCCTTTGAGGCAACTCGGTGTTGGACTCAGAGTCAGGAAGATCTGAGTTGAAATATTGCCTCAGTTTCTTGCTTACTCTCCAAAACTCTTTCAGTCTGTTTCCTCATCTATAAAATGTATCCTCATTTTATTTTACATGATAATAGTACCTAGCTCACAGTGTTGTTGAGAGGACTACATGAGATAAAATACATAAAAGACTTTGCAAACCCGAAAGTGCTATATTTGTGCTAACAAGTATTATTTCTTTAGACCAATGATCTGTATAGACCAAGAGTCATGGTAGACTTTCCACTATATATATATATATATATATATATATATATATATATATATATATACATATATATATATATAATGCTAGTCCTGCTGTACTGTCTTATCACACCGCATCTAGAATATTATGTTTGAACTTCACCATATTTTAGGAAGAGCAGTGATAAACTAGAGATTGTCCAAAGGACTGTGTGATGAGAGGCCTTAAGATCATGCCATATGAGCAACAACTGAAGGAAAATCGAATGTTTAGCCTAAGGAAGAGAAGACAGGGGGTTTAGTGGTGGTGTGGGTATGGATGAAGGAAGAGAAATAACTGTCTTCAAACATTTTCCCAGCTATCATATAGAAGAAGGATTATATTTGTTTTAGTTAGCCCCAGAAAACAGAACCAGGAACAACTGGAAGAAATTGTAGAGAGAAAGATATGATGTAAGGAAAAATATGCTAAGAACTGGAAAACTCGAAAAGTTAAATGGGCTATGTTGGCAATAGTGGACTCTGACTCACTAAATACCATTCAATGATCATTGAGTATGTTGGGTTTGTTTAATAGGTACTGAGTTTGGACCAGATGGCCCCTGTGTTTCTTTCTAACTTTGAGATTTTGTGATTCTATGAATCGTGTTTTTCAATTGAGTCAAAAATAGCCAATACAATTAGAAGAGGTTTAGAAAGTAAACATCTTGGTTGGATTAGAGAAGTTCATTACAGTGTTGCCATCTACTAATAATACAACTTTAAAGTATGGTGGTAATTCATGTATTAATAAATTCTCTGATAACAAAGCTCATTTTAAGGTCAGCCAGGCACCAAATAAGGCAGGGTTGAAAGTAAATCCATGTTATAGAAAACTCCTCTGTGAAATCTATATTATTCCTACCTTTGAAAATGAACTTTCTGACAACAAAATGTGCCATGGAAGGCAATATTTTTGTTGACATGAGTCTTACTGCATACTGAAAGTTGCCAGTATTCTACATATAGTTTTGCACAAGGAAGATGTATATCCAATTCAACTTTCATTCAACAAACATTTTTTACATGTGTAATAAGTGCAAAGCATCGTATTATATACTTAGGAAGACTGAAAAATTAATAAGACATAGCTCTGGCCCTCAGGGAGCTCATTATTTGTAGAGGAGATAAGCCATATATAACCTATACTCCAACACTTAATAATTCCTTTATTTCCTTGGTGTGGTCTTCCCTTACCTCACTAATTGTGAGTCACTATGGGCAAAACAACATCATTTTGTAGTAAAATTTATTGTTCTTTGTAAAACATGTTTTGATTGGTTCTCACCCACTTACCCTGGAAGACTTTCCAGCTTAACACAATCTGCCAGAATATGTACATACATCAGTGGTACAACTTTCAAGCCAGGCCTTTACACAGCTATGAACTATGAGAGCCAAATTCAGAGGAGCAGATATATACACTCAGCATAAAAATATGGTAATATAATCTGCTCATAAGAGTTATGGAGAAGATGCCATTAAAATTCTTAGGAAAACTTTACTTCTACATGAGATATGGAAGCCTTCAAGAACGATGTGATAGTTGGGCTAGGCCTTGAAAGATTAGTGAAATGACAATAGTTTGAAGAGTAGGTGAGTGAATGACAGGTTTAGGAACTAGACTGAGCAGAGTTATAGAAAAGGGAGAATGTGGAACATGTTCAGGGGATGGAGAACGATCCATTTTTATTGAAATGTATACAGCTTCATTTTAGTCTCAGTTGTCCCATCTGTAAAGTGAGAATAATTATACTTATACTGAATGGAAAAACTCATAAAACCCTGCTGACTGAATCACTAAAAACTGATGTTTACACAGTCTCAACTGAGCCTTCAGTGTGTCAAGGCCATCTTTTTTATGCCTCCCTAATTAATTGACTATCCCACTTACAACAACACCTTTTGCAAAACATATCATACCTCTTCAGATCTCCTGTGGCATTCTTCCTTCCCCTCTCTCAGCTGAGAATTTTGACTTATACATCAATGAAAAAAATTGAGGTCTTTTGGTAAGTGCTTACTCTTCTCTCCTTCTCATCTCATGTCAATAAGCTGGTCTTTGCCCCTATCATCACCTTCATCCTTGTCTCATCTAAAGAGTTGTCCCTTTTTCTTACCAAGGCAAATCTTTCTATATGCACAAGAGATCCAATCCCATTCCATCTTGTCTTCTCCCATAGATTGTTCCCTTTTTCATCCCTGCTTTCTCACTAAACTTTGACTTTCCCTGTTTATTAGCCGCTTCTGTTCTATCTACAATGCCCACATCACTAAGTCAGTCAGTCGTGAAAAACAAAAAGCATTTTTAAGTGCCTACTTTGTGTTAGGCACTGTTCTAAGAATTGGGAATACAAAACAAAACAAAACGAAACAAAAAGTACTTTCTGTCAAAGAGCTATTGGGGAAACAAGATAGAAATATCTATGGCCAAACAAGATCTAAATATACAGGATAAGTTAGTCTCAGACAGAAAGCACTAAGATTAAGGAAGACTTGGAAAGGCTTTTGCAAAAAGATGGGACTTCATCTCTCCTCTGTCCTCAAAAAACATCTCTCATCTCTTTCATGCCTCAACTTGACAAAGCTGCAGATAATCAGTGCCTCTGTTTTCTTCTCTCTCTCTCACTCTCTCTCTCTTTCTCTCTCTCTCCCCCGTTAACTCTCTAGAGTCTGGTTTTTGACCTCATCTTTCAACTAAAAATACTCTTTGCAAAGTTACATAGCCTTTTCTCAAGTTTCATCCTTCTTGACATCTTAGCTTTCTTTGACATTGTCAATCACCCCCTTTTCCCTGATAGTCTCTTCTCTCTAGGTTTTTGTGATCCTACTCTTCTGGTTCTCTTCTTACCCCTCTGACCACTCCTCATTCTCCTTTACTGGCTTTTCTCAGCATCCTCTATATTATTTCACTAAGTGATCTCATCGGCTCCCATGAATTCATTTATCTCCTCCATAGAGAATATTTTCAGATCTACTTACCTGGTCCTAAGTTCTTCCTTACATATCCCACTGTCTATTGGACATCTCAAACTGTATATCTGATAGATATCTTGAACTCAATATGTCAAAATTTAAATTCATTATCTTTTCCCTGAAGCCCTGGACTCATCACCATTGTCCCTACCATCCAGGTTCAAAACATGTGTCATCATAGGCTCCTTATTCTCTCTTACCTTTCTCTTCTCCCATAGCCAGTCATGATATATGTCTCCTTTTTTCTTCTGACACTGCCACCAATATGGTGCAGGCCCTCATCACCTCATGCTGACTATCATAATAACCTGCTGGTTAAATTCCTCACCTCAAGTCTCTCTCTATTTCAGTCCATCATCCAAATCTTCCAAAAGCACCAGTCTGTCCATGTTATTTCTCTGTTCAATAAACTCCTGTGGTTCTCTATTACTGTCAGGATCATGTTTTCTGGGAATGAAATCTCCTTTATGGCTTTTAAAGCTTCTCATGATCTGGCTCCTTCATACCATTTTAGTCTTCTTACTCACATGTACTCTCTGATCCAGTGTCACTGTCCTTGTACCAGTAAGGCAAGATTTATGACCTTGACGATGACCATGAACATGCCTGTATAGTTCAGAATTACAAAGTATAAGAGATTCTCTAGGTAGAAGGCAGAAGAGGTATAATATTTATTTAGACACCAGAGGATCAAATCCCAGAACCAATAATTCCAACCGAACATAGCGGTAATTATATTCCAAAAACAGTAAATCAACCTCAATATAACAACAAGGAAATTGTAACACAGTATTATAGCAAAGAGTCAAGTCATCCTCTAACCTTCCCCCCTGCTGGGGCCTTCTCGAAAACACTCATGAATCTCAACGGCCTGCTTGCTTGCTTTCTGTCCTTCCACAGTTCTCTGGTCTCCATAGCTTCCTGGTTTTCACTCTTCACACTGTACTCTCTCTGCAGCTCTGTCAATTCAGAGTTCTTACTCCTTCTCCTTGGAGTGAACTCTGAATTCTCAATGGCTACCTTCTGGGTATATATATGTATACTCCCTTTAGGGCCCAAGAGCCTCACGCCCACTTGGGTAAAGAGTGTAGGCCTGGGGCTTAGCACCTAGTAAGTAAAGGGTGTAGGCCTGCCTACAAACAAACCTCTAATCAAGCTTCCCTTAACTGGGGCCACCTGAGGCCTATTGAATGGGTGGGAAAGGTCTTTAATCACTGATTGGCAATACATTAAATATAATGGCAAGCAGATTGGGACTTTTTGCTGTTTTTTTTTCTTTTGGAGTGCTTCTCAGCAAGCAGGCAATCAACTGCCTTTGAGTCTTGCCTTTGTTTCAATCAAGGATCTTTGATTGAATCAAGAGTCTTAGATGATCTGCTTAAGTCACAAGAAAGCCTAAGTCTCATGAGTTTGAGTCACATGGTTGTGATGCCTACTGACTCTGAAGAAATATATATTTACTTGGAGGTTAGCATTTTGCTTTGGGGGCTCACTCATTGGAAGAGTATTTGTTTGGAGACTCAGGGTAGCCATTAAGGAGCACCCCGCCCCCAGATTTGAAAACCCAGATGTTGGTGCTTCTCTCTCTGGTAACTATGTATGTATTGCTATGGACAGACAGAAGCCCTGTCTGCTGATCTTTGTTATTTGCTCTATTTATATAATTTCTACTTGTAATTTCTGTTTCTGTTTTCTCTGAAGTTCAGGGTGCTGAATTTTTCCCTTGAACTAAGTGAATAATATATGTATGTTTAATTAAAGTAAGATTGTAAACCCCTTAAATTTGCTTTCCTTAGAAAAGTATATCAAAGAACTTGTGCTAGCAGCTCTCCTGTGTGCTGGTGCTATTGGCCTTACACCTCCACAGTAGCCGCAAGCAGCATTGGTGTTATAGTCCTCCTCTCTGTTCCTTACACAAAATGCTACATCTCTTGAGAATTTTCATTATCTTTCTCTGTGCCAGGAATCCTCTCCCCACCTCTGCCTTCATTGTTTCTTGGCTTCCTTCAAATCCTAACAAAAATTTTACTTTTTACAAGAAGCCTTTACTAACCCCACTTAATAGTACTTCTTTTTCTTTATTTGGGGGTTTCTGTGAAGTTCAAAAAACATTATGTTTATGTGTACACATACACATTCATATGTACAAACATCTTATATGTACATTTATGTATGTATACATATATATAATTTTACATATTTTCAATTTCCCATTACTTGTTCACATGTAAAAGACTTTTCCAAACTTTAAAGTGTCTATATATGTGTCATTTCTCTTTGTCATCATCATTATTAATACAATGAAAGAGAATAGTAATATACAAGATTTTTTAAAACACAAAATTTATAATAGGCCTTGGATTCTAGGCTAAGGACTTTACACTTTATTCTGTAAGTGATTGGAAATTATTTCAACTGAATTATGTGAGCAGATCAGTACCTTGGAAAGATTAATCTTACAAAGGACTGGAGGAAAGATAGACAAGAAATGGGGATTTTGTAGGTTATTGCAACAGGACATATTTAGAGCTGGAAAAAACCTTGGAGACCATCTAGTCTGACATCTCCTTCTTTTTACAATGAGGAAACTGAGGCCCAGAGCTATTAAATATCTTACCTAAGATCATAAAAAGTAATGTGTCAGAGACAAGACTTAACTTGAGAGACTCTGACTCTAAATCCAGTGATACTTTCAACGAACCATATTACTTCTTAAGACCTAAACTAGGGTAGCATCAGTGCAGATAGTAAGGAAGTCACAAGAAAGCATTAAAAATAGTGACAGAAAATACATAAAGAAAACATAATGGGAAAGAATCATTTTTTTTATTTACCAAAACGGGTGAGAAAGAAACATAAAATCATCCTCATTCCAATGATCATTGCAGGTCCATGATTTGAAGGCAGGATTTTGTAAAAGAAAAAAATTGATATATGCTTCATCATTTCATAATTATTTAACTGAATGAAGGAGGTAAGGGCACCTCATTAATGACATCAAAACTCCTAACACCATCTTTTGAATCTTCTTATTGGTTAGTTTGCCTTTTGTCATCTGCTTATGTCTCTGGACTTTCAAAGACTACCAGTGAACTAAATGGTTGATTCCCTGAGTAAAGAGGGATAAAGAATCTTTATTTTAAAATCTTCCATTCCAAATAACTCCAAGCTAGGCTTTCAGTTCTCTTTGTTTATGGGATTCAATGAACAGCAAAACCATACTGTGAGGCCCCATGGCATAGTCAATAGAGTACAAAATTTGGAATCAGAAAGACCTATGTTCCAACCATCTCAGACACTTAGTAACTGTGTGGCCTTGGTCTGTCTGTGTGGGTTGGTCTTGATTACTTCTAAGGTCCCTTGTAGACCTAAACTATGGGGAACATGGGGGGAACAGAGCCAAGATGGCAGAGTAAAAGCAGGGACTGGCTTGAGCTCTCTCCCCGAACCTCTCCAAATACCTATAAAAATGCCTCTAAACAAATTCTAGAGCAGCAGAACCCACAAAAAGACAAAGTGAAATGAATTTCCATCACAAGACAACCTGGAATATCGACAGAAAAGGTCTGTTGCACCAGTCTGGGAGAAAAGCATAGTCTAGCATGAGCTGCTCTGGCACAGACCAGATGGAGCAGGCCTCAGGGGACTGAATCACTGGCAGCTGTGCTAGTTTCCAGACTTCTCAACCCACAAATGCCAAAGACAAGTTAGAAAGTCAGTAGGAAAGGTCTATTGGAGCTGGGTGAGAGAGGAGCATAGTCCAGCCCCAGCCGGGGAGGCGGTGGCAGAGGCAGCTGCAGCAGCAGCAGCAGTGGCTGCTTCCTGAAGCTCTCCACCCACAGACAGTGGGGAAATGGAGAGGCTGATCAGAGGGGGATTTAAGTGATTTCTTTGCTGGTGCTGGGGCAGAATTTTCTTGCTTTGTCCATGCTTTGATCAGGGTCTCAATCCTAGGTGGCAGTCTTACAGTGAGGAGGAGCACTGGTGTGGTGGAGCTTGTGGCAGCTGTGAAGAGGGAATCCTCCTCACAGTTGCAAAGCAGAAAAGAGTGCTTGAGGTCACTCACAGACCACAGCATAGAGTAAACCCCTCTCCTTTGATCATACAACCTTGGAAGAACTAAAAATTTGCAGATCTGTAGAAATATCTCTGAAAACAGCTGTGCAAAACCCTTGAAGCTTGTCACAGTGCACTCTACACTCTAGAAACAGAGTCCTACCTTAACAAAGAGCTTAAAAGTCAAGTAATTGGCTAGGAAAATGAACAAACTGAAGGAAAAATCAGACTATAGAATCTTACTTTGGTGACAGGAAGATCAAAACATACAATCAGAAGAAGACAATGAAGTCAAAGCTCCTACATCCAAAGCCTTCAAGAAAAAAATGAATTAATCACAGGCCATGGAAGAGATCTAAAAGGATTTTGAAAGTCAAGTAAGAGAAGTAAAGGAAAAATTGGGAAGAGAAATTAGAGTGATGCAAGAAAATCATGAAAAATGAGTCAATAGCTTGCTAAAGGAGGCTCAAAAAATGCTGAAGAAAATAACACCTTTAAAAATAGACTAACCCAAATGGCAAACAAGGTACAAAAAACCAATGAGGAGAAGAATATCTTAAAAAGCAGAATTGGCCAAATGGAAAAGGAGGTCTGAAAGTTCACTGAAGAAAATAATTCCTTAAAAATTAGAATGGATCAAGTGGAAGCTAATGACTTCATTAAACATCAAGAAATTATAAGGGGCAGCTAGGTGGTGCAGTGAGTAGAGCACTGGCCCTGGAGTCAGGAGGATCTGAGTTCAAATCCAGCCTCAGACACTTGACACACTTACTAGCTGTGTGACCTTGGGCAAGTCACTTAACCCCAGCTGCCTTGCCTTACCCCCTCCAAAGAAAAATTAAAAACAAGAAATTATAAAACAAAACAAAAAGAAGGAAAAAAATAGGACAATGTGAAATATCTCATCAGATCTAAACTATCATTCTATGACATAATCCAATTTCTCTAGTTGGGTTTAATCTGTCTGAAATCCCTCCTTCAATTAGCCCAAGAAAAAGTAAAGCTTTAGGGAAGTCCAGAAAGTGGATATTGATTTTAAGATGACCACTACATTCTTTATTAGATTAGTTTTTCCTGAAATGACTGTTTATTTGAAAAACTTCCTCCTTTCCATTCAACAAGCATATATTAAGTATATACTATTTGCCATGTTCTTTGTTAGGTGCTGAAGATATCTTACCTATCATAAGCTATGTTATGCTTATAACTATTATTATTGTTATCCTAGTCCTTTATGTTTTAAGGGACAAAGAAGTGAGTCTGACTAGTAGATAGAACAGCTCAGGTGACACACAAGTTAGAATTAATACCAGTCATATAGAGGGGATAGGTCAATTGAGGATAATTAAGTCAAATGAAATTGTCCAAAACAAAACAGGCCTTGAATTCAAAGAAATTATGTTCTATCATGACAGACAGCATGTGTACTGATAAACAAAACAAAACAAAGAAGATGGTTGAGTACTGGGAAATCAGTAAAGCCCTTCTTCCATGGATAGTACTTTAAGGCAACTAAGGATTCCAAGAAGAGGAAACAGAGAAAGGGATGGGTAGCCTGTGTGAAGGTATGAAGGTAGGGGATAACATTCCCTACACGGAAAACTACAAGTGCAATAGTTTGGCTGGAAAATAGAGCAGGAGAGGGGAAGTAATTTGAAATCTGTTTAGAATGATGGTTTGAAGCTATATTGTTATGAATTTTAAGTGACAGATTTTCTGTTTCATTCTATGTGCTATGGAGAGTTCCTGATGATTATTAAGGAAGGAAGGGGCATGATCGAGTCTGTGCTTTCCAGCAGTTTCATGTAAACATTCACCACAATCATGTTTTAGGGTAATAAGACAACACATGATCTCCTAGGGAAAATTTTAGCATCCAAACCCCATCAAGTCCTCCCCTCTTCTCCCTTCCCCTCCCCTTGCCTCTGCTCTTCTCCCTTCTCCTCTCTTTTCTTCTCTCTCAAACACATACTCATCAAATTCAAGTAAGGTCAAGTGTGCATGTACAAGTTTAGCACTTAGCACGGTGCCTCAAATTTGTGCACAATAAATCTTTGTTGAATTGTAATGAATTGAGGATATACATTTGACCTTCCAGCATAGCCAAAGCATTGGAATTAGAGTCAAAATCCGGCATTTACATGCCAACTCTACTGCTTCCTACCTGTCATGCATTCTTAAATTACTGCTTCTAGGAACTCAATTTCATCCTCAGCAAATTAAGGTCCTGGGACTAAATGACCTCCCAGGTCCCTTCAAGTTGTAAACCTCTGATACTATTTCTGTAACTCACAATTTCAAGGTCTGAAAAGCTGCCATTTTTTCACCTAGTGATTCAGCCTCTGGTTATTCAGCCTTTGGTGTTTGAATTTAGAATCTGGTGGCTTAGAATAGACTAGGTGAATTGAGACAGATGCCTAAGATTACTTAACAGTATCTGCTAAGTACTTCCTACCCTTCCCACTTCCCACCTCCTAACAAATACTATACAGGACAATTAAAAAAGAATCTCAATCACGGCCCATAAATATACTTCACCTCTAAAGTTTGCATGTGCCTTTTATGTTTCCTTATCTATGACTAAATCAATAAGATAGAACATTTGCCATTATTTTATAAATTTAGGTTTACAAAATTAGCACACATGAAGCTACTGGTTTCTTTCTAGGTTCTATGTCTACAATTTGAGAAGATTGAACTGATCCTGTATCATTGTATTATTGACCCCATTTACAAATAATTGTCTGTTTCGTAACTGCTTAAGTCATGGTTCTTTGTCTCTGAACTTAGTTCTAAGATTCCACTGGTCTGTAATGGGTTAAGTTTAAAGATCCAGCTCTCCTGTTAACCACTGATCTATTCTTGCCTCAAGGAATTTAGCTGACCTTGGGGGATGCATGTGAACACAAGGGAGATGGGTATAATATCTTTATACCACCAAGTTATCCTTCAAGAATGTCTGGTTTGCTGTCTAAGAGTCTGGCTCACTATCTTGCACCTAGACTCTCAGGAGAGAAGGAGGGGGTCATTGCTAGCCCCCATTACCAAACTTCCAGCCAATCATACTATTCCCTGTGTCTCAGGCCAGTATCCAGTCATGTTGTCCTTAATTCCACGATTTCATCTACCCTGTCCTAGTCTTTGTTCTATATTCCCCAAAACCTATAAAAGGAAGCTATCCTTTTGCTTGGATTCTTTAACGTAAATAGAGGCAATCCATTAACCTATTTATTGACAAGAAGCATGCCCCTGTTAATAAATATTATCTTGCTCAAAGAAATGTGCCTCAGTTTACCTTTTTGTTAAATTTCATCGACAACAAATTCAAACCACTGTTTTTGGCAGTGATGGTCAATGTATTATGTGTGTTCACATAGATGTCTCAGTTGTTAATGCCAGGACAGAGGTAGCTGTGGACCAATGGGCCAGAGTAGGCTAGGAAGTTAGCAGATGTAGTTGAGAGAATACAGAAGCAAGAATCAAGGGACCTATACTCTACCTGCAGGTCTTCCTACAAATAGTTATATAATCTCTTACAACTCATTTCACTTTTTTATGCTTCAATTTACTCATCTACATATCAAGGTAATTTTGAGGTTCCAAACCCTGTGATCTCTGTAACTTCTTTTCAGCTCTTAGACATTATCGTATTGCATTATGTTGCTTTGCATTCTATCCTATCCTAATATGCCCAACTATATAGCATGGTATGGTGACTAACATACTGCATTCAAAATCATAAAGACTGTGGCTCGGTTACTGCTTCTGACACTTACAAGCAATGTTAACATGGGAAAATCATTTAACCTCTTGGAATCTCATCTGTAAAAGAGTGATAATTCTTGTAGTACTCACAGCTCAAATAAGATAACATATACAAAGTATTTTGTAAACTAAAAACTATTACATAAACATTAGAAGTTATTATTAATACAGTATCCCAAATGTCTTAGTGAAGTTTTAAACTTTAAATGCTTAAATACACACAGGCATGTACTTTGGTTGCTATCTTATGCTTATAACTATTATTATTGTTATCCTAGTCCTTTATGTTTTAAGGGACAAAGAAGTGAGTCTGACTAGTAGATAGAACAGCTCAAGTGACACACAAGTTAGAATTAATACCTGTCACATAGAGAGGATAGGTCAATTGGGGATAACTAAGTCAAATGAAATAGCAGAACCAGACACACTTATAGGGGTTGTACAGGAAATTGTCAGAAAGCCTAGTATCTGATTATTGAAGTAGATCCAATTAGGTGGGCGAATGACGTCAGGAAGGACTAGGAGTAGTCAATAAGGTGAACCCCTAGCAGAAAGGTAATCAATGTAAGGGAGGTTTTACAGATAGCAGGGATCCACCCATGGGGACTGGGTTTCAGAACAGGTTTGTAATCCTTTGGTGATTGGGGACAAAGGACTGTAGTCACGGCCCAGTAGAACTGAAGTATTGAAGTAGGAACCAACATGATTTCTCAGCTACAAGAACTAAAGACAAGAATCCTGATCACTAGAAGTAGATTTAACATAGGGGCTTTGTCATAAGAGAAGGTAAGAGCCTAGTTATTAGACATAACATAGATGTTATAATCAGACTACAAGGTCAGCCATCCCAGAGCCAAGAGCAATGTCCATGATGCTAAATTAATGAGCTGCTGACCAAAGGATATGATATGTTTTTCTTTGGTTCAAGATTCCAGAACACAACTAAATTATTTAGTGTCTTTGTACTATCACTGTTTACTTTTCTAGTTATTTAGTAATTTTGCTAGATATGGAAATCAAGTTAATTTGTCCATTAGTTGTAGATTCCTATAGCATAGCTCCCATCCAAGCTGGGTGGGAGAGAGACACCCCAATATTGTGCACTGCCTATGGAACAGAGAGAGACTGGATGGTGGAGAGAACGGCGAACACAATGTTGTGTATCTGAGTAAGAGACTTTACGATTTGGTCCCAGGCATTTTTTTGAGAGAGAACATGGAGAGAGGACACTCCAAGGAGGTAATAGATAGTCAGTTGATCAGTCAACAAGTATTTATTAAGAACTTATGCACCAGGATCTGGGCTATACATGCAAAGTATGACAAACACATTACTAACTTCAAGGAGCTCACGTTCTAAGGAGGCAAGACAAGTGCAAACAGCTACGTACATACAAGATATGGAAGGGAAACTCAGAAGTAAAGCATTAATAAAATATGTTGGTTGGAGAAAGAAAAGATGCTTTATAAAAGAGTTTCTGTGGTTGAAAAAATTCATTACTTCATTGTCCAACTTTTGATGATGAATTACCCTAAATTTCCTAATATGGTTTTCGGATAAAAGGTATGTATTTTACTTCCAGGCCTATTCTCAAAGGCTTTATTTGGCATTTTCCTGACATAGCATTAGATTACAATCCCCCTCATGTAGTAATCTAGGACACTGAGTCCTAAAAAGCTAATTACTGGGTCCAAAATCACACAACTAGTGAGTAAAAGTCTGAGACTAGTTTCTTAATGTTTATTGTTTCCCACTGAAACATAACTAAAAATCACTTCATAGTCACATTTATATTTGTTCAATTTATATTTTTGACTTGGCAAATAATTTAGCTTATACTCCAATATACTGCCTTCTCTGCTTTCCATTATTCAAGACTCTTGTCATGCCCATATGATTATTTTTCAGCTTACATTTAAAAAGCAAAATATAAATTAAATTAAGTTGTTCACATTTGGTCTTTGGCAAGTCACTTAGCCTCTTTGGGGTTTAGTTTTCTCCTCTGTAACATAAAGTGTAATAGGATCAGCAGCTTCCTGATGTAGTTTCTTGGACTTCTCTGACACAGCTTTTACCCTCAACACAAACTGATTGGCCCCATCTTCCCTGATGCAGCTTCCTGGACAAGATGCATAAAAGTTCCCTGCCTCATGGGGTTGGGGCCTCTTGGACTTGATGGATACTTGAGGTCATATGAGTTGCCATACCCTGATCACATACTGACCAGATGCATTTTCCAGATGGAGAGGAGAGGGACTGCATGTAGAGAAGCTAAGTGCCACCAAATCTTTGTATATCCTTTCTATTTTAAAACAAAGTATATCTCCTCCTTTGTTAACTGGTCAGTAGCTTGTGAGTGCCTCATTTTGTCCCAACATCATCTTTAGAGATGCACCTATGACAAAGAGGTGGGGCCAGATGATCTCTGAGATGTCATCCAGCTGTAGATTTAAGGGCTTCTGTGTAAATAAAAGCAAACAGCACCTAAGGAGTGAGAAATAATTCTTTCCATTTCAAAATCAAGTTGGAAAGTGTCTCAAGTATGTTTTAAGACTTCAAGGTGCCCTCTAGAGAAAATGATCATACACTCTACCTCCTGGTCTGATATATCTTCCCTGTTTCTTTGTTGTTTTTAAGCTGTGCCTTTTTGAAAAAAAAACGTAAGTGATAGCATCTTTTAATGTTTTAGGGATAGTTAGTTGAGTAAAGGTATCTTCAAAATGTTAAGGTTTTCCAACAATAGCTTCCATTGATGTCCCTGAGATTTTCTGCTTGGTACTATGTTACAGATGGCTCAGCGGATAGGGTGCAAAGCCTAGAGTCAGGAAGACCTGAATTCAAGTCCAGCCTCAGATGCTTACTAGCTGTATGACCCTGAGCAAGTTCCTTAACCTGTTTTTGTCTCGATCCCCTGGAGAAGGAAATGGCAAACCACTCCAGTATCTTTGCCAAGAAAACCCCATGGACGATATTGGCACACTAGGGTCCTCAAGGTCACAGAGTTTAATACCGAACAACAACAAAGCAACAACAGCTAACCCATAGGACTGCCATTAAAGAATATCACATAAATGTTTCCCTTCAAAGTAGCTGTTCCCTACAGCACCAGCAGAGGACCTCCCCTAGAAATACAGGTGAACCAATAGGCAGATAGATTCGACCTGGGAGAGGATCTGCCCTGTCCTTGGACAATAGCACAACTTCAATGCCTATGCGGCAAATGTTGCTTCTGTATTATATGAAAAGAAAGGCTCATAGGCTTCTAGTGAAGTTTAGAAAAGGGGAAATGAAACAAAGAGGCACTTCATGGGGAATTACTGTACCTGTGCCCATTTAATTTAGTTTTTAAAAGCTCTCCTGCCGAGTTTTATGGATGGGAAAAATGGTAGATGTTCTGTATTAAGAACAGGCAGTCAGGGCACTGCTCTTAATGTGTCTTGGCCAAGGAAGGCCCTCAGTCCTAGGCCTCTTGCAGAAGTGAGAAGTAAGTGCAACTCCTTTACTGAAATGATCAGAGAAGAATTATGGAAAATGTGAGAGTATGTTTATATGTCTCCAATGACTAAACGGCAGCAGAACATAAGTATGCATTTGTATCTCTTAAAGTCATTTAAGGTCGATTCCAATTCTAATTTGGGTCAGCAGATATTGTCCCTACCTTTAAGAGATGTGTCCAGTACAACTTCGTTTTGCTAGCCTAAAGGCACGCAGTCATTCTATAGTCAGTCAACAAGCATTTATTAAATGACTATTGTGTAACTAGGCCACCGAGGTGGTGGAGTGGTTAGAGTGTTGGGCCTGGAGTCAGGAAGAATCATCTTCCTGAGGTCAAATCAGGCCTCAAATACTTATTAACTGTGTGACCCTGGGCAAGTCACTTAACCCTGTTTGCTTTAGTTTTCTCATACACAAAATGAGCCGGAGAAGGAAATGGTAAATGAGTATCTTTGCTAAGAAAACCCCAAATGGGGTCACAGTCAGACTGGAGCTGTGCTAAGCTCTGGAGATACAAAGAAAGGCAAAAATAGTCTCTATATTCTCAGGGAGTTCAGTCTAATGGAAAAGACAACCTCCAAACAGCTACTTACAAACAATATATATGCAGGATATATTAAGTATAATATCAAAGGGAAGTCACTAAGATTATTATTGTAGTATTTCACTCATAGTAAGTTCTTAATAAATTGTTCATTCATTCATTCAGGATTAAAGAGTTCTGTACGTAGGTTCTATAGTGGATAAAGCAACCAGCCCTGGAGTCAAGAAGACCTAAGTTCAAATACAGCTTCACTTACTAGCCTTGTGACCCTGGGCAAGTCACTTAACCCAAATTGCCTCAAAAAAGAAAAAAGATTAAGGAGGTCTAAAAAAGGCTGCTTCGAGAAGAAAGGTGTTTAGCCCAGACTTTAAGGAAGCTCAGAGAAGCCAAGAGGCAAAGATAGGAAAAGTGTTCAAGGTATAGAAAAAAGAGCTGGGACATAGAATGACACATGCAAGGAAAAACAAAGAGGTCAGAGGTCACAAAGTACAAGGAGCTGTAGAACAGAGGCAGGTCATGAAGACTTTTAAAAGCCAAGCAAAGGGTTTTGTGTTTGGTACAGAAGGTAACAGGGTCGAAAAATAAAAGAAGCCATAGATCTCCTGGACAAAGCTTTACCTGAACGGCTTTACCTATTTGACCTCTTCTACATCATCACCATGCAGACACGGACATGCCAACCAGTGAACTTTGCCTGTTTGTCTATCCCTAACTAGTCAGAGTAGTTCACTTTCCATTGAGAAGAAATTCATATACATTCACCGTTCTTCCCCAGGGCTACCTGAAAACTTTTTTCCTGCTGTAGTATGAGGGGCAGAGGCCTGAAAAAGAATGTTTCCTGAGAGTTACAATTACATCAATGATACTGGCCATGCCAACGGAAGCCACAGTGGCAAAGTGTTAAAATCAGAACGTATGTAGCCTCATGATAAGAGACACATATATATGTGTGTATACATGCATACACACATGTGTGTGCACATATATGTGCATGTATATAGCTACATGTACATACATGCATACATGCATAATGGTGTCAACCTTAAGAAAATTCAGGATCCAGATTGCTCAGACAAATTTGGGGTAATGCACATTACAGATGTAGATGTTTATAGATGCAGGCTAATACAAGCTGATGATGCTTGCCGGTACAGCAGACACCAACCTCTGACAACATTATCCAGGAAAATCCACAATATCATGAACACTGACAGAGACTAGCACTGCAAATAGCATTTATGTAGAGATTGTGACTCTGAGGCTCCATCCCCAGGCCTAATACCTTCCCTCTTCTACTGACCCGAAGGACCTCTGCCCATAAAGACCTGGGTCCTAAGGCCTTTAGTGTTGCCTTTTTCACTAATGGTGCCACTTACTGAAAAAGCAGCATTAAAGTTTAAATGGACCTTGTTGGCATCAATCTTTCTTCCTTTTGTTTTGTTATTTAATTCTTCTCTTCTTTATCCTCTTTCCCCTAACTTCCCTCCTTTTAAAGGATTTAATTAAAATCTTTCATCCTCTCCTTTCCTCTGACTACTATTATTAAATTTTTTTCCTGCACATTTAATATAAAGGGCTTTTTGCCTTGTTCTTTTTTCTTTCTAACTTTTATTAATCAATTCATGATCTGTATACTTATTTATTCTCTCTTTAATTTCTGTTCTATTTTTATTTAATTTTTCCCTTCATTCTTCACCCCCCCCCCCCGCATTCCATGATAGAAATTTTCATTTGTCACAAATCATGATTTTCTTTTGTATTTGCCATGCAATTTCCTCTCTGGTTCCATGCATTCCCACCTTTCTAGATATAGGTTGTTCCAAGGAGCTCAGGTTTCCAGTCTCCTGAGATAGGATATTGTCTGGGAGGCACAACCTTCTCAGAGGAAACTAAAGAGTGTGCCAAATCCTTACAAATCAGATCCATTTTAAGGCCATCTTCTCCCATTACAGAGAACCGGTAATCTATGTTAGAGATCTTCAGTGGGACTCTTTCCCCCATTGGGTCATATATCCCCCTTTGTTTTCTAAATTATATCCCTCTATTTGCCACTTCTTCCATTCTCCTTTGACCTCTCCTTGCTAAAAGACTACAATAGTTGTCTTCCCTTCATTGTGTACTCATGGACTTAATTAGGGTATATCGTATGTCCCTTAATCCTCAAATCTACCTTCCCCTTTTATGCACCCCACATTCTTCGATTTAATCACATGAAATATATTGATTCACTGCAGACATGGTTGCAAAATTTAGTGCAATATGTTTCAGGTCTGATCCTCCACTGTCACTTCCCTTATTTCTCTAATTTCTTTTGTGGTTATTGTTATTGCTGCTGCTGTTGCTGCTGCTGCTGTTAATGAAATAAATGCCGTTCACTATTTAGGATTTTTTCCCTAACAATTACTTTTTAAAATCCTCCCCTTTGATGGTTAACCCAAGTCACACATCCTCAGATGGCACCTTAAAGATATCTCCGTATTCTTACAAAATGATGATTGACTTTTCACCAGCTGAAGTCCCTGCCCCATGTAGATAGCGAGGGGACAGGACTGGCCCCAGCTGGATTCCAGTTCCCTTTTATGCAGGTCTCGTGCAGCCAGACATGCTGGTTCCCCACTCCAACTCCCTTCCATCTTTACTTTTCTGACTGTGCTAAATCAGTATATGTTGCTTTTCATGGGGTTATGGAGAGAATTATTTGGAGGCTTGGGGCAGAATTCTTGCTAACCTGAAGTCTCCTAACCAGGGGAGACACTTCAAGAATCAGAAAACTTTATTATCTCCTTCTCAGGTACCCTGGTAGAGTTGAAGTTAACTATTTGTAACAGGACAATGGGAGAAGGGGAAGGTAGGGTGTTTCGGGCAAATATTGCAACAGCAGGGGCATCCCTGAGTGGTTCTCAATGCATCTAACCATAGGTATCCTTCTGAGCATCCTTCTTAGCATGGAACCTGGTGGAATAGTGAGGCTCAGTGAGTGTCTTAAGATATAAAATTTTCTTTAAATATATATATATATATGTGAATTTATTTATTTTCAGTTTTCAACATTCACTTCCACAAGATTCTGAATTCCAAATTTTCTCCCCATCTTTTCCCTCCCCTTACCACAGGACAGTGCGCATTCTGGTTACCCCTTCCTCCAATCTGCCCTCCCTTCTATTACCCCCTCTCCCTTCTCTAATCCCCTCTTTTCTATTTTCCTGTACGGCAAGATAGATTTCTATACTCCATTGCCTGTATATCTTATGTCCCAGTTGCACATAAAAACAATTTTTAACATTCATTTTTAAAGTCTTGAGTTCCACATCCTCTCCCTTCTTCTTCCCCACCCAGCCTCATTGAGAAAGCAAGCAATTTGATATAGGTTATGCATGTGTAGTCATGCAAAACACTTCCATAACAGTCATGTTGCAAAGGACTAACAATATTACCATCTATCCTGTCCCTCCCTCCTTTTATTCTATTCTCTCTTTTGACCTGTCCCTCCACTAAAGTGTTTGCTTCTGATTGCCCCCTCCCCAATCTGCCATCCCTTCTATTATCTCCCCTCTCTTATCCCCTTTCCCCCTGCTTTCCTGTAGGGTAAAATCGATTTCAAAACCCAATTGAATGTGTATGTTATGGCCTCCTTAAGCCAAATCCAATGAAAGTAAGGCTCACTTATTCCCTCTCACCTCCTTCCTCTTCCCCTCCATTGTAAAAGCTCTTTCTTGCCTCTTTTATGACCCAGGATTTATTACATTCTACCTGTCCCTTTCTCTTTCTCCTTGTACATTTCTCTCAACAGTTAATTTTATTTTTTATGTACCTTCCCTTCATATTCAGCTCGCCCTGTGCCCTCTATCCACAAATATACATATATATATATAAATACACATATATGTACATACATACACACACACACACACACACACACACACACATATATTTTTTTCCCTCAAACTACCCCAATAGTGAGAAAGGTCTCTTGAGTTACAAATATCTTTCCATGTAGGACTGTAAATATTCAACTTTAAAAGTCCCTTATGTCTTCTCTTTCCTGTTTACCTTTTCATGTTTCTCTTGATTCTTGTATGTGAAAGTCAAATTTTCTATTCAGCTCTGGTCTTTTCAACAAGAATGTTTGGAAGTCCTCTATTTCATTGAATATCCATTTTTTCTTTTCACTAAGAAAGTAACCTTCTATAGTCTTATTCTTTTTCCCCTCTTTGCTCATTTTCCCAGCCAATTATTTTACTTTTGAGCTCTTTGTTAAGTGGAGGGTGTGCTGTCCCAATTTTCAGGGGTTTTGTGGAGTTGTTTTCTGAGATTTCTCTAGGGACCTGTAAATTCTCAGTTCTTCCAAAGTGGTATGATAAAAATAGAGGTGTTTACTCCTCTCCTGGCCTGTGCCCTGGTCCATGAGCAACCACGAGCATTCTTCTCTGCCCTGGAACTGTGAAGAGGGTTCTTTCTCCACATCTGCCACCAGCTCCGCCACGCCAGCACTCCTCCATACCCCAGGACCACCATCCAGGACTGGGACCCAAATCTCCCAGTCGGTTCCCCTACCATCTGTAAGCCAAGAGCTCCAGAAGCAGCAGCTGCTTCAGTAGTGGCTGCTGCCACCCTGGGGCTGGGTAAGAAAACTTTCACATTGACCTTTGAAGCTGTCTTTGGTGTTTGTGGATTGAGAAGTCTGGAAAACTCTGCAGCTGCCAATGATTCAGTACCCTGAGGCCTGCTCCAGTTCCATCTGTGTCTGCGCAGCCCAGCCTGGGCTGGGCTCCACTCTGAGCACGTTGCACTAGACTCTTCCTGTCGGCCTTCCAGATTGTCTTGGGCTGGAAATCTGCTTCTCTCTGTCATTTTGTGGTTTCTGCTGCTCTAGAATTTGTTTAGAGTCATTTTTACAGGTATTTGGGGGGGGGAGGAGGTTTGGGGGGAGAGCTCAATCAGGTCCCTGCTTCTACTCTGCCTTTTTGGCTCTGGCCCCAATGTATGAAATTTTCAAATGTTAAATCCTAAAGTCATCACTTTGTCAGACTTTTTGTTTTCTTGTGCAACTATAATTCCTTTAACTCTGGTGCACAATTCTATGGGGCAATTTTTAAGAGTCAAATAATTGGCTGAGAAAGTGAGCAAAGAAGTGGAAAAGAATAAGACTATAGAAGGTTACTTTCTTAGTGAAAAGAAAAAATGGATACTGGAGAAAATGCGTAGTCATCATCTTTTTGGTCATGGGGAGTAGACTTATGATTTTACCAAAATAGGGAATTCTTAGATGAGGAAACTTTCTGCCAATGCAGGCTGGCACTTTTAACTTATAGTTTTAGAGAATTGCTTGCACATCTGCAAGGTTAAGTGAGTTTCTCATGATCTTGTAACCAGTATGTATCAGAGATAGAACTTGAACCCAGATCTTCTGAGTTCCAGGCCAGCTCTCTATTCACAAAGTTATGGCTGCCTCTCAGGCTTGTGAAAAAATTTAGTTATTGCAATTCGATTTTATCTAAGATATTAATAGTTAGTGTTTCAGTAAATACCTCATGTACGTTTCCTTAAAAATGAAACCTCGGATGAGACCTTGAAAGAGAATTTGAAAATGAAGAACTAAGTATAAATGTCATGCATGGAACATTTGGATATTAGATAAAATATCAATCTAAAACAAAGCCAAACTAAGTGACATTTTTCATGCAGAGGGATCACAATCATAGGAGCGACATCATTAGAGAATAATCCATGGACACTTAAGTATACTGACACCATGGTGACCAGTTAGCTTAATGTATTTGGCATGAGAGTAGAACTCATAATCTTTGGTTTCGAAAAACATTGAGCTCAGCCGCTCCAATTTCTTGGCTGTTCTTGCCTTGATGTGGTCACTCATTTCAAGTGCCTAGTGCCATATCCTGAGTTTTGTCCAACATGATTCACAATGACAGCATAGAATTAGGAATGTCTCTAAGACAGGGAAGATAGGCTGCCAAAAAAGCTGTTCCATTCCACTAGGAATTCAGTTAAATCATTTGTCTAGTATTGAATAGGCTTACCTTCTGGGATTTCTCTTCTTCACACATTCAGAATTTTTTTTTTCATTGAGCAAGGCCATTTTGGCCAATGAGTTTGATGGGATACACTGATTTTTAATTCTCCTTCCCTCTTTTTCCTTTCTCTCCTATTTCTCCTTCTATCAGTTTTTTTAATGGAAACTTTTCTTTGTTTTGCAGGTAGACAAAAGAAAAGATTCAGATATATCTTTACATTGAAAAACCTTGCACTTTCTTTCTCTAACAAGTGAGCTATCTCATTTTGGCCCACAGTATAGGTTTATACATTGAGACACTGAATCATCGTTTTGATGACGAACGAAAACATGGAAAAGTGCACTAAATTTGCAAATGCGACATTCTTTTCTAAATTAAAATAAGATGAATCGATAGTGCCATATTCGTAGTAAGTGCTTGATAAATGTGGAACTTTTATTGAAGAATTTTTTTTAGCTTAATAGCCTTGTTGTTGTTATTCCATTGTTTCAATCATGTCCAACTCTTTGTGATCCCATTTAGAGTTTTGGCAAAGGGTGGTTTGCCATTTCCTTCTCCAGCTCATTGTAAAGATGAGGAACGGAGGCAAACAGAATAAATTCACTTACTCAGGGTCATAGAACTAGTAAATGTCTGAGGCTACATTTAAACTCAGGCCTTCCTGACTCTAGGCCCAGTGCTCTATCCACTGCTCCACCTAACTGCCATTATGGCCTAATGGGAGTAAATTAACAGCAATAATGCATATCTATCTATACTGCTTTAAAATTTTCAAAGAATTTTCTTCATATAAAGTTATTATCCCTATTTTATAGATGAGGAAACAGGCTCAGAGACATAAGGTGACTTGTTTGTAGTCATACTACTAGGTCTGCATTCAAACTTAGGTTTTCTAATTACAGGTTCCACAGGATTTTAAGGTCACCTTTGTTTTAATATATGTTTAATATATTTAAAATATATACATTTAGACTTCTGGAGTTGTAGAGAAAAAGCTCAGCTGAGCTCTCCCAACATCCCACTCCAAACAACTTTAAAAGAATTCCTCCAATTGAAATCTGGAATGGCAGAGCTAACAGAAGTTCAGAGCGAGACATTCTTCAAGCTCAAGACAGTTCAGAAAGAGAAATGATCTGTGACACAGAGGTTGAGGTTGACCCAGAATTCAAGCAGATGAAACACCAGTCGTGGGACAAGGTGAGGGTGACAAAAGGGAAAGTAGCTTTGGGATCACTCAAGCCAATTATGAAAAGGGAACCTGGCAACTGATTAGAAAGAGATTACAGGAGACCCCAAATGCTAGCACTGGACACTGGATGAGACACTGTTTGGCACCTCCACTGCCTATACTAACTTCTAGGTAGTTAAAAAATGGAATAGAGTATTTTTGGTCAGGAGTGCTGAAGGGCAGTATCACTTTTCATCTCAAGTGATCAGGGACCCTGAGGAACAATATTATTTCCAGTTCCAAGGGGAGGGAGCCCTGAAGAGCAGTATCAATTGCAATTCCAAGGGAACAGGGGACCTTCTTAGGTAAAAACCAGTGTAAAGACAAGGACAGCAAGGACCATACCTGACCCCAGATCACACCACCCTGGAAGCACAAAATATTTTGAAACACCTCAGAAATAGCTCTGAAAACAGCAGTACAAAAAATCCTAAAGCTTGAGACAGTGCCCCACACCCACACCCAGCTGGGAACAGTGCCCAACTTTAACACAAAGTTCAGTCAAGAAATAGGGTGAGAAAATTAGCAAACAGAGACAACAACAACAACAACAAAAAACAGACCATAAAAATCTACTACAGTGACAGGAAGATAAAGACACAAACTCAAAAAAAGATAACAATGTCAAAAGAGGTACAGGCAAAGCCTCAAAGAAAAATGTGAATTGAACACAAGCCCAACAAGAAATCTTGGAAGACAATTGTAAATTATTTTAAAAATCAAATGAGAGTGGTGGTAGAATATGCCATGATCAAAAAAGGAGCCTAGATATCATTTTTCAAGAAATGACCAAGGAAAACTACCCTGCTTTCTAGCAGCAGAGGGTAAAATAGAAATTGAAAGAATCCACCGTTTGCCTCTTGAAAAAGATCCCAAAAGAAAAACTCCAAGGAATATTGTAGCCAAATTCCAGAATTTCCAGGTCAAGGAGAAAATATTGCAAGCAGCCAGAAAGAAACAATTCAAGTACTGTGGAGACACAATGAGGATAACCCAAGATCTAGCTGCTTCTGGAAGTCAAAGGAGCTAGGATTAAAACCAAGAATCACATACCTATCAAAACAATATAATATTTGAGGGTAAAAATGGATATTTAATGAAATAGAGGACTTTCAAGCATTCTTGATGAAAAGATCAGAGCTGAATAGAAAATTTGACTTTAAATATCAGAATCAGGAGAAGCATGAAAAGATAAACAGGAAAGAGAAATCATAAGAGACTTATTAAAGTTGAGGTGTTTACATTCTTACATGGAAAGATGATATTTGTAACTCATGAGACTTTTCTCAGTATTAGGGTAGTTGAAAGGAGTAAACATATGTATGTATGTGTGTATATATATATATATATAGACAAAGTGCACAGGGTGAATTAAATATGAAGGGGCGATATCTAAAAAAAATTAAGGGGTGAGAGAGGAATATATTGGGAAAAGGAGAAAAGGAGAGATAGAATGGGGTAAAATATCTTCTATAAAATAAGCAAGGTAAACCCTTTAATGGAAGGAGGAGTGGGGAGGTGAAAGGGAATGAGTGACCCTCACTCTCACTGAATTTGGCTTAAGGAAGCAATAACATGCACACTGAATTGGGTATCTTAATCTACAGGAAAGTAGTGGGAAAAGGCATAAGGAGGAGGGGATGATAGAAGGGAGGGCAGATTGAGGGAGGGGGTCAGTCAGAAGCAAACATTTTTGTAAAGGGACAAGGTCAAAGGAGAAAATAGAATAAATGGGGGTGGGATAGGATGGGGGGAAATATAGTTAGTCTTTCTTAACATGACTATTATGGAAGTGTTTTGCATAACTACACATGTATAACCTATATTGAATTGCTTGCCTTCTCAATGAGGGTGGGTGGGGAGAGAAGAAGGAAAAGAATTTGGAACTGAAAGTTTTAAAATATTAAAAATCGTTTTACATGCAACTGGGAAATAAGACATACAGGCAATGGGATATAGAAAAATCTATCTCGCCCCATGAGAAAGTAAAGGGGAAAGGGATAAGGGAGGTGGGGTAATAGAAGGAAGGGCAGACTGGAGAAAGGGGTAATCAGAATGCATGTCATCTTGGGGTGGAAGGGAGGGGAGATATGAGAAGAAAATTTGCAACTCAAAATTTTGTGGAAATGAATGCTGAAAACTAAAAATAAATAATGTAAGAAACAAACCAAAAAAAGAGTGATAGAACAAAAATTGGGGAAAAGAATGATAGTGAGGCAAGAAAATTATGAGAACACAGTAGCTTGGTAAAAGATGCACAAAGTTATTAAAGAAAATAACACCTTAAAAAGCAGAATTAGACAAATGGTGAAAGGGGTACAAAATTTCACTAAAGAAAATAACTTCTTAAAAAGAAGAATTGGCCAAATAGAAAAAGAGGTACAAAAGCTCACTGAAGCAAATGATTCCTTAAACATTTGAATTGGGCAAATGGAAGTTAGTGACTCCACAAGACATCAAGAAACAATAAAACAAATACAAAAGAATGAAAGTTGTGGCATATGGTTATGATGGAATACTATTGTGTTATAAAAAATGATGAGCTCATTGATCTTAGAAAAGCATGGAAAGACTTGCATGAAGAGTAAAGTGAGCAGAACCAAGAGAAAGAATGACTCAATGACTAGCTCATTTTGAATGTTATAAATATACAAATAAAAAATAAAGGACATATAAAAAGAGATGTTATCTGCATACAGAGAAAGAACTAATAAATAGAAGTATGTATAGAATAATTTGACATACACATGTATATGTGTGTGTGCTACATACCTATTTGTATATAATGGAAGCCATCTCTAGGGCAGTGGGAGGGAAGAACAAAAAAATGTACACGATAACTTTGTTGTATATTTGGAGGGAATAGCATATTGGACATGGTAAATTTGCAGTTTGATGTGCTATCATTTTTTATTGCACAGTATTATGTTCCCTGAATTGAAAATAAATTTTAAAAAAGGAATGAAAAGATAGAAGAGAATTTGGAAAACAATTGACCAGAAAAATATATCAAAGAGAGATGACATAAGAATTATTGCAATATTTGAAAGGTATGATTAAAGGAAGGGCCTAAACATCCTATTTCAAGAAATTATCAAGGAAAACTGCCCCAATATTCTAGAACTACAGGTTAAATTAGAAATTGAAAAAATATACTGATCACTATCTGAAAGAAATCCCCAAAACAACCCCCCCCCCAGAAATATTAAAGCTAAATTCCAAAGCTGTTAGGTCAAAGAGAAGAGCTTCAAGCAGCCAGAAAGAAACATTTCAAATATCATGGAACCACCTAATAATCATACAAGATTTGGCAGCTACCACATCAAAGGAGAGGAGGGCTTGTAATATAACATAGCAGAAGGCAAAAGAGCTGAGACTACAACCAAGAATTACCTACCCCCCCAAATTGAATATAATCCTTCAAAGGAAAAACTAGATATTTAATGAAATAGTGCTTTTAAGAATTCCTGATGAAAGTACCAGAGTTGAATAGAAAATTTGACTTTCAAATACAAGATTCAAGAGAAGTATAAAAAGCCAAACATGAAAGATAAATCATAAGGGACTCAATAAAGTTAAACTGTTTTCCTTTCTATATGGAAAGATGATAAATGTAATTTCTAAGAACTGTTATTATTATTAGGGTGGTTAGAAGTATTCTATGTAGAAAGAGGGTTTGGGAATGAGTTGGTTATATTAGGATCGGGAAAGAAATGGATAGCTGAGAAAGGGGGATATCCTGGTAGAAGTGGGAAGGGACAGGAAAAATAGGGAAAGTTATCTCACATAAAAGAAATATTCAAAATGATCTTATATAATGGAGGTGGGGGTGAAAGTGTGGGTGTGTGGGGGTAATAGGCCAATCTTGAACCTCATTCACTTCTATTTGTTTAAAGTGTATACACATTTATGAAAAATACAATATATATGTAATATATAATATATGTGTGTATGTGTCTGTGAATTTGAATTCTACCTTACCCAACAGGGAAGTAGGAGGGGAAGAACACAAAGGAAATGGAAGGGACCAGAAAAAAGAAGGCAAAGGTCAGAA
This sequence comes from Phalanger gymnotis, assembly GCA_028646595.1. Lineage (NCBI taxonomy): Eukaryota > Metazoa > Chordata > Mammalia > Diprotodontia > Phalangeridae > Phalanger > Phalanger gymnotis. The sequence continues at coordinate 246,025,806 of CM053622.1, read as the reverse complement.
GCAAAATAGACTTTAGAGGGGGAACAGGATAAAAAGAGAGAAACAGAAGGGTAAAACAAAATCAGATGGAGGTAAATGCCCAGTGAGTAACCATAACTGTGAATGTGAATGGGATGAAATTACTCATAAAATAAAAGCAAACAGCAGATTAGAAACTAGATTCCAACCATATGTTGTTTATAAGAAACATACTTGAAACAGAGAGACCCACAGAGTTAAAATAACGGGCTGGGACAGAATTGATTATCCTTCAGTTGAAATAAAAAAGGGCAGAGGGAGCAATCATGATCTCAAGCAAAGCAAAACAAAAAAAAATTGACCTAATTTAAAGGGACAAAGAGGGAAACTGAATTTTGCTAAAGGAACCATAGACAATTAAGTAATATTAATATTAAACATATATGCACAAACTTGTATAGCATCCCATCTTAAAGGGAAATTGAAATGAATTACAGACAGAAAAAGACAGTAAAACTATGCTAATGAGGTACTTCAACTTTCTCCTCAGAGCAAGATAAATTTAACAATAAAATAAACAAGAAGTAAGTCAAGGAGATGAATAGAATTTTAGAAAATTAGATATAATAGACCTCCGGAGAAAACAACATAGAATGGATTGTTTGATTATACAGAATGTCCCAGAAATGTCCCATCACACAAATATATGTTGTATGAGACACACACCTACACCCAAATATACACATATGTGGAATAGTTTGAGGACATCTTAATTTGAGGACGTATTGGGAGAACACACATATAAACCCACATATATATTTATGTATAATATTCATATGTTTGTATATACACGTATGTGTATATACATATATATATATACAAATACAATACATACAAATATGTGTTTCATATGTTTTCCCCAGCAAAAGAATTTTCCACGTTAGCTATGTTGAAATGCATTCCTCTTGGGGCGGAGCCAAGATGGCGACCAGAAAGCAGTAACTGGCGTGAGCTCCCCATCAAATCCCTCCAAAAACCTATAAAAAAATGGCTCTGAACCAATTCTAGAGCTGCAGAACCCACAAAGTGGCAGAGGGAAGCAGGGCCTCA
>CM053622.1:245987650-246024238 GCA_028646595.1 Phalanger gymnotis | reverse complement strand
AGAAGGATTCCAGAGTCTGAGACTGAATCTGGGTGTGTTTTCGCCGCCTGGTCATGTTCTCAGCCAACTTATTTAACCCTTGAGGTTTTCAGCGGGGTATGGCTGTTTGTAGACTAACGAGTTCTATGTTCCACGTTTGGGCAGATGCGCTGCCTCACCAGCACTCCTCCTTCCCCTAGAACCTCCTACCTGGACTGGGCTTAAATCTTCAGCAGGCTGTGATCAGCCACTTAATTCCTCCCACCAGGGGGGCCTGGGGCCAGAAGCAACTGCAGCCCTAGTTCTAAAGCTGCCCCACCTCTGCTGCCCCAGGGGCTGTAGCCAAACTGCAAACTCAGTCCCACAGCTTTTCCCACTAATCTTCTCAGTTGTTTTTGCTGTTTGTGGGTTGTGAGGTCTGGTAAATGCCACAGCTCGGTAATTCAGGATGCTAGGGCACTCTCCGCTTGTCTTCTGGTCTGGTAGGTCCGCGTCTGGTCTGTTCGCGCTGTGCGTGCTGGGCTCAGCTCCTCTCACCTCAGCTGGGGGCTGGGAGCTCTGTGCTGTACAGACCTTACCCAGAGACCATCCAGGCTGTCCTGGGCTGGAGCCCTGCTTCCCTCTGCCACTTTGTGGGTTCTGCAGCTCTAGAATTGGTTCAGAGACATTTTTTATAGGTTTTTGGAGAGACTTGGTGGGGAGCTCATGCCAGTCACTGCTTTCCAGTGCCATCTTCGCTCTGCCCCCCCGCCCCCGCCAAAATTCTTAAAGAAGTTAAGTGAGTTATGGGTCCATGACCAAACAAGAGATAGAGAGCATAACGAATGGTAAAAGAGATAATTTTGATTGTATTAATAAAAACTTTTGCACGAACAAAACAAATGTAACTAAGATTAGAAGGAAAGCAGAAAGCTGGGAAACAATCTTTACAGGTAGTGTCTCTGATAAAGACCTGATTTTTTCAAATATATAGAGAACTGAGTCAAATTTATAAGAATACAAGTCACCTCCCAAATGATAAATGGTTAAAGGATATGAACAGATAGTTTTCAGATGAAGTAATCAAAGCTATCTATAAGCACATGAAGAAGTGCGCTAAGTCACATTTGATTAGAGAAATGCAAATTGAAACAACTCTGAGGTATCGCCACATACCTATCAGATTGGTTAATATGACAAAAAAAGAAAAGGATAAATGTTGGAAAGAATGTGGGAAAATTGGGACACTAATGCATTGTTGGTAGAGTTGTGAACTGATATTCAGTTTTGAACTGAACCATTCTGGAGAGCAATCTGGAACTATGCCCAAGGGGCAACCAAATTGTGTATGCCCTTTGATCCAGCAATATCACTAGTAGGTCTGGATCACGAAGAGATCATTAACAAGGGAAAAGGACGTACATATGCAAAAATATTTATAGCAGCCCTTCTCGTGGTGGCAAAATATAGGAAATTGTGTAGATGTCCATCGATTGGGGGGAATAGCTGAACAAGTTGTGGTATATTAATGTAATGGAATACTATGGTGCAATAAGAAATTCTGTCCATGCAAATTTCAGAAAAAAACTTGGAAAGATGTGCAAAATGATGCAAAGTGAAATGAGCAAAACCACGAAAACGTTGTACACAGTATCAGCAACATTGTGTGAAGATCAACTATGAATGACAGCTCTTCTCAGCAGCACAATGATACAAGACTCATGACTTGTATTAGCAAGCACCCAGCACACCCCGGATGGCCTGCTAGCACAGGGTCTTTGATCTGCTTTCACAAAGGAAAGACAGCTTCAAAAGTGGTTAACAATTAAACAATGCAGACTTTATTCTATCTAACCTTCTCAAAAGTGTTGCTGAGCACCAACTCTTACAGCATTGCACAATCACCCTCCTCACAGGGATCGGTGAGAAGTGGGGAAGACAACCCCTCTCACGTCTCAGTGGGGCCAATCAAGACAGGCACAACTTGTGCATTCCTCTAAATCCCCTCAAGCCTTAATGGGGGCCAGCTGAGGCAAACACAGATTCCCCCCAAGCCTTGATGAGGGCCGATTAGGACACACACAGCATCCTAGCTTGTGTCTTTCAATCTTAAAGGTTGCCCACTCACTGACCAGTGCCCACCAGCTTTATACTTAGACTCTACCCCTCCAGGGTCCTGACCTTTGCAATCTAAACAGGCAACACCTGGCCCTTACAATGGTGGAGATGTTTTGAACCATAGAATTCATATCTAATACTGGGGAACAAGAGATTGTTATGGTCATGGATCCTGGAAAACCAAACTTCTTACACTTACACTTGTACAAAGGACTCATGAAGGAAAATGCCATCCATATCAAGATAAAGAACTGATAGATTCTAAATACATTTCTCACTTGTTTAATTTGTTTCATGGGTTTTTTCCCTTTTGATATGTTTCTCTGTTCACAACTATAAATAATTTGGAAATGTTTTATATGATAGCACATTTATAATCTATATCAAATTACCTACCATTTTAGGATGAGGGAAGGGGAGGGAGGAGAGAGAAAAATTTAGAACTCAAAATCTTATAAAAATGAATGCTAAAAATTGTCTTGACATGTAATTGGAGAAAAAATAAAATACTCTAAATCTAAAAAAAAGGACTCTAGTTAGCTAGACAAAAAAGTTCAAATTCCAATGAAATACACAGTCAGGATCACACAAGAGCTAGCAATGTTTAGTCTATAAAAAGTCTTATAAGAAAACATTCCAAAAGACAAATGGTATAGACTTATAGCCAAGAATAACTGACCCTGAAAAGCTGAGTTAATCCTATGGAGAGGGTAGGAGATATACCTTTAATGACATAGAGGATTCTCAAATATCCTTGATAAAAAGTCTAGACTTAAGAAGTAGTTTTGAAATGTAAAAACAAAATCCAAAAGAAATATTAAGAAGTAAACTTATTTGAGCACTTGGAAGGGGTTATTAGATGATGGCTATCATTTTAATAAGGGGAGAAGAAAGTGACTCTTAGAATCTTAACATCTTCAAAGATTATTGAGAGAATTAGTTGACCAATTTTGGCCCTGGAAGTGGAGGTTTTTAATAGTGAAAACAAAAGAGGATAAGAGAAATACATTAGCATAGAAAGGATAGGAGGTAGAAAACACTGTTTCTCCTAACTGGCATGGATAAGAATTATACACAAACATGGAGGAAGGGGTGGGGCAGCAAGAAACAGATGAACTTCACTTTATCTTAACAGGATCAAGGAAGGTTGAACTTATAAGTGCAATGAAGGGACTAGACAATAAACCAAGTTCTTCTAACATAATCCACTTGTGGACTTCAGAGAAAAATGTTTGTGTTACTTGCAATCTGTTTACTACACGAAAGGGAACATTTTAATTGACTGTTAAGCCAGAATTAAGAATGCATTCAAAAGCTGCTAACAAACCAAAATGTTTTCTCTTTCCTGCCTGACTGCATTTGGACAAGTAGTCAAGGATTCTTGTTAAGGTTCCAGCCCTTGTAACTTCTCATTTTCATATAATTCATGAGCACATGGCCCTGCTGTTCCTTCTGTCTCTGTTGTCTCTATTCTTTCCTAATCTTAAGTATTCTGGAGGTCACTGATCTGTGACCTTGTGAGCTTTGAAAGGTTGAGAAAGTAGGCTTCTAGAGGTCCAGGAGCCAGAGTTCAGCCCAGTTTGTATTCTCCAGCACAACTTTCAGGAGTAACTGGAACCCAGTCCATCAGGAGACTGACTCTGCATCCAAGAAGCAATACTAGGGATGGTAGCCCAAATGGGAAGCTAAAGGCCCAATGCCTCTCTTTTCCCTAGGGGCTTGCAGCAGTTCTTGTCTCCACATTTAAATGAAATCTAGTTTTGGCTTGGCAGGCAATGAAAACACTCCTTTCCTTCATGTGGTAAGAGACTAGAAATAATACTTGCGCATGCTCTGAAGTCTTAATTGAAGTTATATTGAAACACTAACAGAAATACTTAAGAGTAGACTTTTTTAAACAAAAAAAAGCAATGGTCTTTTAATGTTTAAGTAATAATATTCAGTAGATAGCTTCAGGGAAAAAACTGATTTGATTTTATTATAAAAAAATTTATGTACAAAGTTAATCATATTAGGAGGAATTTGGCCTTTTTACTCTATTCCCATATTTGGAATCAATTGCCATGAATATTTATAGAGTACCTGTTTTCATCAATCATTTGATGCGTTGTTTTGATACTCACTTGTGAGCTATTGTTCAAGGGTCAAATTGTGAAAAAATTGATTTGAGCCATTAAATATAATGCTACAAAATAAAAGAAACAATGATAATATAGAACCAAGATGTGCTTGATAAACATGAAATCAGGTTAGGGCTGAGTGCCTGAGATAGCTGTGAGCTGTGAGAGATGTGATATTAACAAGAAGGAATTGGAGAGTTTTTACAGAATCCCAGTATCTCAGTCTGATAGCATTTCAAAGAAAATTTGGATCAAACTATAATCAAACAGGAATTCTCCCCTGCAACATACTAATAAATGGTCACCTAGTTTTTGTTTAAGGAATTCCAGAGAGAGGGAACCCCATTACTAACAAAGGCAGACTATTTCACTTTGGGGCAGTTTTAACCACAAGGAAATAATTTTTTATAACAGACTAAAACTTGCTTCCTAGAACATTTGACTATTTTTAGCTCCTAGTTCTTCCCTGTAGGCCCAAATAGAACAAATCCATTCCCTCTCCCATGATGGTTCTTCAAGGATTTTAAGACAGCTAACATTAAAAAAGCATCTTTTCTACAGGATATGTCCTTTGTATACTGAGTATCTTCTATGGATCTTCATATGGCATAAGCTGAAGACCTTTTCTCCTACTGTTAGCTCTTCTCTAGTTGCTGTTCAACTCATGCTACTCCTATTAACCTCACTAAACTGTGTCTAGAATTGAACACAATCATTCCAGCTGTAGTCTGACCAGGGTAGTGCACATCTGGATTGTCACTTCCCTGTTGTCCTGTGTTTCTTGATTAAGTCAGTCAATATAGTAAGATCAGAGGGTTTACTATGTTCCAGGGATGGTGTTATGTACTAGATGGGGTAAAAGGCAAAAACGAAGACAAAATAAATTCACTCCCGTCAAGAAGCATATATTCTAATAGGGGAGAAAACACATAAATAACTGAGTGCACCTAAAATAATATCAGGTAGATGAAAATGAAATGAAAGGGAATTAGAAGACATTAGTTTTCTTCGCTGAGAATGGAAAGAAATTTGTTTACATGTTTTTTTTCCTGACTATAGCAAATTAAAAGTAGAAATCAGCTCGAGGGAAGGGGTAGGAAACCAGCTAAAGGCAGAAAACATTAGGAAGAAGTGATTGTTGAAAGCCTGACTACAATGGAGGAGACAAAAAAAATAAGAAATAGACATGACTAAAACGTATGGGAGTCTAGAACTCTTTAACATAGGGAAAAGCATCCCTGTCCTACTCAACAGCCCCTCAAGGCATCATTGTATTACAAGGCAGTGAAATATTTAGAGTATTAAGATGATCGTGAATCATCAAAGAGAAGACTGCTTTTTGTTGAATGTCAATCTTTTATTTGTTTTGCTTCATGGCAGAGAAGCAAATTTATATATACCTATACATATATGTGTTTTATATATGCACATATATTTTTTCTTCGGAAAAAAATATTTGCAGTAAAAAATTCAGTGAAAAAATTGAGGGTAAATATAAATTACTAGAAAATCTTTTTACAGGTTACACCTTATCCTCAAACAGTGATGGATAGATGAAGCATTATCATGCATGGTATTCCTCACAATTTGCTAGTGACTGTTCTCTAGCAATCATTTCTCCATTTGAATCAGTATTCACTCAGTCAGTAAGCATTTAGTAAGTGCTTACTATATACCAGACAATACCTGCTCCCATTGAACATCTCTGACCACTCTTCTTTCAAAGCCACTGCCTCTGCCACAATTTTACTAACTTGGTGAGTGTGCATTTGTTCAATCTCTTAAAGTTTTCATAACTAAGACTCTTCTAAATGTTTAGCTTTTTCCATTTTTTACAGTCATAAAAATATAGTCTATTTTTTTGAGTCTTTCACATCTCTCCTGGTTCCTTTCCAGTGTGGTTTTTACATTAATGTAAAACCAGATTAAAATACCTATGAATTTGCTATTAGCAAGTACCCTTATTCATTTTGTTCACAATCAATACTGAGCCGAAACAAACATTCAACTATATGAGGTAGTCAACGTAGCAAATAAGGACAGGAAAAAAAACCCAACTCTGAAACATGAAGAATGTCAATATATTTATGGGAAGAAAAAAATAGTAAATTCATGAGCAGAAAAAATACAAAAAATAAAGTTTAACAGCTTTTTAGTCTTAAAGCACAATACATTTTTCATAGAAACAAACATAATATTACCATTATATGTTTTTCATATACCATAATATGGTAAAAAATTAATGCATGAGGCCATTCACCATAAAGAAAATTGATAGCAACGGTGAAGCTCTTAAATGTATTCATCTTCATAAGACATTTTGCCCCTATACATCCTGGCCTGCAGGAGTATTTGCCAGGATATAAAACAAAAAGATATGATTTTAATTTCAAGAGTACATAAAATGTTCAATCTGTTTACTCTTGTATCTACTATATATACTATATGACCACTATGCATATGTTTACATCATTACTACTGTTTTATTCCACCTACCATTAAATACATGGTCCATTTGGGGCTATTTGATCTGAAAGATTTAGAGGCATCTAATTCTTTATCTACTTTTTAGGTAGATTTGTTTTTGAAAATTAGGAGACTGTTTACCAAAAAAATAGAAAACCAATGTGAAGTGTGAACTCAACTCATGCCTAAACCTAAAAGATGAGAAAAACTGTACAGAAACAAACTTGAAAAACAGTAGAGCTTATTTGGGTAAATGATAGTAGACTTTGGAAAATGGAAGTAGTGACAGCACAGTTTCTATTCATTTTCAGATTCGCTATTTTTAAATGCACAAGGTGATCTCTCTGAGGTCATCCATTTCATGCTTTTAGATTTATTATATTAGTGGCATACATAAAGCACCACATAATAACATTCAGATAGACAAAAGGTAGGACATTTATGACTATGTAATTAACCATAACAGAAATAATTGCTAAGAAAATATAGCAATATTTAACACAGGATTTTTGAAACTTTCGTATTCAAGATATTTTTTTCCAATAATATCCCATGTTTTTATTTTACAGAATTTATCCAGATTTACATGCACTGACACTTTTAGGGGCTACAAAGAGTTGATATCTTCTATACAACAATGTTACAGCTTTATACAATTTAGTAGTAGAGCATAGCATTCTGATTCATCTTCACCATCCCCTTCTGAGTGCTGTTTTTAACATTTTGCATTTCATTTGTCCTATTCAAACAACAGCAAATACTCTGAATGCCTTTCCTCCTGGAGGATTCTGCAAACTGCAAAAGAAAAAAAAATACATGAATTATTGGTGTGTGTGAATAAATGTTTATGAGAATGTCATCATAGCTTCTAAATTCTCATATAATTTCCTCCTTAGTCAAGTTAGTAAGGAAAATGGAATCTAGTTTTCACTTGGGAATGACTGGAACTTTAGGAAAAATCAAGTTTACCATATGCTTTAAATACACACACACAAAAGGGTATGTTAGCTGCATAGAACACAGTAAATTTAGATAAGCCAAATAACTCTGTGCCATTCATACCTAGAATAATTTAAAATAATTTTAATCCAGAAAATCCTAGAGAGTGGAGAAAACATCTTTCATCAAATATTTCTTGTAAGATCAACTAACAATAGAGTTGTTTTGACTTGTAATCAGCTTTTCAGGCTATGAATTATAAGCTTACAGGAGACAGGCAGTTCTGGTACTGCAGCTTCTCCACTAATTTAAGGGCCAATTGTTATGCAAGCATGATAAACCCACATGCTGCACTAGTCTCTTGACCTTTAAACCACTGTAGGAACTGATTAACTGAGAAATAGGTAAATTATATTGGTTGATAACTACAGGTTTTACCTTTCTGAGAAGATGCCATTCTGAAAGGAGGCAGTGTAAACTTTTCTCTTGTCTACTGGCATGACATCAACATAACCACCCTGATTACGAACTACACCAGCATGAACAGCTGCTCTGCAAATGCTAGACACCTGAGAAGGTGAAATAAAAAAAATTCATCTCATTTTGCAATTAAATTTCCTTATATTACATATGACAAACTGATAGTAAATTTAAAGGTATATTTAAGTAGGTGATTGAAAAGGTATATTGAGCATCCAAAAGTCTATGATAAATCAACAAATTACATAGGTTCATGGGTCTGAAGCAAGAAATGACCTTCAAGGTCATCTAATCTACTTACTCTGCAGGCAGTCTGGGAAATAACATCCAGAGATATGAAAAAGGCAAAATAAGAAAATTCTAAGGTCAAAGGAGCCAAAGGAATGATTGAAATGATGAAGTAGGCCATCCTATAATCTAATCATTTGGCATAGGTAGCTGTTGCCTAAGTGTTTTTACTACCACCACCACCACTCCCTCACAAACAGATCTAGTGACAGAAACCAGTTAATAAACTAGTTTATTTGCTCTTCTTTCAAGAATATTCATAATGCGTAGACTTGGAATTTTTAATTAATTCAAACCAATGATATTCAGAACTAAGTATTCTTGGTTTGGTCATTTTTGATGTACTCAGTCTATGTTTATTTTTCCTTTGGGCGCAAGGGGGCAATACATTTGGACATTACACTTCCTATAAGTAACTAATAATGCTGTGAGACTGAATGGTTGGTTTGAAATGGAATACTGAAAATGTCCTATAATTACGTTGTGTACAGTAGAATTTCTGGTGCTTTTCACTCATTACTTCATTTGATTAAATTAACACTTATCATTAGTTTTCACAAAAATATTTTGCAGAAACTTTGGGTATAAACTATTTTACTAATGCTTTCAACTCAATATAATCTTTTGGGAAGCAGCATAGTGTTACGTAAAGAACAGTGGGACTTGGAATGAAAGATTAGGTGGTAATGGAAAAATTAGAAGACTCTTCTCTGTTTCTTTATCTGTTCTACTCTGATATCTCATCCTGGCATGGAGGTGACTCTGGGTACTTATAAGGCTATGCCAGCACAATGCAACATCTAACAGATTCTACTGCTGGAAAACCATCAAGAAGAGGCCTAAAAACAGAATGGTATTCTGTTGACCAAGGAACAGATAGGTTAAATATGGAAAGGCTTATCATCAAAAGACTGGGTCATTAAGTGGTTAATTTTTATAGCCACAGCAAGTCATGAAGGCTATCTACTAAGGTAAAGAAGGAATATGACATATATCATTGAAGGGAGTAATGATACTGAGGGGCTCATAAGTCAGTGAAGTAGAATTACCAGGATAGATAGATAGATAGATAGATAGATAGACAGACAGACAGATAGATATGTATGTGTATGTATATGTATATGAATATGAATATGTATATGAATATGTATGTGTATGTGTACATATACATATACATACATATATATCCTTAGTAATATTTTAATCATCCATTACTAAAAAAAAACTTACACTGAGGTAGAATTCATGTGGAAATCATTTACTGCTTGAATGGAAGATGTTTGCATTTTAAATCCCTTCAAAGTTATAAGAACAATGCTATTCTTAGAGAAAGGATTGTTAACTTTGGGTAGTACAGTGAAGCATATGGATCTCTTTAGTCTTAGAATATATTTTTAAATATGTAAAATAAAATGAGTTAGGATCACAAATGAAACCAATTATACTGAAATACAGTTATCAAAATATTTTTAAACTATGTTCACAGATAGCAGGCTAAAAACTCTTCTGAAGATTAAATAATAATCTTTGACTTCTTCAAAGTGTTTTGTGCTTAACATTTTTTTTCTTCCAAATATTATACTAAAATATTTTTATAGTTGAGTGTGGTTAGACAAAACTATACATCCTTTGCTTGAAGACTTCCCAAATACCCCTAAACAAGATAATAAAACCTCTGCCCTGTGTCCTTATGAATCTTCTTTAATGCCTACTTCCTTGATTGAGATTCTTGCGTTTTTCACTTTCTACACATATGGTCTGTCTCATGAGCATTTTACACTAACAAAAACATTTCTTCCATAATTACAAAACCTTATTTTATTGCTGTGCTCTGAACTTTCTGTTATCTTTCGGTATTTAACCTATCAGGGAATCTAAATGCCAAGCTCCTTAATCATTTCTCCCCTTTGGTAAAATGGTGAAATGGTTGCTATCTATAAATGTACATCGTGACTCTGTGAAGGCTTTTTAATCATAGTCTTAAGTTCCTCACTCAAGTAATATTTGCATTCAATATAATTCATAAGAGATGGGATTAACAGTAATTCTGCACACATTTCACGATTTATCCTGTTCTGTTAGAAGGGAATTATCAACATTTTCCAAAGGCAATAAAAAGTGCCTGGATATACCATTCATTAAACTTTAAGCACTTTAAAGTATTCTTAAGCAATTGTTTCTCCTATGCTTGGGCAGCTGGTATGCATTCCTGATGAAGTTCAAAGGTCAAAAAGGATTTTCTCTTCATATCCAGTCTTTACCAGAACAAAGATGTACAGAGTGAAAACAATGAGGAATTTATAGTGGAAACAATGGTACTCACTTATATTGAACACAGAGAATTTGCAACTAACCAGAATCAGAGTCCAAAATCCTTTCTCAAGAATTAAATGTGTAAACTGTATCTACACATATAGTGAACAACAAAGGCAGTTCAGTTCATAAAATGACAGACATAAATATAGAGCTGAAATGAACTTCAGAGCCCTTTGATTTTACAAATGAGGAAACTGAGATCCATGGAGTTTAAATGACTTGCCCAAGGACACAGAAGTCAGGGCCAGAGGCAAGACAAATTCTTTTGCCTCTTATGAGTCTGTGGGCTTTTACCTCATGCCCCTATCCCTAGCCCTTTTATACTTCATTGAAATTGAAACTTTGCTCCTTGGGAGTTAATGGCATATTTTAAAGTTTGTTGTTCAATATTCTTATTTATAGGTTTCTTAATTTCTCTGTCTCAATTTTCCAGCCAAAAAAAGAATTGAGCTTATACTATGTGAAAGTAATTGATTTTATTGGAATAATGTGAGAATGGTAGAATTTTTACAAATTGCAGTCTTAAGGAAGCAGATATTTCTAATAAAGGGAAATTTTGCTTAGGAAACCAATATATGAGAATACTTCAATATGGAAATTATAAAAGTTTTTTGATTCAGGTAACAAGAAAAAATAGTTCATAATTAATCTTACGAGAGATGCTGAATTAAAATTACTAAAATTACTATTACTAGTGTAGAGAAATGTGGAATTCTCAGCTAGAGGTCATCTTTTACTAATTAACAGTCCAGAAAATAGCTACAAACATAAATAAGTACACTCCCAAAAGATTTCCAAACAGCTTAAGTAATCAGAAATGTACTTTATTCATAAGGAATGACTGAGTCACCCACCTCCTGTTTGTACCCAAATACAGTGAATAAAAATATGGCACCATATAATAAAGATAAAGGGTATAAGGGAAAGTAAAACATAGTGGAGAGTAGAGAGAAGAATTAGAAATGTATGAACCTTTTTAATTGACCAGGAAATAGAAAAGGTAAGCTATTCACCCAAGATCACATTATTGGCTATTAGGCAGAACTGGAATAAAACCCAGCTCTCAGTTCCCAATTTAGTATTTTTTCCATCCTCTCATAATACACACACACACACACACACACACACACACACACACACACACGCTGTGCAATTACCTGGAATATTTACTTTATAGAGTTCTTCATTCTCTGAGGATGATAAATTTTTCAATTCAATAAATTCAGGATATACCAAAAGTCTTAGTGCAATTTTGACCTACTAAAGGATAAAACTGTACTAAGACTTTTGGGAAAAACCTGTTATTTATGGAATTTTTATGGACAAGGCAAAATGCTAGGGCATAATGATAGTAACAGAAGACACATTTAGAAAATGAGGCTGATGCTAGATAATTAAGAGCTTTTGACATCTTAGAAGGTTACTAGGTAGGAAAATGGACCGTTGAAACTGGTTTTAGAAGAAGAATAACACGAGAAGAGCTTTGCTCTGGTAGGGGCTGGGGTGGAGAGTAGAATAAAGCATACAGAAAGAAAAGGAGCAATAGTCCAGGTAATAATAAGGACAATAGCAGTGGAAATGGAAAGAAGGGGAGGAAGATGAGAAGATAGCACCAATAGAACTTAGGAATTGATTGTATAGAGAATGAGAGGTGTCCAAAATGACTGCTTCTATTGGACAAGTAAAACAGTACTAGTCTGATTATCAGAAGATAAAGATTCCATCCCCAGCTCTAACCCTAAGTAGCTATGTAACCTGGGCCAGGTTATTTCTCATCTTTGGGCATTCAGTTTCTGCATCTGTATAATGAAAAGAATTGATTGTCTAACTTTGAGCTAAAAGGTTACAAGATAGATGAGGTTTTCGTGACATCCATTGGCAGCAAAAATCTTCCTCCTCAATTACTGCTTATGTGACTTCTAATTGCTTAAAAGTCTACAATATGAGGAGCAGCTAGGTGGTGCAGTGAGTAGAGCACCTCTCTGGAGTCAGAACTACCTGAGTTCAAATCGGTCCTCAGACACTTGACACATTTACTAGCTGTGTGACCTTGGACCAGTCACTTAACTCCAATTGCCCTGCCTTCCCCCCTGCAAAAAAAAGTCTACAATATGTCATAAAGACCCTCCATCTACAAGTTTCAAGGTAGCAGTTGTCTCTTCTTTGGAATTAATTGCCTTCAGATTATGCTTATGGGAGTTGGCCAAACTCATACTTTTCATTCTAGACAAGCAAATCACCTTGTTGTAAACCTTGTATGTAATTTGCTTACCCTTGACTTTGAGATTTACCTAGAATGCCTTCACTATATCTTTTAGCTAAACCGCACTTCAAAAGTTGGCCTAAATATTTTTTTTTTCTGCCGTGACAGCTCCACAGCTAAGCTTCCTCAACTCTAGCGACACCATTCATTTCTACATACCTCATCTATCTGTTCTTTTTAGGTATTGATCTTGCAGTCTCCATTGGAATCTAGGCTCCCCAAATGTCACGTTGGCAATAAAAGTATTAATACATGATAAATTTCACTTTTCCCTTGCATGTAACACCAAGAAATGACCTGCTTTTTTTTCTTTCCTAATAATATCACAAGAAAGTTTCTTCATGAGCCAGGGAATAACTGGGTAACAGAAAAAAAAAAACAAAAAAAAACAGTGATTTTTTTTTTGAAAGTTTGACTCCACATTCTTAGTCCTAGCCAAACATAGATTAATTCAGTCCTTAGGAATTGCTTAGTAAAAGGAGGATAATGTCTACAATCAGAAACAATTATGGATAAATATTTATTTTGTAACTCTAATATACACTTGTTTAAAGTAGGTGTATATCAACCTATAATTTTTACCTGACTTTGCCATGTGAAAATATAAACAGGTAGTGGTATACAGTTCATATGTATAAGTACTTTAGAGTTAGATAAATTAGGCTACTTACATCTGAATAAATTCGAGTTCCAATTACACGAGCATAGTGTGGGTTTGCTTGCATGCAATTGCGAGGACAGTATACCCTGAAAAATATATTTTATAAAGAATATACATTTATAGATATAAAATAACAAAAGAGCAACCCTGACATATTTTTCATTTTGCTTCCTGTTCCTTTTTATGAAACATGACAAGTGGGAAAATCTGACAATAGAGATAATTTGTCCAACTTATTTTTAACTTTCCCTAGAGTTTGGTATAAATGTTTTTTCCTGTTTTTTTTAGCCTACCTCTACTTTTGTGGACCAAGAAAACAAACAAACAAACATAAAAACAAATTTCCTGCATATTATTCAGGAAGTAGCTTCCCCGCATATCTTTGGAACTTAATAGGTTTTCTAAAATTCACAAAGAATGTAAGTTAGGAAGTATTTCAGAAACTTTTTGCCTGCCTTAGTCATGACTTAGAGACATTTTACGCCTCAGTTTAAAAAGAGTTTGCAGGTTACTGCTTACACAAACACTGTCAGTGCTCAATTAACTACACCAAGTTATAGATGGCCTGTATTTTCTCAGCTCAAGGAGCTGTTAAGGACAAAATAAGTTCCTTAGGCATGCCCCAATTTGAATTTTTCAAAAGAGAAATATATAAAATAGACAAAAAATCAACAAATACACTTCTTATAGAGAGGCACAGATACAACATCAAAACAATAGAGGAAATTCTTAAAATGCCAAAGTCTTTGCTAAAAAAAAAAGCTAAGTATTGTCTTGTCAGAAAGCTATCACAAGTAATTTAAATATTTGAGATAATGCTTTCAAATATTCTTCTATGATAGGAATGGCCGCTTCATTTTTCAGATTGAAATAGCACTTCTTTTCAATACATGTATATATATATTTGTGTGCGTGCGCATATGTACATATAAAACTTTAAAGCAATTTTAAAAGCAACATGTCATAATATGAGTTAGTTTAGGGACTTTGGGTTGAGAAGTGAGTTTTTGGAAAGATGTAGGAAGATATTCTGCTATATCTTCCATAATAAATGTCCCATTAGAGGAGTCATTTTGAGTAAATGAGGCACTGAATGACCTCTCTTTCCTAATTCATTTTCTATTCATCCAAACAATTTCTAAGGACAAGTCACTGGGGAAACAGAAATAACTGATATAGGCCTCGGTTCTTAGATAATTTACTATATAATGGTGGCAGGGAAAAAAAAGTAAACAAATAATCATGGTACAAAGGAGAGTGATACGAGAAGAATTTGCTCCACAGAATTTGAAGATGAAATCACTTTTACCTGAGAGGTGAAACGTGTGTCAAGGTTTTGGAAGGAGGTAGCAGTGGAATTGGGTCCTACGGGCTGGGGGAATTCATTTTAGGCTTGGGCTAAGTAAAAAGACATAGAGACAGAAGAAAGAAAGATCTGAAAGTAGGGATGAAGGCAAGCTGTGAAAGTAGGAAAGGAGCAATACAGTTTAGCTGAGGAATACATTTCAAGAATGGGAGTGCCACGAGTTATGGTTGTTATGTTTGTCCTTAGTTTTTGAAGAGGAGCATGACATCAGGGAAATTATGACATGACATGCAGTTGACTTTGATCTGAGTGATGGAGGGCTATGCAAAGTGACCAGCCTCACTTTCTCCTCCAGAACCATCTGGATCCAGTGACTAGAAAAGGCTTAGGCCTTTTCACGTACTCACTTATAGTGAGGTGACACCCATTCAGAGAATAGGCCTCTTTAAGAAGTAAGTCAAGGGATGGCCCCTTTAATTAGGAAAAAAGAGGAAAAAACATGAAGCTGGGAGGGAAAGACGCTCAGGGTTGCTGTTCCAAACAGAAACAATTACCATTGACATTCACTCTAAGGCTGGAGGGCCCAAAATACAGCTGTTCAGTGGAGCCTGGGCAGGGACCTATTCTGGTCTAATCTATGAGTTTCATAGTGCACTGGGACTGAGAGAGGTTGGGGGAAGGGAAGGGAAGGGAATAAGCATTTATAAAGCCTACTATATGCTAGGTACTGTGGTAGGTGCTTCTCTTGTTTGTTTGTTTTACAAATATTATCTCATTTGACATATAGATAGCACTAGATGACAGCTGAAGTCCTTCCTAACTTTAATATTCTCAGGTTATAGCTGATTCATTCAGCAATGACACTATTCAGAATCTGAAAGCAGGGTTCACTCTATTCTCTTTATGTTTGGTGTTCAGATAACTCTGCTCTGGTTGGATGAATGCTGGTTCCTTGGCAAATGGTTCAATGTACAGTACATTGCATGAAAGCAGTGGCTCCTTATATTGAAGCTGTCATGTAATCTGTAGCTTATATAAACTTCTAGGGGGCAAGGGATTACTTTGCCTTGCATCAAAGGAGGTGCATAAGAAATGCTTAATGAACTGAATTACTTCTGCAAAACTCACACTGGCTTGTTTGCAAAATCTTCATGGAACGTATAACACACGATTAAGAAAAATCACTAGCAACAATAAATTACAAGTGAATCTTTTTTAAATAACAGTTAAGTGTTTTTTTAAAAGTAAAAGTCTTCCAAAGGCAAAAAGGGGAAGTTTTTATTTGAACAAGCTACCCCTTTGTAATAAGGGGTAATATGTAATAAGGAAACTTCCTGACAGAAGACAGACCATACCATTCTTAGTATAGTCATCACCCTTACAAAATACCGGTGTGCTCATTTTTTAAGTAAACTGTGGTGCCTTCTTTGATTTAAAAAGGAACTTCACAGCCTAAAGTGATAATTCACTCAAAAAGTAAATTAGATTTTTCATTAGTTATATTTCAACTAGTTTAACTTATTGACGCTATTGCAGTTTACATATTTCTTACATTGGGAAGGTATGAGGAAACAGGACTATTACTTGCCCTTAAAGTTAATCAGATTATATTAGACTTTTCCTTTGTCTAGTCATATTTTGGGAAAGATGATATGACTCATGTTATATTTAAAAACACTTCCTAATGAGCTGTTTTATAATTGAGGTCTATGGTATTCTGGTGGGGATCTACTTTTAATTGTTATCACTCTTTACTTATAAAGAGCAGACACAGATCTAAACAAATAAATAACACTTAGAACTTTATAAAATATATAAGACTTGATTTGATTCCCCCTAAAGTTAGGTTTTCTTACGGAAAAGTTTTAAAAAGTCAAAAATTTTAGATTCAAATGTCAATAGGACAAAACAAGATTTTCCATCATCAAGATTACAATGACTAAGTGGCAATCTGAAGAAATCATTTCAATGTGTGTCCCAGAGTGGCATAAATTTGTCATTTAAAGAAATTACCCCTTAACTTGTTTATTTTGTTATTTCTTTAGAATAAATTACAGGTAAGGAAAGCCTTTAGGGAAAGGAATGACGAGGGGTTAAAAAAATCAAAGAACAGTGAAGCCACCATCATTTAAGACTTGCAGCTCTGTTGGAATGATTTCAAAACCCCACTGCTTCAGAGTACTCAAAATAGTCCAAGATAAAACTGATTGTAGCTATACAGCACTTCAGTGGTTGAGCAATATTTATAACCACGCAAAAGTCAAGACAGTCTTCAATATTGATGCCTTCTCTGCTACCCACAAAAAGGTACTCCACCCATCCAAATATGGAGTTAGAAGTACCAGAGAGCATGAATCTTCTTTCCTTTTGATGTTATTTTCCCTCCAAAGAATCTAAAGGATGATGGTTTTCTAAGGTTACTCACAAGATTCTGAATGCAAAAAAGAGGAATGATTACCTACTAAAATGTACTTCCTCTTTTTTTTTTACCTGAACCTACCATTACTTTAGTAACATATATGGTGTGATTACAATGTAACAAGATTACATTTCTTCTCTGATTTATGGAACTTATACTCTATCTTGTTGGGTATAGGAATTGTGATTTCATTGGTATATACAACTCCTAATGAGAAAATTCCCTTTTACTAGTTTAGATTAGCATGTATCCTATCCTTCAACTTAGTCTCAGAGCACTGCAACTCAAAGGATGCTTTTATTCATGATAAAATGTATTTTAAAGACATTAAATTAATAAAGTAAATTCAATTCAAAAATTCATATGATATGTAAAACAAACTGTGATTATACTTTAAATATTTCAATCACAAGACAATTCCAAAGAACTCATGATGAAAAATGCTATCCACTTCCAACAAAAGAACTGATGGAGCCTGAATGCAGATGAAAGCAAACTATTTTTCATTTTCTTTATTTTTCTTGTGTTTTTTTCTTATTGTTATTTTGTTCTGTGTTCTCTTTTACAATGTGACATATGGAAATTTTAAAAAAATTCAATCAATAACTAAAACTAATCATTTAGCTATTTAATCATTATGAAATGGGCCAAAGAGCTCTTTTCTTTTGGTACATAAAGATTTATAGATGTAGGTAAATAATTACAGTTTATCCTAATTCAGAATAATTACTAATCCATAATTATGTTTATTAATTAGATAAAAGAAAGACAATCACAAAATTGCATACTTAACTTCCTTTATCTTTGTACTTTTAAGCAAAACATTCTTATCCTATATATTAATATTTTCATCTTCATCGGAATATCTCTAACCTAAAAATCTAAGCACCATGTGTAGTTTGGGGGCTTTGATATTTACTCCACAAGCTAATTCAATTCAAGGAATATTTACTAAACACATTTTAAGTATGTTGCTATGCTAAGTTCTTTGTACATAGTGTGTGTTTAATAAATATCTGCTGAATGGAATTAAACATTATTTTAAAAAAAGTCTCAACACTGAGATCCTTTGCACATATGCTACTTTTAATTCTTTAGAATGTAAGCTCCTCGAGGGCACTGATTATTTCTTTTTTTGTCCTCTATATAATGCTTGTCACATAGCAGGTATTTCACAAATGCTGGTTGATGACCATGTCCTTTCCCCCACCTAAGCTTTAGAAGAGAACAGTGGCCATTTATACCTTCTGGATGTTCTATAGTAAGAATTAAATTTTATCATATTTTAGAATTGCAAAACATAGAAGAAAAATTAAGTTAAAGATAGGATGGTGAAACAGTTGATCTTATATAGCAATTAAATAACTTTCATAAACAAACCATATATATAGTCATATCTATTTTTGTAACATGGCAGCTAGGTGGTGTAGTAGATAGAGTACTGGGTCTGGAGTCAGGAAGACTCATCTTCATGAGATCAAATCTGGCTTCAGACATTCATTAGCTATGTGACTCTGGGCAAGTCACTTGACTCTGTTTGCCTCAGTTTTGTCATCTGTAATATGAGAAGGAAATGGCAAACCACTCCTATATCTTTGCCATGAAAACACTAAATGGCATCACAACTGACTCAACAACAATAAATGCCACAGAAAACCCATCAATCCAAAAGCATTAACTGATCTCCTACTATATGTATGCAAGGCACTGTGCTAAAGAGAAAAATGAAGTACTTTCTGCCATCAAGGAACTTTACAATTTATTAAATGGATTTGTAGAATGAGAGAGCGTGAGGATTACTCAATATTGTGATCCTAGATGATCAGATGGATAATGGTGCCCTTGGCAGAAATAAGGAGTAGAAGAGTGATTGGTTTGATGGAAAACAATAATGAGTTCCATTTGGACTATACTGAGTTTGAGACAAGTCATCCAATTTGAGATAACCAAAAGTCAATTGGTGATACAAGACTGGAACTCAGTAGAGATCTGGGTGGAATATATAGATGTGGGAGTCACCTGTACACAGATAATAATTATACCTATAGAGGATAACAAGCTCACAACCATAGTGTAGAGAGACACAGTTCAAGGTTGTGATAGAGATGATGATCCAACAGAAGAAACCAAGTACATAGGGAAGAGGAGAACCAAAATGGAAGTGTCACAAAAACCCAAAGAGAAGATAGCATCTTTGTGGAGAGGTCATTCAACAAATGGCATCATATGGCATAGTGCTACAAATGCTAGGTCTTGCATGAGAGGAATAGAATTATCTTAGTTTTCCAGTAGGTTTAGGGAAGTACTCTAATATTACAAAGAGGTTCAAGATATATGTACCCAAGTACTATCTATAGAAGATACTATGGCTATAGGTCCATATGACTTGGGAATTCCATGGTATACCCCATACAGTCTAGGAGACATCAGAGTGATGAACAATCACAATAATCACAACAAAGATATGCAACAACTCTTGTATTTTAACAAGAACTAGATTTTCCCGTGCTTTATACAATAGAGAGCTTTTAAAATGGGCACGATTACAATAAAAAAAATTACACTAACAATGTTAGAACAATACTCACAAAATTCACATATAATAATAAAAAATTACATAGTGCTTACTATGTGCCAGGGCCTATGCTAAGTGTTTGGCAATTATTATGTTATCTGATCCTCATAACAACCCTGGGTGATAGGCACTACTATGATCTCCATTTTGCAGATGAAGGAACTGGGGCAAAGACTAAGTGACCTGCCCAGGGCCACTGATTTAAGTGTCTGAGGCAAGATGCGAATTCAGATCTTCCTGACGCCAGACCCAGTGCTCTATCCATTGACCCATTTGGTTAGCGCCTCTAGTTAACAATAAACTCTAATAATATTTATACCATAACATACTTATAATAAAAGGAAAAATAATTTTTGAACTCTAGAAATGCTCAGGGCAATTTTCTTAGATTACAAGTTACAGAGAAGGTGTCAATCTGAAGTGAGAGAAGAAGTTCCCTCATGGGGTAGTTACATGCACTACTAGAATCACAGATCCAATCTCAAATTGTCATCAAGTTTTCAAGAACATTACCTTGGGCAGTGGGAAGCAGGCTTGTGAAATGGGCATAACTGTTCCACAGTTGTTTCACAAGTGATGGCTTGAACTAAATAAATGTAAATATAAATCAATAAATGCACAGGAAAAATAATAAAAATCAATAGTATTAAAAATTAGGTTAAAAACATAAGTGCTAACCTGTCACTTTAGAGACTGTGAAGGAGTTGGCAGATTGATATTTGCTGAAGATAAAAAAAGAGAGAGTCAATGGTTTGGTATATCAAGACTGCCCTTAATACTGATAATATTTACTGACATAGACTTTGACAAGGTTTCTCACTAAAATGTAAGTGAATTATATCATGTACAAAACTCATCTGGATATATCTGGGAATTCTCCATGGGACTATTTAACACAGCATAAAGAATAATTCAAAACAATAAATTACATGTAAAATGCAAAGCTTAGGATTCTCTTATACTAAGTTTATGATATATCAAAAGTAAAGTTCCTTTTAATATTAATTTTAAAATATGTGTTTAATGGAATAAAAATAATTTATATTTGCGAACTTTCACTACAAAGGAAAACCAAAGCTTATTACAAATGTACAGCATACTGTAATGAAAATCTTTTTATAGTCTTATCACAAGGATGAGATAACAACTTTATTTAATTGAAATAGCCTCAGCTTTGGAATTGAGAGCCTCTGTTTAAGTACTGGCTGAGCATTTAACACTACCATCCCCGACATAATTTCCCCTTGCCTTTGCCGTTCTTGGCATTCCAGAAAGTAGTAGGTCACCTTGGGTATAGGGTTGGAAATGAAAGCAAGTGGGAGGAAGAAAGGAGTATGGATACCAGGATGGCTGAGAACAGTGGTTCTTGCCCTCTTGCCTTTTTCCTCACAATACACTATCTAACAAAAACCACAAGAAGAATGAGATAATGCAAATAATATCCAAAATAATGGGACTATTATCAATATAGTCTCTAAGACTAATACGTAACTCATATAATTTCTTAGACCATATTAGTATGTTCTGAAAAGTTAGATAAGGCTTTGTGACAGTGAAATTACTCAGAAACCTCTTGGTATATTTTGGACAGGTAGGTCGCCATAAATCTAAATTTTGTATAAACAGGCTGTTGCATGAATGTAATGTGAAAATGATAGAGATCAATTTCATATTACATTTTATTAGAATTTTTCACCAATTTATGCCTTGCTGCATTCCAGATCTTAAGTTGTGTGCATTAAGTAAAATGTATAATGGGAAGAAATCTATATTAAATCAATCTCAAATATCAGATTTCTCATGAACTTCATGCAGGTCTTAAATGTTTTAAGTAGATCCAATATTTTCACACTGAGATATGAATACAATAAATGAAATCATTCTTTGCCTTACAAAAGGTTCCATTAAATATTTCATTAAGTATCAAACTTCCCCAGTATGCCAAAAATAAGTTTTGATTAACCCAATTTTCAGAGAAATAGCTATTGTACAAAGTTACAGCTGAAAAGAAACAATAAAATGCCATATAGTAAAAGTGCATTAGGTTAATTATGGAAAAAAAAACCCTAACTCCCCAAACCCTCATTCCTATCTTCTTCAATACTGCAAAGTGTTCAATATTACACAATGTTACCCACTTCCCCCAACCCCCACCAAAAAAGACCTCAATGTTACATAAATGAATTATCAACTATTGATATGGTGGGGGGTTGGGCTTAGAGTGAAAATACTCTATTATAAGTATTAATATAAAGGAAAATAAAATTTCATTCTGCAAATGTGGTTGATATATTTTCTAAAATATCAATAATGATGATGATGATTACAAGCATACAGTATAGCAAATCTCTGAATCTGCCTATATCTCCAAAAGATAATTTGCACAAAACGTACTCTAATCATTAAGCACTACATCTAAGCAACTTTTGTGGATGAATATTTTAATCCTATGTAAATGGAGTAAAAATAGAATTGTATTGTATTTCACAAAGAAAATATTATTATGCGACTATGCCTACAACATAGGCTGTAGAAAAGAAAAAAAAACCTCTTCATGAATTTATTTCAGAAGCAGTTCTTTATTCTGTCTTCTACACTATATACATATGAATATATATTCCATATTTTATAATGTGCTATTTGCTATACTAAGAGTCAGAATCTAAAGTTAAGGCAGTAAAATGAATATGTTGCGTTATACTAAATATGAATGAACACTTAAAATTATGATAAATTCTGTACGATAACATAGTTTTATCACTCCAATTTTAAAATTTTCAAGTCTATTAGCATCTATCATTTCACATCTACCACATCTATTAATCTTTTATGTCTCATTAATACATTGTTTGTTATTCTTGTTGCATACAGAATTCTAACTAGGGCTGAAAACATGCAAGAAAATACTAAAAGACTTCTCTAATGATATTTTATGTAAGAGTTATAAACTCAAATGGTATCTAAATAACTTATGGCTAAGTTTTAGTTTTTTAAATGGTTTCAAATGAAACTCATGGGTATTTGCACTTTAACACAACACATCATTAGTAAAATGTTGAAAACAGTACAGTGAATGGAGTCCCAAACTTGGAATCATGGAAGACTTGGGTTTCAATCCTGCCTCCAACCCTTCCAAGCTACATGGTCTTGTCACCTGACCGCTCTCTGCCTCAGTTTCCTTCTCTCTAAAATGAAGAATCCAATGTATTTTAATATCTCTTATAGCTCTAAATCTATGATCTTATGATCCAAATGAAAAACTCTTTCCTAAAATGACAGAACTAAAACAAAAAACATGTTTCTTACAAAAGAAGGTATTTTCCAGGGAACATGCTTTTTTTATGGCAATTTTGCCCCCAGCTATGCTTTATTATACATTATGGGCAAATGATGTTCTGATAAAAGATATCAAATTATGATAAAAACCATCCATCACTTCCAGTTCTTCAATATCTTGAATACCAACACACTATATATGCAGCAAACAGAACATCTTAGATATTACCTTGAAATGATGATATTTAGAAAATTCAAGAGTATACCTGAACCTATGACAGTTTATAGGCATGAGAATCTTTTGATAATTGACTTTCTTCATGCAGAAACAAATCCCTTAAAATGTTTCTGAATTCTCAATTATTGTCATCATGAAGAGCAAAATATGTAAGTGTTAATTTTCAAAAATTTGAAAAAAATTCTGAATCTGAAGCCTGAAGTATAATTTTAAATTTGAAACATGAGAAATCTTCTTTAAAATAAAGTTTGTAAAAATATCATACTTTGCTATTGAAATTAAGTATGGACATTTTCTTATGTCTAAAAAGAAACTTGTTCTCAAAATGAATTTCTGAACGTGAGTTCAAAAGTTTGGTCATAATAGTGAACATGTAGATTCTTGTTTTGCACAGATAACTATTTCTGTTAAAGATATTTCTGTTAAAGATAAAAGTATCAGATTCTCCTATAAGCACAATTTAAAAATAAATATATTACAATTTAGTGTTATATAGATCATATCTCCCATAACCATGGAGAGAGAAATTAAAGCAGCTATCCTTCAAAATGAAAAACCTAATTTATCTTCTCTTAATCCCTTTAAAAAAGAATAGGTTCTTTAATATTTAAAAGAGAAAAGTATATTCTTATTTTTAATATTTTCTGTACACTTCTGTAGCTAGGTTTCTACCTTCTAAGTAGCTAGTATATGGATACAGATGTGTGCACACACACACACACCCCTAAATAAAGAGACATTAGCTTTAGAATAGCATTTTTGCATGCTTCAATTTGAAAATAAATAAAATGTTTAACGTAGAGAAGAAATTTCCCCCCCCCAAAAAAATTCTATTTTATAGCATGCAATAATTTGGCTCTAAATAAATTGTTTTTTCACTTACCCAATTGACTGGACACCATTTCTATAGGATTTGATGAAGTAATGTTTTCTTCCTTGTCTAGTGATATCTACCCAACCACCATCATTGTCTATTATTCCATAATGAATTGCAGCTCTACAGATGCTTGATTGCTGGGGGGGAAGGGAAAGGGAAAAGCATATGGTAAATTATTTTCATGGTGAGCCACTACTACACTTTAAGGTTGAAAAGAACAGGAAACTACATAAATTGAGAAAGAAGAATAAATTCACACAGCAAAATGATTAGATATATGTAATCTCCATTTTAAAAATATTAGTGTCTATGAACATTTACAGAAATTCCTCTTCTCTTTAATTCTCATCAATAGGTATTTATTAAGTGTCCATGCTAAGCACTGGGGATACAAACAAAAATCTCTACCTTCTTATATCTTACTTCCTTCTCCTATCATTTCAATTGTTTTCAATATTGAATTGTTAAATAATTTTATTGATCATATTTACCATTTCATAATGTACACTTCCAATAACTTTGGCTTTGCTATCCAAGCAACCAGCAGGGCATTCATATCTAAACAGAACAGTTGAAAGGAAGTTAAATTGCCTGTATTTGAAAATGATTTTGTATTGCTTTACATAAAATCTTAAGAATAAAACATAAAGGGCACAAACCTATTGCATGTTGTTCCTTTGCACTGGTCTCTTAATCTCACCTCACAAGCAACAATTTGAGCTAAAGATAAGAATAAACCATCACAAAAGTATTTTAAATGATAGGTCAGACTTTTTACTTAAGACAAAATATGATTTTGATTTAAAAACATTTAAATGTCTGCAAGCAGACAGCTGAATTTTTCATGAAAATATCTATCCTATAACCAAAACAATTCAATCCTGTATAGAACGTGAGGATTAAAAGCCCATTATCAAATAGTAACAATAGAATGAAATTTTTAATTAAATGTATTTCAGAATTACAATATATCTATTATCTCAATTATAGGTAAACACCCTCCAACAGTATAGCTCACACATAATCTATCTACAGCTTCTTAGTCTGTTGAGGTCCTTTCATCACTTCTTCAGAGAAGATCCATTCAATGTACTAAAAGGTCTTCTCTGGATCTTTTGTATTATGTAGGTACTACAATAACACTTGTCTCCTCTCCTTACCATAGGCTCCAAGATTGCCTCAGTTTCTTTTCCAGTCAAATATATTCTTGATTATGTATTTCATTCCTTTTATTTACTGTAAAACCTAAATTTAAAAAAATTCACTATATATATACATGTGTGTTTATATATATACATATATATATACACACATATGTATATAATTCTTAGAAAGAGAAAACAGAGTTCAGAGTCTATGTTCTGAGCCATGCCCATTTGAAAAATGAAAACTAAAAGATGTGGATGTCAATAGCACTCAATATAGTATTCTTAAAGTTTCAGTTGTGTGACTCCAATGTTTTATAGTTGTTGTTATGTAGATATGTACCATCCACCCCATAATCCCAGAAGAACCAAAAATGCAAAGGAGAGTGGAAAGACAGGTGGTGTATCTAAGTTGGATACAGGATATCACCAAATCAAAATTATTGTAAAGCCCATCATTAAGTCCATGTAGGACCAAAACCAAAGGAAAGTAAATCACAAACAAAGCATGAATCCAATGTCTTGGGTAGAGCCTATGAAAAAGACTATAAATTTTAAAGTGTTTTTCATATGTTGGTGCTATTATTGTGGTAAACAGACATAGAAGGAAGTAGGTAATAATTGCAGGAAATGAAAAATTAGGAATGTATTTTGATTTTTACCAGTGGAAGACATCTCCATATTGATGGAAAGTATCCAAGTCTTTTAAAATTCCAATGTAATCATTCCCTTTAATACAAAAGAAAAGGTCTTACACATTTGCTGTGTACTTATAACTTCATTTCTGTTACTGTCATCAGCTCTTGTTTGAATCTGGGGATCATATACTTGTGACTGCTGTCGTTCAATTTCATTTGTTTCTTCTGGTTCATGAGGAGAGAAATGCCTTTCTGAGCCTTCTGTTATAAAGAATGAATTAAAAAGAGAGGGGAAAAAGCTCAATTTATATTTATATCAATTCCAGAAACTTGCTTTGTAACGATATTTTTATAAATACTAAGATAAATCTGGGGAAAACTAGCTGAAAAAATGCTCAATTGTAGTTATTGAGAAACAGTATGGTAAAGCAGAAAAAGAATTAAAAGTGTAATCAACTTAGAGAAACCTGAGTTCAAATCCTGCTTACAAACTATACAAGCAGGGACAAGCCACTCGATTTTAATAAACTTTATTTGTAGAGTGTGGACATTCAAATAGTATGTTAAACTTTACATAAATCTTCTTGTTTGATCCCCACAATAACCCTAGTCAGTGTTAGTTTTCAGTTACAAACCAGTTATGGCAAATATTTAGGATGTAGATGTCAAACAAGGAGCTTGAGTTCTATACGTAGCTCACAGTCCTCCTATGCAGAGCCCAAAACAGATGAAAATGTAATTGTGATGTATTCCACAAAACAAATAAAAACAAAATCATTCATAGACAATATTACATTTTAAAAGTAAATAAAAATGAGGACCACATGGATCCTTATGTATGGAGTAATGGCCCCATTTCTATCTGAGTTTGATATCTCTTAGACATAAAGAAACAAGGGAAGGGCACTAGGAAAGAAGATGCCTTTGTTCATAAAAGGCAACTAACTAGGTGACAGTGGTGGCTAGAGCATTGAAGTGGAATCAGGAAGTCCCACCTCAGTCACTAACTAGCTGTGTGACCCTGGGCAAGTCATTTAACATCTATCTGCCTCCGTTTCTTCATCTACAAACTGTGAATAATGATAATCATGCCTACCGTATCCCAGGGTTGTTGTGGTGATAAAATGAGATATTTATAAAGGACTTTGCAAACTAAAGTTCAGTGTAAATTCTCTTGATTATTATTATTATTAAAACAGGCAAGAGACCAGGAAAACTCATTGAGACCTATTCTGCTTCTCTAGTTAAAGAAAGTCTAACCATAAATACCTTAAACACTCCAAAAGGGTAATCCAAAACAGGCTTCATCTACTACTAATCACCCTACACTATTCTTACTGTTTATTAGAAAAAATATAGGAGGCAAGTTATGTGTACAAAAATATCAGGTTATATTACTTGTAAAATGAGTATATTGTGAATTATATTTTTAAATTACAATTTGTTTTTTTTAAGTTGTTTAAATCCTACATCCGTGTTTTTATGATAGTAAAGAATATTTTCACAAATCATTCAATAGAACCTAAATCCCTTGAAGAAAGGGGTTGTTTTATTTCTGTCTTGGCACAGTGCCAAAGGCCACTTAATAAATGTGTACTTAATTGAACTGAAATAACATAACCTGTTAACTTCCATGTGGGCTTTTTATTTCTGGGAAAGGGAATGCAGTAGGGCAGTTTAGGGCCCAGCATCAGGAAGGCCTGGGTTCCAATGTCTGCCTCTAATACCACTTGTGTGACCATAGCAAATCACTTAACCTCTTCGGCAGGCAGCTCTTTAGGGCTGCAAGTTCTGGACCAAGGGGGATTGCTACATTGACAAAAATACAGGGTTTTAAATATTAGTTTAAATGAATATTTCAGCTCATTCATTTTATAGCACCTTTTATCACATAAATTTGACATTTTTTTTTTGCTAACTCTACTTCTACTCAGAACTTCTCACAACTCTTTAAAAGGCAAAACTTTTATAATGCTTGTTCCTTATATTCCTTGTAATATTTCAACACTAAAAGTCTTGATTCTTCCTCCTTGGGCAAAGGGACATGCAGAGCCATTTTCTGGCCTCAGTACACTAAAATATACACTGCAGGAGATGCTGGGTACAAAATCCACAATCTCATAATTATGTTGGGGAAATTGTGGGTAACAGAGCCCCAGGGTGCAGAAGTAAACCACCCAAATTAATACTAAATTAACCCAATTCCAAATATTACAAGAACAATGAAAATTAGGAATAAGTCAAATTGATATTAAAAAGAAATAAACATCAACTTGACTTTTTGAAATATGTAAATATATTTTCCTCCCTTGGCCAATTGGAATAGCCATGAGAATTTCCATCCAACAATTTCACACAGCTATTAAAACTTGGATATTTTACAGATAATTCTAAGTGTTTATTTTACAAAACTTTCTTATATTTCCTGTAGTGTATAGCTCTGGTCACTTTTGTGGCATTCATGTTAGCATATAATATGAAAGTCCAAATAGCATTTTGTTTTAACATAAAAGTTACAAAAAATAACCTCAAGATAGCAACAGTAATTAATATACCTTTGTAGCAAAGATTTTCTCTACAGCTCCCTCCAAAACTGGGTGGACACGCAGAACAGGGTCTACCATGTTTGTAAGGTGCATGGCCCCACCAGTTACCCCTTAAAGAGAAAATAGAACTTAGCAAAAGTATAACTTATAATTGTGAAGAGTTGAACAACCTAATATTTGAAATTCTTCCAAAAGTGAATGGACTAGTTTAGGTCAGTTGGTTCATACTCTTAACCTTTCACTCTACAATTATAAAATATACATAATTGCCCTATTTAAACCTTTGGAAATGTGTAAAGTAATCTGAGGGCATATACATATATATATATATATATATATGTATATACGTATGTATGTGTATATATTCCAATTATGTACCACAGGACTAAACCTTGCCTTGGTGTGTGTATGTGTATATGTGTGTATATATATATATATATATATATATATGTGTATATATATATGTGTATATATATATATATATATACACATGTATATGCCATTTTTGTAACAAGTCTGCTTACCTTAGAGTTAGATATGATGTGACTGTGTCACATTGAATATTCCAAATATTGTTTATGTTCCTTGCAAAATAATCCACATATTTCTATCACATTAACATGAGGGAATAATTATGGAACACAGTATGTACCGAGTAAAAGAGAAGAGATCAAAAATATGTTCTCTGTATTGCTCAAATTTTACTAAAGACATTAACCTACTGAATTTGAGAAATGGGAACTACACTTGCCTTTTAAGGTCTATACAGTGTGAACATACCAAAAACATTTTTAAGAGCACAAGCTAAACAGCAATCTGACATATAAAGCGTTTTCAAGTTTTAAGCATAAATTTAGAAATTCATTCCTGCTTCTATACTTACTTTGGAGAATAATTGCACACTAAATAAATTGCTTTAGGCCATATCTGTCCCCAGATGTTCATATTGTGGCACAAATTAATAGCACAACCTATTCTGCTACTTGTAGCCCAAACAACCTACATGACAAGAAACAAAGTTACATCCAATTAGATAAAAAAAACACCAAAACCAACATTTCTATGAATGAATTGCTGAATTTTGAATGTGGGAAAAGCAATCCTGTATTAATCATGTAATTCTGACTGCTAATCAAAAGCTATGTGTGACCTTTGGGTCCCTTATTCTTCCTAAGTCTCAATTTTCACATTTGTGACATGAGAATAATAATATTTCTGTGCCTACTTCTAAAGGTTGTTCTGAAAGCAAGTAAGATGATAGATGTGCATGTCTTTTGTAAACTGTGGAAGAATATATGAATGCAGGGTTATTACAACTATTATCCCTATGTCCAAAGATAAGGACTGATTGGAGCCTTGCCACATAATAAGACTTAAGTAGTGATCAACTTTTTAAATGATTTAGCTACAAGTGCTATTACTTACAGATATAGCATATTTTGTTACTTAAATCAAATGAACATTTTTTCAGAAGAAAACAGAGGAAGCGATACTGACAAAATATTCAAATATTGTAGGAAACATACCTGGCTGCTTATATAATTGTTTTCCCATTGTACCGAGGTTTAAAGGAGGGCTAAATGTATTCAAACTGAAAGGACTGACTGGTTATTTTACTTTTTAAAGAACTCCAATAATCAGAAGCTTGAATCAACCCACCAATAGAAGAACCTAGCACAGCACTGCCATCACCTAACATCTATGGTAGGTATTTAACGAATAGCTGATAGACTGAACTGGTCAAGTGTTACAGAAAAAAATTAATGTTGCATCAATAAATTAGTGAATAAACAAAAATAGCCCTTCATTTTTGTCTATTAGACAGAATGCTCTAAGACTACAGAAGGAGGTCAAATAAGTTTCTATTAGGGGAAAGAAAAAACCCATAAGGATTAATTGCCTGATTTATAGGCCACCAAATTGAAAAATGGAAAAGGTTTTATAGATGTTCTAACCCAGCCACATTTATTCTATAGGTCAGAAAAAAATGAAAACTACAGAAAAATAATTTGCCCAAAGGCACGAAGCTAATTAGTGGCAGAATTGAAATACATACACACACACATATGCATATGTCTATCTATTAGAGACAAACAGCTAGACAGACACACATGTATGTATGTGTATCTATAAAGTCTTAGTGCGCTTTTGTGCTATAACAGATTAAAATTGCACTAAGACTTTTCAGATACATATACATCTCTATTGGAACGTAGGTTTCTCGACTACCCGCTTAATGTATTATTTTTATTAAATCATGTTTATCCTAGTTTTGTTCTATTTCTCAAAGTTTTATTGATTCTTTTTTTTGTTTTTTTTAATGCCACTATCATTTTTGACATATCCCTGACACTGTTGAATGCTCTCACGTATGTAATAAAGAAAAATACAGGCAAAACCAACATAGAGATCACATCTGATAGCTTATGCTGCATTAAACTTCCCTACTTCTTCACCAATTTATTGACAGAAGGAAGGTGTGTTTCATTATCAGGTCCAATCTTCTATTCTGTATATTGTGAGGGAAATGGGGGAAAATGGCCTACAGAAATTTAGACTTAGATTGCCTTCTTTAAAAATCATTTGATGAAGAGTCCAGATGTCAAACTCATCAGAGCAATGATAACTGAAAGTCTTAGTATGTTGTGGCCATCACATATCTACTTTTTTTAACAAATAATTTCTTTTTATATCAGGGGGAAAAATAAATGAAAACTCTTGCCTTTGTATAAGTGCTATAAATAAATGAAAATACCAATTAGGGTAAACGAACAATAATGAAATGAGAAATGTATAAAATCTGCATTGATTCATATATAATATGTACATTTCAAATTAAATCTCCACCATTTCAATAGCAATAAGTCAGACAGTAGCAGTGAGGCAAACAATAGAGAGAACACTAAATTTTGAGTCAAAGTACCTGAGGTCCAATCCCAGCTCTGTTCTTTACTATCTTTATGACCCTAAACAAATCTTTTCACTTTTACTGGACTCAAAGTACTCATCTATAAAAATAGAAGGCTGGAATAAATGATCTCTGAAGATCTTTCCAGAGGTAAGGCTAAGTAGTAGAACTGGGAATTGAACTTAAATTTCCTGGTTCCGAATATAATGCCCTTCCCACTTATTACAAATTCAATTACCACTCCTAGAGGTAGAGACTTAGTCTGTAGCCAATAAACGTACCTGAGTATAATGTGTGCAAACTGGACCAGAACATCGAAAGGGGCAGTATGGGTTACATTCATGCTGATAAGGATAGGTAAAGTCTCTCACTTCATCATACCATGCCTGGACATGGAATGTTGGAGGCCTGTATCTATATTAAATAAAATCAGAATTTATTAAAACTCCAAGCTAAGTATGTGAAAATACACGATTAAATGTTGTAATGAGCCTTTTAATATAGCCTTAGCAATAGAGTTTTGAAACTATAATCATGTTTCAAAAAATTTTCATTTTTCTGTCACTAATTTAACTCATCTAACAGTGGAGCTCTTCAGGTCCTGCTATTATTACTTTTTTCTCTAATTTAATTTGGTCCTAAGATTACATTAGCTGGCGGAGATGTGTTATTATAAATCTGTATTGAAACATTCACATTTTGCAAAACTAAAAGTTTTATTTTAATTTACCTTCCCCAATGTGCCCCCAAATTCTGCCCAATTGATGGAAGGAGGCTTGCAGGTCCATGTTCCCACAGGCAAGTTTCAGCCCAGGATTCTGCAGATCTCTCCAGTTCTACATCCCATGTCTACAGTTAAAAAGAAAAGTTATATGTATCTGTATACATGGAGTTTGGGATTTTAGCAAGAACTCATTGGGGGTACTCATTTCCCATCTTTTGCATTGGGATATCACTTTAAATATGTAAAAATTTATTTTTTTCAAAAGAGGGTAGGGGAATTACATTTAATGAGAATATTTAAAAATCTTGAAATGTACCTTTTAAGAAAATAATTTAAAATTATAGAAATAGATTCTTCATAATAAAGAAAGGCTACCAATGTTTCTTCATTCATTGACATTATTCAGTAGCTAGGCGGCCCAGTATGTGATAACATTGAATTTGAACTAAGATCTCAGTTCAAATTCCACTTCTGATACTTAGTGTGACTCTGAAAGAATCACTTAATCTTTGTGGCCTCTCTTCCCCAATCTGTAAAATAGGAATAGTAATAGCACCTACCTCCCAATGTTGTTGTGAAGATCAAATGAAATATGTTAAGCATTTTGAAAATCTTCCATGTTATATAAATTCTAGTTATTAATATTATTAATATTCACATTTTTATTAACAATAATAAAATCATAATAAAGGAAAACTAAAACAAATCTTTTGGTTTTTGCTGACAAATTCAATACAAAATACTTCTCCCAAGGTCTCAGTGTAAACAAACAAATGAACATTTTTTTTAAAAAACCCTAAATAGTCAATATAATTTAGTTTAAGACATAAGTTACTTTTACCATTGTAGAATGGAAGTCAATGAATTAGTGATTTTTTTTAAATTTTGCCTCATGTATTTATTAGTAATTAAGAGATTTTAGACAGATAAAATATTTGGGTTTTTGACACAATTTTGTGGTTAGTGTCAGATACAGTAGATTTTAAAACTGTGTGCACTATGATCTAAGTATTTTATATAACAAGTATGATTTTAGATTCAAAGTTTATGTTCCAATGTAAGACTCAAACACTCACAAAGTCTCCAAAATGTCTCATCTTAGTATGGAAGTGACACAGTTTTCTAGAAAGCTATTCCAGGGAAGTATAAGCTTCAGCATGTTCCAACCTAGAAAGTTTCCAATATAGGCCCAGCAAGCAACCTGGCTAAGTCTGTAAATCGTTTCCAGACTGTTTTTCATATGGTGAAGAACTTTTAGGTAGCAGCAACTCTAAAAAAATTATCTATTCTGCCCAAATGACACTAGGAGGTAATAATATAACCTGCCTTCATTGAGAACCGTTGTCCCATCGTTTTCAGTTATGTCCAACTCTGTGTGATCCCATTTGGAGTTTCCTTAGCAAAGATACTAGAGTGGTTTGCGATTTCCTTCTCTAGCCCATTTTACAGATGAGGAACTGAGGCAAACATGGTTAAAGTAACTTGCCCAGAGTTACACAATTAGTAAAGTATTTAAGGCTGGATTTGAACTCATGAAGATGAGTCTTCCTGATTCCAAGTCTAGTTCTCTAGAGAATACTGGCCCCCAACAAAATCACAGATCATTGAAGTACCAGAATAAATAGAAGTTGTATAATTCAAGCATTTCCAATCCATTGTGGTCTATCTGTAAGGTCCCATAAATAGCAATCCTCTAGAAATCCTATTCAATTGCTTGTTTCATTTTAATACTATACAGGAAATAAAAGTAACACCATTCTGGTTATATCTAATGTGTTCACATGAGTAAATAAGGTCAGTGTCTTATAATTTTCTACCTTTAAATTTCCACCTACAGGGGCAGCTAGATGGCTCAGTTGAGTAGAGCACCAGCCTTGGAGTCAGGAGGACCTGAGTTCAAATTCAGCCTCAGATACTTGACACACTTACTAGCTGTGTGACCTTGGGCAAGTCACTTAATCCCGATTGCCCTGCCTTTCCTCTTCCAAAAAAAAAATCAAAATTAAATTTCCATCTACAGATAAGACTATGGATCTTTTGCTTAAGGAAGTTTTGGAATCTGCCCAGGAGATAATTCCTTCCCAGAGATTATATCAGTGGTCACTAATTTATGAATGTGTAATGCAGCTAACGGTTTCTGTGGATAGAGCATCTGGCCTGGAGTAAGGAAGACCTGAGTTCAAAAGGCCTCAGACATTTACTAGTTGTGTGACCATAGGCAAGGGACTTAACCCTGTTTGCCTCAGTTTCCTCAACTGTAAAATAGGGATAACAATAGCATCTACCTCCCAGGTAGATGTCGTGAAGATAAAAAGATATAATAATTATAAAGATCTTAGGACAGTGCCTAGCACAGAGTAAGCACTATATAAATATTAGGCATTATTATTATTTATAATTAATGGTAATCCTGATTCCAAAAGCCTCTAAGGACTATGCTTTCCTGTCTCTGGGCCTGTGTTCAGTACATTTCCTATTCCTAGAATTCCCTCTATCATCATTTCTGAGACCTAGCTCAAATGTCCTTTTCCCTGGTCTATCCCTATCAGCTGAAAATGCTCCCATGATCTCCTGATCATAATGCCTTTTCACTGTCTGTCTCCCATGTCTGGAGTATTCTCCCTCCTCAATGCTGCCTCTTAGCTTCTCCTGTCTTCCTTCAAGTCTCAGCTTTTAGAAGTCACCATGTAATAGTAATATTAATTAATTGATTACTAGGTTTGGCTGCAGATTAACCAATTTTTCTGGCACATAACTTCTCTAAAACTATCTACCAAATTATTGGAGGATTCATGTTGCTAGAGAGAAATACCCCAATCAATGAGATGTCTTATGTGCAACTTGTGTAATGCTTGTTGGGCCACACCTGAATGGCCAAGTATCCATGGTAATGAAGGATGCTTAATACAGCTTCATTGTTGGGAATGTTTCTATAATATTTATCACAGATGCCATGTCCGAGAAGAGATATTAGAAGTCATTCAGTCCAATTCACTCCTTTCAGAAATCAGAAAACAGTCCCAAAGAGACAAAGTGACTAATCTCCAAGTCCTTTCTTCCATACCCATATAAATTAGATTATATTTTTAATTTCAAATTTTTGTTAGCACTTACTATATGCCAGGCACTGTTCTAAGCACTTGGAATACAAATACAAGCAAAAACAAAGCCAGCCCCTCCACTCCAGTATCATTCTTTCTAATAGGGGAAGATAACACATTTTATACAGAATTTTTCATCTTTTCTAAATAAACGTTCTCTCTCCAACTACAAAAAGGAGAGCAATCAGTATTTAAACTAATTATTTAAATTTCTCGGACATTTTCTGTGCCAAATACTTCAAAGTGACTTCAATTATTTTGCTTTTCCAAATCAGATCTTTAGGCAAAATAAAATATCTTTTGTTTTTAATTGAAACTTTTTTAAATTTAATTTAATATATTTAGTTTTCAGCATTGATTTTCACAAGAATTTGAATTATGAATTTTCTCCCCATTTCTACCCTCCTCCCACTCCAAGATGGTGTATATTCTGGTTGCCCCATTCCCCTGTCAGCCCTACCTTCTGTCACCCCACTTCCCTTCCCATCGTCCTTTGCCTTCTTCTCTTGTAGGGCAAGATATATTTCTACAACCCATTACGTGTGTATCTTATTTCCTAGTTGCGTGCAAAACCTTTTTTTTGTTTTGTTTTTGAACATCTGTTTTTAAAACTTTGAATTCCAAATTCTCTCCCCTCTTCCCTCCCTGCCCACCCTCTCTAAGAAGGCAAGCGATTCAACATAAGCCACATGCATAGCATTATGTAAAACCCTTCTACAATATTCATGTTGTGAAAGATTAACTATGTTTTGCTCCTTCTTAATCTATCCCCCTTTATTGAATTTTCTCCCTTTTTGAAAGTGTTTGTTTTTGATTACCTCCTACCCCTGTCTACCTTCCCTTCTATTGCCCCCCCTTTTTATCTTCTTCCTCCTTTCCTGTGGGGTAAGATACCCAATTGAGTGTGTATAGTCAAATCTGATGATAGCAAGATTTACTCATTCCTCCTCACCTGCACCCTCTTCCTTTCCTAGAGAACTGCTTTTTCTTGCCACTTTTATGTGAGATAATTTACCCCATTCTATTTCTCTATTTCTCCCTTTCTCCCTCTCTCAATATATTCCTGTTTTATCCCTTATACCCTAATTTGATTTTATTTTTTTAGATATCATCCCTTCATATTCAATTCACCCTGTGCCCTCTGTATGTATATATATACATACACATATATATATATACATACCTACATATATACATATATTGACACACACATATGTGTATATATA
>CM053622.1:245970554-245987150 GCA_028646595.1 Phalanger gymnotis | reverse complement strand
GAGAGGGAGAGAGGGAGAGAGATATGATCTGTATGACATTGCCATATTTCTCAATGGACCTACAGTCTAATAGGGAAGGAAGCATCTTAGACACTAATGACTTTTAAAAAAAGTATGAATTTGATAAGGGAAAAGATCTCTCAAGTGACTGCTACAAGAAAGTTGAAGAAGGTAAAAATACTTTCAGCCAGGGTGTAAAGGAAAATGGAAAAAAAAGCTTCATAGAAGAGATAGAACTCTAGTTGCATCTTGAAAGAAAGAAATTAAAGAGAAGGAGAAGGAAAGGAGTTGGGCATGGAAGGAGAGATAATTCTATTCAAGATGGATAGAGTAAGCAAAAGCATAGGTATAAGAAAGGACAGGTTGAGGACAGAAAAGTGCTGAGTCTGAGTGAATGGTTCAGTTTGGCTAGGATACAGAATACATGAAGGGAATACTATAAGATAAAGTTAAAGGTAAAACGGAAGAGGGGAAGGTAAAATATTAGGATCAGGAGGTTATGTATGCTTCATTCAGGATGCAGGAGCCACCAGAAACTTTCAAGATGAGCGAACTGATGTGATCAGATTTGAGACCATTAGAAAGTTACTTAGTCATGTTACATAGAGAGGGCCAGTCAGTACATCATTACAGTAGTCTAGGTACAAAGTTGTGAGTGTCTAAACTAGAGTGGTTGAAGTAGGGGTGAAAACTACTTAAAAAAGGGGAAAAAATCTCTAATAATAGGATGTAGAAATTTGGTCCTTCCCTTCTCAGAGTTTCATGTTAAAACTTAAAAAAAAAAAGGAAAAGGGGAAGGGGAAATGGAAGGGGAAGAGAAGTGAAGGAAAAAGGGAAAAGCAGTTAAAAGTCACCTAAGTCAAAAAGTGAGGACACATTAAAACTTTCATTGGGCATTTCATAGCATAAGAGATCCTGATGAATAGAAGATGAAAGATTGGAAAATGGCATGCTAAAAATTAATATTCTTTGTAGTTTAATACTAGACAATAATAGCTAGCATTTATATTGTGCTTTAAGGTCTGCAAGGTGCCTTACATTTATTATTTCATTTTATCCTCACAACAACCCCAGGAAGCAACTGCAATTATCACTGCCATTTTATAGGTGGGGAAACTGAGGCAGGCAGATATTAAGTAACTTTCTAGGGATCACACAGCTAGTTAAATGTCTGAGACTGGATTGTTGTCTTCCTGACTGCAGGACAGCATCACCCAGCTGCCTTCAAAAGCTATTATTTTTGAAATTTGACGGTATTTTTCCTCTTTTGAGGATACATCTTCTTTTTCTCTGATTTCTCCTTACTAGTCAGTCAAAACTTTCATTGCCTCTCTACCACTTCTACCCCTATGATCTTGCAAATAGCTCTTTACTTTCTAATGCAATTATACACAAATAACAAGAATACAAATAATACATCATTTTCCCTACCCATCCCCTCTTCCCCACCCAAATTCTAAATTCCATGACAGCTGGGTCCAATCTTATAAAAAAGTGTATATTCCCCACCATCGAGCATAGAGCTGTGCACATAGTAGGCACTTAATAAATGTTGTTAATTTATGGACAAAAGCAATTAATAATAATTTAGCTGAAAACTGGCAATTTTTATATTTTTA
The DNA here is from genome assembly GCA_028646595.1 of Phalanger gymnotis. NCBI lineage: Eukaryota > Metazoa > Chordata > Mammalia > Diprotodontia > Phalangeridae > Phalanger > Phalanger gymnotis. The sequence goes on along the minus strand of CM053622.1, from coordinate 245,985,531 downwards.
TACCTAGTTGTCTATTTTCCCCTTTCACATACACATATCCATTAGAATGTATGCTGAGGACAGAGACTATTTTGTTGCTACTGTTTTTTTTTACTTTCTTTGTATCTCTAGCACTAGCACAGTGCCTTAGGAGTAAGAATGTTTTAAATTAATTGTCCTACTTTGAAAAAATATTTTAACTCTCTAATGACAAGAGATTTATTTTTAGAGAATATTGTCACAAATTTTATTATCCTCAAGGGTTTTCATTAATTGGCCTTCTGAAATGATATTATAGGAACATAGGGCCAGGTGCTGGGGCAGAATTATGTTGTTCCAAGTAACAGCTGTGCAATATCTGACCCTTTTACATTTAAGTTTCTTGATGATTTAGCTGACAATAATAAAAGAAGTAAATGCATCCATGTAAATACTACTATACTACTGGATCAATGGGCATTTTAAAAATGTAATCACCCCGAAAACAGGCCAGGTGTTTTAAATGTGAATACATCAATGTTGACAGTGCCATTTGGATCTATGATCCTATATCATTGCTCCCCAGATGGGAGCCTATGGATGGAAACTCCATCAGAGGGGAAGAAAAAAAAAACACACATCCTACTGGCAGATAGGCCAAAATGGCCCTGGGCCTGTATACACCACCCACATATGTTTCTGTTGGCAGCAAAATCTTATGAGATTTCACGGCCAACAAGTCATTTGTGGTAAAAATATTATTTCCACGTTGGGGAAAATACCTCTGGCAAGATTCCACCACTGTCCTAGAAATCTACACCAAAGAGAATTAATCCACAGTCAATGACTTGATTATGGGGATGAATGATTATGTTAAAGGTAGAAGGAAATGATTGATTGGTATAATGCATTTTTGATAATTTATCTAAACATTAAAACACATTAGAACTTACTCTCTCTGAGTTAATGACACTGACTTGGAAAAAAACAATCATGATGCTAGGCCAGAAATGAAATTCTTACAATAAATAATTGTTTTTCAAACACAGAGTACTTGAAGCATAGTATTATGTTGTTTGCAACTCATCACTTGTAGCTACTGATGACCATTAAATTCAAGCCCCCTTTAAATATGCTTTAAAGTAACTAAGAATAGTGCTAATGTAATAAGACAGCACTAAATCAATAAGCCAGATAAAGTGGAAAACAACGAATTGGAAATCAGACAGAAAAGGATACCAGCCTTAGCTACATCAAGAATCTGTGCAATGAGTAAACTGTAGCTTTAGCTCTCTTTGCGTCAGCTAGATGGCAGTGGTTATAGTGCTGGACCTGAAGTCATGATTCATTTTCCTGAGTTCAGATCTAGCCTCAGACATTTATTACCTATGTGACCCTGGGCAAGTCACTTAACTTCCATCTTCCTCAGTTTCCTCAACTGTAAAAATTGAGATACCTCTCAGGGTTGTTGTGAGGTTCTAATTGAGATAATATTTGTAAAACACTTATCATAGTGCCTGGCACACAGTACACTCTTAATAAATTCTTATTCCTTTCCCTCTTCCCCTTCTCTTTCTAAGATTTAATAGTAGGTATTAATGACCTGATGGAGACAGCATGGTACAGTGCATATATTGTTGAGCTGATTGCAAATCTTACTTCGGACCATGGATGATCCTAGTCAGGTCAAGTAACCAATACGTTCTTCAAAGCAATTCCATAGAAATTATCTACTAAGGCACACACAGGTTGTAATCGGCTTTGATAGGAGGAATTGTACTGGGAACTCCTCAAGATAATTAACCTTACAGATTACATTGTAAGCATAGAGCATCAACTGAGTCATAACTACACACTCACACCCATATTTCTCAATAACACTCTACAGAAGCAATGTCTGCTGATAAAACCATTCATGAGGATGCAAATTCAGGGTTGTAAGAAATCTTTATTGCTATTTTTTGACAGCCATGAAAGGGTGACCTAAAATAAGTACATTGAAAAGGATTATGACTTTTGCCTGGCAAAGTAGAAAACAAAACAAATAAACAAACAAAAAAAAACCCAACATACCAAGCACTGTTGCAAGAGATTAATACGTAAACTGAAATAATCTGCTCTTTGTGATCGGGAATTTAATGTTCATTCAGTTGGAAAGACACCACTCCTAGACTGTAAGTTCCATGAAGCATGGGACTGATAGTACCTACCTTATAGAAATGTTGTGAGGATCAAATTAATATTTGTAAAGTGCTTAGCGTAGTGCCTGGCACATAGTAGGCTCTGTATAGATGCCCATTCCCTTTCCTTCCTCTTAGCCTTCTTTCCCCCTCTATATGTGATTTTTTTCCCCTAGAATGTATGAAGAAAAATTAATTATCACATTGGCTAAAGAACCTCATTATATTTTTTTCCTTGATTCATAGGCATTAGAGCTGGAGTGGACCTTGGAGATTAGTCCCTCATTTTACAAATGAGAAATGAATTAGGGTTTGGAGTAGGAAAGTGTTGTCATACCTTGGGTTGCTCTGGGACTAGGCAATAAAGGAAGGAGATCTCTGATGCCAAATCCAGTGCTCTTTTCATTATGCAAAATCTACCTCCTTAGGGACCACACTATGCAAGAGGGTTGTTCATGTAGAATGAAGAAATTCTCTAATAGGAATCTTCACATTTGGAGTAAATAAATCTTAGATCCTCTCAAAAGCAAATCTTTGTTATAATGAAGTTTGGAAGACAGTATGTTCCTTTGCCTATCATACCTCAGGATACAAAAATAAATAAATAAACAAATAATGTCCATAAAATGACCAAGGGAGAGGAGAGTCTATTGTACAAAGCCTTAATTAGCCTTTTTCTCAACAACTTAATGGATGTGTAGTTAGCATCTGTTATGTCAAGATCGGAACTGGTAAACACAGACTTACAAGTCAAATCCCATGATTACCAAATTCTAAAGTAAAAGATTCTCTCTTAAGATTAAAAGTAAGTAGAACCGGAACAATGTATGCTATAGTACTGATAATATGAAAACAAGTCTGAATGACTTAAAAACTTTGTTCACTGCAATGATCAGTCATGATTCTAGAGGACTGATGAAGAACTCTGACCAACCAACTATTGACAAAGAGATGATGAACTAACATACATTGAAAAATACATTTCTGGATATGGCCAAAATAGGAATTTGTTTTCTTTGACTATCCTTATACAACATAAGAGTTCTGTATTCTCTTTTTTTCAGTGGGTTAGAGGAGTTGAGAGGGAAAAAATTCTTGATGATCAGAAAAAAATTATTATTTTAAAAAGAAAAAGCTTAAATGTAGCAATTTTAGGAAAGAATAAAAGTAATTTTTATTATACGGATGGAATATATAGATTCCAGAAAGAGTTAGACAAATTCATAATGACAAAGCCATAATGATTTACAAGAGAAAACTAAAGTTGTTCAGGACTATGTCCCAAACCTTGAAGAATGATATCAATAGGGCATCAATAGGGTCAACTAGGCCCTTCTTGAGTATACCTTTTAGCATAACTAATAGAGATTTTACAGCATATTTTCAAAACAAAGAAAGAAGCAATGCTCCTGTCCTTGAGATACTGACTTTTTTCTCAAAAGAGTCAATTCATAATGTGAATAAATGCATTTACATGATCTTAACAACAGACGTAATTTCAACCACAGTATCAATGTTATTCTCAGTAAAAGCATTTCTTTTGAAGGGTAGCTATGTCATCAATTACAAGACTCCCCTGAAATGCTTGACATATTAGGTGTTCAATACCTCCTCCTCCTTTAAGTAGCGAGGTGGCACAGTGGATAGAGAGAACCAGGCCTGGAGTTAGGAAAACCGGAGTTCAAACTCAGCCTCTGACACAAACACAGCCTCTGTGACTCTGGGGCGAGTCACTTAATGCTGTTCGTCTTAGTTTCCTCATCTGTAACATAAGCTAGAGAAAGCAATGGCAAACCACTCCAGCATCTTTGCCAAGAAATCCCCAAATGGTGTCACGAAGAGTTGGTCACAACTGAAATGACTAAACAATATCATCCATTAAAGGAATGTAATGATTTTGCAGGCCCATTACTGATTTGATTAAATAATTACAGTAGTCAGGATTAGGAGAGAACACTGATAACATGATGATGATAAAGAACTTGTCATTGTTAATTTTTTTGAGCAATGGGAAGTCCAGATAATTTGACAGGGTTAGGAAACTCCCTCCACAGATATAGATGTGTAGCTTGTCTATAATTTAATGTTATGGAGTTGCCTGGAATTACAGGGGTTAATTGACCTGCTTATGGTTTCACAGGTAGTATTCATTAGATGCAATACTCTGACATGTGTTCTTTACTCTAATTCTAGTCCTTTAAGCAGTAAGATATCTTTCCTCTCATTATGATTTTAACTAGAGCTAAAAATATTCCTTGCCTCATGGACTAGTTGACTTTAATAAACCTAAATGTGAAGTAAGTTATTTCAAAGCAATACATATTTTCCCTTCAACTGCCATTAAAAAAAAACACAACAAAAAACTGGGAATTTCCCTTGGGAAATTTTCTGCACTAAATTAATTAAGAATATTTTTATGAGAAAGATTAAGATAACGGACCTCTTTGTGAGATCCTAACATTGTAGCAGTGGGAATACTTTCCAAACATATTTAGAATTTTACAACATATTTCTCACTTCTGGATGTCTCCTCTATCATTGTAGCTCTCCAATTTCTTTCCTATCCTTTCCCAGTCCATACCATAGGAATCTTTCCCATTGTCTAGCAATCACTGCCTCCCACTTAAAACAAGTGGAACTTACCTTTGGTTGTATTCATTCCATTATTCATAATTTTGTGAACATATGCCTCTATCTCCTTTATGCCTTAAAGTCTTCAGGTTCCATAAAATGAATTCCTGTACTACTTTAGCAGTTCTTCAGAATTTAGAATCTCATTCAACAGCTTTATTTTTTAAAAGGACCTATACCTATATTACTACTAAACAACTGGTAACAAAGTAACAACTTAATAAAAACTAAACAAATTAGCTTCCATTTAAGTAACGACATTTTCTGACTACTGAAGAGTAGTGACTACCTAGAACACACTGCCTTTCACATAGTAGGCATCCAGCAAATATGCGTAACTAAACTAAGAAACATTATTTTGACTTTGATATCTATATTGATATCTATATTACATTAAACCTCAATAAGGGATAAACATTTCGTTCCTGAAAACTATAGGGTATATGTCAAAATATATTAGGAAAACCATAAAAACTTTAAAAATCCATTAAAAATTCAATGAAATATAAATCTGAATTAACTAGACATGATTTAATAATTTATTTTTGCTTTGGTCCTACAAGGGAAACACACCAATGAAAAACAGTGTCAAAAGGGATTGAATTGATGAGAGGAAACAGGGTAACGCACAAGCTAAACTTTCACAGGTCTGGGCAGATGCCATATTCAACCAGAGGCAGGATACTGCCCACACCGGCATACCCCTAGGTCAGCTCACTAGCCAGTGCCATCTTTAAGCTTCTAGGATTGCTTGGTGAGTTGTAAAGCATAAGAAGGAAATGATCTTCACAGTGACTTGGAAACACTCAAGTTCTAACTGAGCCATCAGATCTATCAACACCGGCCCTGGGCTGAATTCAATTCAACAGATATTTATACATGACTGTCTGTTTGGCTTACAATAGAAAGTTAACTAGTAAAAAGAATAGTGAATTGCGAATCGGATGTCTGTAAATCCTTGAAAAATGGTATGCCAAAATTGTAACCCATTTCCTCCAGGTCTGCCATAAAAGAAAGGGAGAGTGGAATATGTGCCAGTCAATATCTTTCCCAGCTGGGAGGCTGGCAGTAGGGTTTTTAGAAGTGATGAATAAGCAGAACTGTCAGTGGCAATTGTCTGCTAGTACACCCGACATAATTTGATAATGTTTATTTTTAGATTCAGGTCTACCCCATTATCTGAACTGTAACAAATCTATAACCTATGATTGCGCTAAGTTCTTGGCCAGAATGTAAGGGATGGGGGAGAGAGAATTTAGAAACTCACTGTTAAAATCAGAACTCAGAAATTTATTTTCAAATATCTATTTGTAGAATGTAAGCTTATTATCTCTACATAATTTTAGGTTAACAACTTATACCTTAGCTCCATGGACCCACAGAACAAGTTAAAATTGAAATGATTTCTTTCACTACCTACAGCACCATTATCGTCTCCATCATCCAAATTCATAACTTTTAAAACCATTTTAATATCCCTCTTTTATCTGTCATCTGCATCTAATATACTCTTAGTTCTTTCCCCCCAAAATCTCTTTTTCTATTCAATGCTATGGTAAGTATCTTAGTGTAAGCCAACATCGCCTCCTTTCTGGATTCTAGCAAAAACCACTGAGATGGATCAACTGTTTTAAGCTCTCTCTATGCAATCCATTCTACATACTCCTTCAGGAATTTTCTTCCTCAGGTAGATCATGACATTCAATATTCAACAGTGGTTCCAGAGCATCCATCATAAATATAGCCTTAGGTCTTTCCCTTTTATATTAATATCCTTGTCATGGAATGCTCTGATCTCACCAAGACAACTTATTTGCTATGCCCTACAAAATACATGTTCATTTATGACTCAGTTATTTATTCAATTTCCTCCAATTCCTCCCTAACCATCTGGCATCCCTTCATTCAAAACCCAAACTAAAACCCACCTCCTCTTTTCTGATTATGTGGGTTATTCATTCTGTTATTCTATATCCCCATAGTTAAAGTGTAGTTTGAAAAAAAATCCAAAGTCTCTAAAATCTTTCACACGTGTGTTTCTCTAGTCTTTCCAATTATGTTAGAGCCTCTAAGAACAGCACGTAATTACCAGTTTTTCTCAATACATAGCGTTGCTAATTGGATTTCAACTCACTGCTGAGTGCAGGTCAATCTTGACTACAAGTGTATTTAAGGGCCTAAATTTGTCTAAAATAATTGATATTTTTAAAATGATAGTAGTAGTCATCCACCAGGTTAAAAGTGGGTCATAAGGTGGCTAAAATAAATATTAAGTATATTGCACTAGATTTTAAAAATGGAATCACCATGTGACTTAGTTTTAAATAAATGAGTTATCAAGTAAGTATCTAAGAAAAAAAAATCTGTTCACAGTGGATCAACACTTGTAGCTATAAACTTATTTAGTGTTAATCCAAAGTATCTCAAAACAGAAGCACAAGTACAGTCAGACTTTTCCTTAACTTTATAGTCTGGAAAACATATTGCAGTATTAAAACCTGGTCTCTTACTTTACTTTGCCAATGAACTCCTCTGCAGTCAAGTTAAAGGCCAAGTCATGGTCCAGAGCTAATAGTATCTAGGGGCAACACAACATAAATCCTGTCTGGTTTCTGGATCTCCATTTCAAGACTAGGATGAAACCAGTGACACTAAAAAAAGGGCATATAAACTTCTTATACCAGACTTTCTAAAATAGGTATTTGTTAACTTTGGAAGTTTGCTATAAAACATACATACACACAAAAAGAAATGCTCCTTTATAACTTCTGTATGTTTATGCAACACAAAATTGTGACCTGTATTGAAATTTCTGCATTCATCTTTGTAGATGCCTTCCTTAACCTCCCCCACCTTCCACAATCTTCTTTCAATTAGAAAGCAACTGATTCTTCAGATTCCCAGAAGCATATATGGTACAAGTTAAAAGAGTATTCCTGTTTTTCTTCCCACTTAGAAGCTCATTCTTAGAATTGTACAATAAAATATAAAATAAATGGTGTACTTTAAGATTCACCAAATAAGCAGAAGCTTGAGGTAATACATACTATTCATAAAGAATTAACAAAAAAAACTTGGCTTTTGTTTTCAATACATTAAAATAAATAACATAGTTTGGTGTTCTTGACTGTCTAAACATTGTCTTTTCTATTACTGGGAAATCTTTTTTAAATAAAATATTTTAAATAAAAATAAACCTTACTTCATAGCTGGCTAAATTAATATTTGAATTCTAAGAGTTCATGAAAGTTAGTTTTGAGGTCACTTTAGGATGATTGCAAATGACTTTAAATATCTTCACCTTCAGACCTTAGAAAAGGTCATCTAAAAGCCAACCTACTGTGCTATGATTTCAAATCAGAAATGTGCATGTCCTGAAAGCTCACTCAAACCAGGAGCAAATTAAGCCTGATTATCACGAATTAAAATTTGTTCTTAGACTTTTCTAATGCTAACACTATATCTTAGCTAACAATATTTTCAGAAAGTGCCTAATGCTCTAAATCTCTAGGCTACCAAGCAGTATCTTTACTTACAGGTACTCTTGTGGCTTTACACAGTTAAATCCATTCCCTAATCTTTCTTATTTTGCTCTAGAAATAGGTTAAACACTTGTGGGGGAGAAAGAGATATCTGCTTTCAATGCAAGGCTCTATATTTGGTGCTTTACTTGAAGTGTTTTCACATTACAAATATTTGAAAATCAGACACTGTAGATAGATCAATGGGACACATTTCTAGATAAATATTCCTTATACTCTATTAATTTTCTACCAGAAGATCCATACTAGTGACCTACATCTAGAAATGCATGTACACATATATGTATATGTATTTCTGTATGTTTATATGTTACATATTTGTATGCATGTATGTCACTATTACAGGGTCCTCACCTCTTCAGACATTCTAGTTACTTTAAAGTCTCAAGGAAAAATGCCTCCCAAGTGGGTCAGTAAACAGAAAATAGGCCAGTGGCTTCAGAGACAAAATAATTTAGCCAGATAAAACTTATCTCATTCATTTTGAAATTTAAGGAGTTAATACCAATAACAAAAATCCTATCAAAAGTTAATACAAAAAAGTGTGAAAGCTTACCGCAGAAAGATTTTCATATTTCTTAAAAAGCAGGTAAAAACTGAAAATTAGCAAGTGACACTAAGACATTTAACTGTGGTGCTGAAAGAAAGCATCAATGAACATTTCTCTGTGAAAACCACTCACAATATGTCCTTACCATATATTCCATATTAGAAGCTGGTGGATACACCTGACTTCTTAACTTATTATGAAGGTCCAAGATACTCTGCATATCATTGTCTGTGATCGCCCTTTTCCCTCTTTGCTTGGCGATCCACCACTCACCATCCTCGTCCATGTACTTTTCCAAAAGTTTCTCCAAAACTGTGGCATTGGGAACAACCATTGCTGGGATGGCATTAGCAATGAATAGCAGCGAAGTTATTCTAAGCCACTCTTGTACTGCACACTTCATCATGAATGACCTCAGGATTCCCCTATGATAAACTCCAAGAAGTCTTCCTTCCACTCCTTTTGACTCTAAAGGCAGGAATGAGAGTTCAGTGATTAATATAAAAGTTCAGGACGATATTCATTTCATTATTTTTTTACAAGTTAAACTGTAGTTAGAAATGAAAGAAAGGTGCCCCTGTAAGTTGAAGGGGAAAGGGACACCCATTATTTATGGTTTCTAAATAAGTTATCCTAGTTGTCATAACTTTATATAAATGTAGGTTTTACACATACATAGAAATCCATTTCGTGCAGTTATGTGCCAAACTGTGTAGCACTAAGTTTAAAAATTAAACAAATTGTCCTCTAAGGTGAAAAGCTAGGAAAAAATAATAAGTTTTAATTATAAGATTTCAGATAACACAAAATGGTGGTTACAAGTGAAACCCAAGATATGATCACCTGCACCACCAACCAAAATTGTTCTATTTTAGGTTACATTTAAATTCTAACATTCTAAAGTCACCAATAGGAATTTAACATTCTCGGATTCGTTTTAAAGATACACCAAAATCTGAGCAGTCCCATTAGAGAGACTTTAAATTAAATGTTGGTTTTACTGATCTAAAGTTTTGAATTAAAAAAAAGAAAAGATGACCCAATGATTGGATGGAGCTTGTTGCTGGGGAAGCTTTGAAAGAAAGTTTTGAAACCAAGTCTATGCCTTTGGTGACAATTATCAAATACATTGCATTTTGGGGAACTGGAGTGGAAAATTGTCACTTTTTTCTTTCTACAGAAATTTATAAAGCTGTTTTTCCATCACTTGCATGTAGATTTTTATTGTACTACCTACAACTACCACTACCAATTCAAGGGCAGGAATCAGCACTGTTTCCTACGCACGTGTATCGTTTCTTTCCTCCCCAAAGAACCGAGAGTCTTTATTCCCTGGACAGTGTCTTCCTCTTCTGTAGTCCGCACTCGAGTTTAGCAATGGGTCTCTTGTGTCACAAGCTCTAGCTTTCTCTAAGGCAGTTGGTTGTTTCTGATCCCTTCTTTCCTCTCTGTACTCCCCTGGGCATGTTCCTCAAATAACCAACCCAAGGTGGAAAGAGGAAGACAAAAGAGGAGCCCGAGACCCATTCTTCCAAGATGAGAAAACTCCCGAAAAAATTTCACCTTTCACACTTTCCAAGGATTGCACCTTCCGTTGCCTTTTAATTTCCTACAGATTAACTACCTTAAAAATGTAAAAGATAAATAAATAAGGGTAAGCAGGAAAGTATAGGAAGAAGCTCCCTCCACACTGTACATGAAATACATGACGGAAAAAGCCCTTACCTCTCCAGCGTGGAGTCCACAGTTAGGAGCTAGGAGGCTGAACTACTGTGCCTGCCTGCCTGCCTCCCCCAACTACAGCCGGGTTTTCCGATTCCTTAGCGACCCTGATTAAAGGCACACAAATGACTGTGATTCAGACTGTCTTCTTTCAGTGAAAGCCCAGGCAGGGGCTTTTTGCGGTGATCGCCTGGGGAGGAGGAGAGCGCTCTCAGTTGCCCCCTTGGTAGCCTTAGAAGAAGTTGATTAGGAAGGAAAGTGCTCGGAAGCTCAATGTTAAGAATCGGGGCGAAGCGTGGACTGCTTGGCTCGGCTGCCAGGATGGACGCCACTATTTCCTGGGCGCTTTATCTCTTGAGGGCCCCCGGGGAGAAAGCAAGGCAGGGGTCAGGGTAAACTCGAGCTCCTCGCTTCCCTTCTTTACGGTCAGGCTCCTCAGTTCCCAGCCCCTGCTTTGAGCGTTTACTCCCTGGCTACTTGTTGCTCCCGGACATTTATTCTGGGCCTGGGGAGCGTGCACGTGACGTGCACTCACCCTCTTCGCCCACCCCCACTTCCACCTCCACCTCCATCCCGCGCCCTGGCTGCCTGCCCACCTGCCAGTCCGCCCGCCAGCCTGCCAGCCTCTGGGAGCAAAGAGCTCACTACCGCCTTCCCAGGGCTGGACCTCTTCTCTTAGCTTCCGACTGGAAGGGTTGGCTGTGGGCTAGAGGGAGGAAGCGTGGGAGGTCTGGAATTGGGGAGGGGAAGTCCAACAGGAGAGGTGGGACAGGGGAAGAGAGGGGGAGGTGAAGAGTGGGTCTATCTGGAAGAATTCTGCAGCTAAGGCTAGTCTTCCCTTGCGCCCCTCCCCTGGAAAGATGCGGCTCTGATTCGCACTGGGGCAGAAGGGGGATGACTGGCTTCTGGGGGGATTGAGGAAGGAGACTCGATGAGACCCGGCAATGGGAGTGGGAACCAGAGAAAGGCTGTTAAAAGAGGGAAAGTCGCCCCTGTCTTCTTCTAGCTCACCCGGGAGCGCACTCCAGCCTCCTGCAACATGGTAACTTTGGAAAGCTGCCTAATGTGACTTCGTTAAGCTCTGGTAACCTGCAGGGTAAACACTGGAAGCGGACCAGAACAGTGAAGGTTGGAAGAAGGGGGTTGTGAGAGGGCAATCTTTGGCATTATCTCCGAGTACTGAGGATTCAGACTACTTCGCAAGCGCCTCTGTCTTTGGCTCCCGCCAGACCTCTAAATGCGCGCTCCCCAAAGTTTATGGGCATATACTTTAAAAAAAATCCAAATAGTGGGCATTTGTCCCTTTGAATATGTAGTAGAGTATGGAACCCTTTTAAAGAGTACTTCTTTGTTATTCAATTGACTGATTAAAGCCCTAACCTCTAGAAAGAACAATGAATGGACATATATTTATATCCTTGCCCTTGCAACCAATTGTCTTCCCCTTCCCAACAGTGAGCACAGCACTTCGGACTCAATAGAAAGTCAGACCTGTCCGAGATAGCCATGTCTCGTGTTGCTTCTAGAACCACATTAAAAAGATCCCCAAGAAACCTTAAAGATTATCTAGTCCAAGCCCCTCATCTTACAACAAAGGCAGAAGCAAATATTAAATTCTTAGTTCACAGCAAATGGGAATAAAAAGTCATAAACTTGCATTTTCTTTGTGGTTTTTGTCTTTTTTTTCTATCTTCTTTATATTTTTTATCTAGTTTTTGTATCATCTTTTTAGTTTTAACTTTAACAATGCAAAAAATGCAACACAACTCTCTCCTGTAATATGGTATTATGGGAGAATGAAATCTTTCATATATGTATATAAGTAGTTACCAGAGAGAGAAGCATTAACATCTGGGTTTTCAAGGGGGGGGGGGGGCTCCTGCTCCTTAACAGCTACCCAGAGTTTCATCTGGCCAACCACGAGACTACTCTTCCAATAAGTGAACCCCGCCCCCCCCAAACTAAATACTAATCTTAGAGTATATATGTACTTCTTCAGGGTCAGAGCGCATCACACCCATGAGACTCAAACCCATGTGACTTAAGCCTTTCCATGACTTAAGCAGGTCATCAAAGACTCTTGATTGAAACAAAGGCAAGACTCAATCAAAGGCACTTGATTATCTTAGTGATGAGAAGCACTCCAAAAGAAAACACAGCAAAAAGTCCCACCCTGCTTGGCATTACAATCTATATATAATTGCACTGCCTATGATAGTCTTTGGCCTTATGATAACTTGTTGGAGCACATTTTGGGCCTAAACTCTGAATTAAAGTATTGTTGGAAATCCAGAAGAATATGAAACAGGAAGAACCAAATGGCCTGAGTCATTTTCTAGATAGTATCCTCTTTACCCTTTAGTAGGTCACCTTTTTCCCCCATGTGTCTCTTGATCCACCCTTCTTTGCCTATCAGATCCAGAAGCACCCTCCAAACACCTCAAAACCTATAATAACTTCTTTCCCCCTCAAAAATGAAGGGCCCTAGGGTGAGACCTTTGAGTAGGGTGTGCGATCTTAGACTGGTATATTCATAATAATAATTTGCAAAGCACTCTACATTTATATTACTTGACCCTCTGATTGATTAACTCTGGGAGTTAATCAATACTTAAATTAATTCAGGCTGTTCACTGTGAAGACAAACCCTACAGCTGAAGCTTAAATACTTTGACCACATAATGAGAAAATGGGACTCACTGGAAAAGACTCCGATGTTGGGAAAGACTGAAAGCAAAGTGAAAAAGGGCCAGCACAGGGTGAGATGGATAGACAGTATCACAAACAACGAACATCAACTTGAACAGACTTCAAGAGACAGTGGAGGATAGAAGGGTCTAGAGTGGAATGGTCCACGAGGTCACAAAAAGTTGCATATGACTGAACAACAATATTATCTGCATTTTACAGATCCAGGAACTAAGGCAGACGGAAGTAAAGTGACTTACTTACCTAGAGTCACAGCCAGTCAGTATCTGAGGCAGGACTAAAATCCTGCGCCACTTAACTGCACACATATATTAATAAAATGACTCACATTCCTGAAGTACTTAAGGCTTACAATGCAATCTCCTTACCACAACCCTGTGAAATATTCATAGGTATTATTCTCATTTTACAGATGAGGGTATTAGCACACAGTCATAGAAAAGTTAAGCAACTTACAGAGGAATACGTAGCTTTGTCTACTTCCAAAAGCATTGCTATTTCCACTGTATTATGAGTTCCGGCAGGGATGGGGAACCTGCAGCCTGAAGGTCACATGTGGCCTTCTTGGTCTTCAAGTGCGGCCCTTTGACTGAACCCAAACTTTATTTGTGAACTTTGAATTTTGTGAATTCACAATTCAAGAATTGGGAAGTTTGGCTTCAGTCAAAGGGCTGAACTTGAGGACCTAGAGGGCCACATGGGGTCTCCAGGCCCTCAGGTTCCCCACCCCTGAGCTAGGGATTGTGCTCACATGGAGTTGTTTGTATGTTAAAGATATTTATACATCTTCGTGCACATACTACATCACTAGACTGGGTATATAGGCTCTGTTTCCCTGCTTCTCTTCAGAGTCCTTACCTCTGAGGTATAGTGTGTATAAAATATTGAATATACAGGTATTATGGTATTTCAAAAATTAAACATAAAAGTGGAACTAAAGAAAAAAAATAGATTGATAGAGTGAGCGTTTATTAAACATTTACTATGTGCCAGGTACTATGCTAAGTACCAGGGACACAAATGCAACCTACCAAGATGGTCTCTACTCTCAAACACATAAGGAGGTACTTGAATGCTGGGGAGCAGGAAAAGGGTTCGTTTTTTCTCTCCCTCCCTCCCTCTCTCCCTCTCCATGGAAGATAAAGTAACAAAGTCTATCTAATACTTTTTCTGGATCTCAGTAGCCTCTACTCCTCTGATTGGACTGCTGAAGGGTGAAGCAAAAACGTCCTCTCAAAGCTTCTTTTTAAAGAGGGCTCAAAACCTCAGGGAATTCTACATATCCCTCCATCTTATATTCAGCTTTATCACCCTCACGATGCTCTAGGGAACCTTCTTCCTACCCTCACCTCACTTCACTTTTCACCTTTTTGTGTGTGTGTTTTTTTGAGGTCAGGGACTGCCTTTCTTTCTCTTATTTGTATCCCCAGTGTCTGACACATAGTAAGCTCTTAATAAATGTTCACTATATTGCACATCTCTCTCTTCTTGTTATCTGCCCTCTGCAAGATTTCCTACCTAAGATTTCCTAAGTTTCAAGCAAGAATCATATCTGTAGTAGTTAACTGTGTCCTGCTAATTAATTGTTGATTACCTCATTGTTATGTTAATATAATATTCAAAGTATTACCTAAAGGCTTAATTTGTAAACTGTAAAAATTTTAATAACAGGTTTGGAACAGGAC
>CM053622.1:245933772-245970054 GCA_028646595.1 Phalanger gymnotis | reverse complement strand
ATACAACCCCAGAAGTGGTATTGCTGGGTCAAAGGGTATGAACATTTTTATAGCCCTTTGGGCATAGTTCCAAATTACTCTCCAAAATGGCTGGATCAGTTCACAACTCCACCAGCAATACAGCAATGTTCCAATTTTCCTACATCCTCTCCAGCATTTATCATTTTCCTGTTTTGTTATTTTAGCCAATCTGACAGGAGAGATGTGGTATCTAAGAGTTGTTCTGATTTGCATTTCTCTAATCAGTAATGATTTTGAGCATTTTTTCATATGCCTATAGATATCTTTAATTTATTCCTCTGAAAACTGTCTGTTCATATCCTGTGACCATTTCTCAATTGGGGAATGACTTGTATTCCTATGTATTTGGCTCAGTTCTCTATATATTTTAGAAATGAGGCCTTTATCAGCGACGCTAGTTGTAAAGATTTTCTCTCAATTTTCTGCTTCTCTCCTAGTCTTTGTTGCATTGGCTTTTGTTTGTACAAAAACATTTCAATTTAACATAATCAAAATTATCCATTTTGCATTTTGTAATGCTCTCTACCTCTTGTTGGATCATGAATTCTTTTCTTTTCCATAAAACTGACAGGTAAACTATTCTTTCCTCTCCCAAACTGCTTATAGTTTCAGCCTTTATTCCTAAATCGTGAACCCATTTTGACTTTATTTTGGTATATGGTATAAGATATTTGTCTATGCCCAGTTTCCTCCCTACCATTTTCCAATTTTCCCAGAAGTTTTTATGAAATTGTGAATTCTTAGCCCAGAAGCTGGCCTCTTTGGGTTTATCAAAGAGCAGATTGCTATAGTTTGTTGACTTCTCCATCTTGTGTACCTAGAGTTCACTTTTCTAAACCATACTTCTAATCACATTTACATTTATAATAGGCACTATTTTCATACAGTTAACAAATTGGCAAGCTGAGGTAAGTTGGCTTAAGACCACGCAGCTAACAAGTTTTCTGATCCATATATTTTCCTAATTTATCTTAATGCCAAATAGTATAATAAATTCTAGAAGAGACACATTTCATTTAAAATGAGACCAGAATAAATTCATTTACACCTGGATCCATTTTCCAAATGGTATTATACAGCATTTCAATTTACAATTTCGATTACTTAGTATTACATTTTATGAAAAGGCTATTTATTTGAGCATTTCATACTATGGGCTCCACTATTTCCAGCCGGTCCATTGTCAAAGATTTTTAAAGTGGCAGTAATATACCCTAATTATCTCATTTAAGAGCACATTGTAATTTCATTCAAATCTGGATTCTACAATCTCAGAAAGAACTCAGCAGTTATCAATTTACTCCTAGCTATCTGTAGCTTTCTCTATTGGATTTCAAATCAAGGCGCAATTTTTATTATTACTATGGCTCACAACCTTTCCACTTAAACAAAGTCAAACTTCCTTAAGTCTTCTCAATATGCTTAAAACTTCTTTTCATTTTTATACATCTCTCTTGTGGTTTGAAAACCCAAACCTTCTTTATTACCTTTCATATTCTTCCCTCAAATCTTTTGTTATTTCTCTTTCCAATCTTCAGAACCCTTTACTCAGACTATACAACTTTCCTTTCTTTACTCAGATCCTACATTTCAACCATATCCTAGACTGCAGTCATTCCACTGAACATTTCCTTCATAATCTTAGCACATATTGTTGTTAAAACCAATGACTTAATAAAACTTTGCTTTCACAAGCTGTATAGTTAATTCAACCTAGGTGATTTTCTTGACTAATTTAGCTTCTCACAATCATGCTCTGTTGCTTGATTAGTTACAATTCAGCTGTCCTCTAGGAAATTAAAGCATTTCAAGTCTCTCTCATTCTCCCAAACAGGGATGCCTATTCCTAGTTCCAATATATGAAGAAGTTTGTGGGACAAATACCTTTTAAAAAATTCATTAAGATGTTCTTAGTAATTACAAAAACTTTTAGGAAGCCTGTAGTGGTTCAGGCTCTTATTAAAGAATAGAAGTGGGATTCTGGGTTCTCCCAGTACTCATTAATGACTTACAAAAAAAAAAACCTGGAGTACTTAATTTAACAATTTACACCTGTCATTTTGTCTACAAAGATCAACTCAAAACATTTTCCCAAATTAAATCATACTTACTTTCTTCTCTTTTCTGCTTACTTTTCTCTTTTCAGAGTCTGGAGAGAGTCAATATTTGTAACTTGTAAGTTAAGAGAGTAGTATTTTTCAATTCTTACCAACTTTTGTTATACAAACAACTTTTTCAATGGTAACATACATTTTAAACATAAATTTCTGAAATTATAAATTGATTGCATTTAAAATCACTATAGAGAAACCTTGATCAAATTGCACATTAAAGGACAAAAAAAATGGTTTTCCAGTTTTAAACACATTGCCCTGATGTCAGATATTGGGTGGGCAATTGTAGGGAACAGAATACCATCAGAGAGCAGAGAATGGTATCCCTAAGTCTTGTTCCCAATAGTTCATAGGTGGATTTAGGGATAATGAGAAAGTGCTGTTCTGGCAGGAAAGAAATTCATCCTCTAGTTGCTGCTTCTCTGAATTAAGACAAAATTCCTTTCAATACTTAGCTTCAGTTAGTAAGTTTGCATTTATTAAGTTTCTACCTTATCAATGGAATAGTTATGTAACTTCTAAAATCGGTAGGAAAAGAGAGTAGAGGGAACACTTGAAGAAAAGCTAGGGCTAGGATTTTGGAGCCTGATCTTTCTCCAGTTTCTGCCTCTCTTTTCCTCTCTCCTGGCTTTCCTTTTCCTCATAGAAAGTGTATAAAGCTGTATATTTGATGTGCTCGATAGGCAAACTACACAAACTTGGTATGGGTTATAGAAATATTTTTAACAATGGATGTAGGTAATGTGAATATCTTGTAAACTAAAGGGGTCTAGACTTGAATATAGTTTAGAACTTTTATATATGTATGTAGGATTCTCATCCTCTTCTTGACTTCTCCAGGTAGAGAGATCAGAGGGAGAGAAAGGTTTGTATCATCTAAAAAAAATTACATCCTGACTAAGCAAAGGGGAGAAGTTTTTAGATGACCTAGTTGCCTGTCCATTTTCTATTTTTTCTAGGTCATTTAAGGGAATCCCTTTAGTTATGCTTTTTTTTGCCATTCTTAGTTTCCATCATATGCTAAAATTCTTAAGCTGACTTAAAGTTCAGTCTTTCAGGTTAATTTCTAATTTGGCCTGTTGAGTAGTCCAAATTCCCTCCTCAGTGTGGGAGAGAGGCTATCCATTAATCTCAATTTCAACTGAGATGTGGGTAGCCTGCTCTTTAAGAATTAAAGGTACAAGACACAATAAACCTCTCTACTTCATAAGTTAATGGGAGTCTGGAGACCGTATCTCCTTCCTTCTTGGCAATAATAATAACAATAACAACAACAACCACCACTCTGAATCGATTATAAAAATGAGTGGGAGTCTCATATATTTTACAGCAAAATTTCTAAGTTCAAAACACACACCAAAAAGTTATTCCTAAATTGATTCCTCCTTCACTTTCATTTGTAAAACTGTCTAGTATACAATTAGATTTTCTAACCCTTCATGCAAGCTTGTTTTTCTCTTATCATTTCTCTTCTATCTGTAGAATCATAAACCAGTTATTTTGGGAAGGGAGTGCTCTTATCTCCCTTAAAACAATTCTAAAGAAGGTTAATCCAATCCTTACATTACCAAACCTGGCTATAGTTCAGCAAAGTAAAGGGAAACGGAGGATCTTTTTTGAAAAATTTAAAGCTTTCTAGATTTGCAGGCAAAGGTTTCCTTCTAAGCTGTGTGTGCACAATTGCATTCACATAGACTCTGAGAACCACACAAACATGGGCACAGAAAAACTCACAGACTGCTATCTGTGAAACAGTGGACAAACAAACAGAAAATATTCAAAGGTGTGTGGTAGTGGCTTTGGGACAAAGCTTGTTTGAATTAAACAAGACAATAGGATAAAAAGGATATGAGGTTCTTACTGGAAGTCTTCCTCCTTATCCCTCCCTACACTTTGAAGTCCCTGCTAATAGGGTAGGTGTGTTTAAACCTCCTTTCTGAGGAAGCAGAAGGAGGAACAGAAGCAGATGAAGTTTGAAAAACACATAGAAGCAAATAAGAATAAATACAGAGCTGATAATGGACAGGATTTTACCCTTAGTTTGTGTTACTAGTTCTCTCCAGTCACACATGCACACACACGCACACACACACACACACGCACACACACACACACACACACACACACACACACACACACACACAGAATTTACTTAACAGTTCACAAAATTAGACAAAAGACTGCAGTGTCCTTAAAAGTAATTTAGTGTGTACACAAGAAAGTCCTCTTTTAGATCAAATTCTGGGACCTGTGTGTATGTGTATGCATGCATATCTGTGTGAGAGAAAGTGTGTGTGTGTGTGTGTGTGTGTGTGATAGAGTGTGTGTGAGAGAAGAGAGTATATGTGTGTGTGAGAGAGAGAGAAAAAGAAAGAGACAGAGAGAGAGAGAGAGAGAGAGAGAGAGAGTAGTTAATATAGAAATTCTTGAGCTCCTCCCTCAAATCTTTCATATCTCTGGAAGACTCAATTTTAGTTTCGTTTTCTTTCATTTGAGATTCCAATTGGCCTAATCATTCCTGGAGGATAAATATTTTAAATCTGGCCACCTTCTTTTCAATTTTGAGTGGATTTTTTTAATGTTTTCTTGGAATGCTGAAAGCGTAGATTCTGTGTTACTCTTAATGGCTTCTAACAGCCACTGATTAAAGAAGTCCTATCCAGGGTGTCCGATTTTTGGCCCTAGTTATTGAGGGACATCTTTAAATAGTTAATTTTATCTTTACCAAAGGACCTCACTGTGGCCAGTAGTTTTCAAGGATCAAATCATAGAACTTGCAAACATCTAAACTGTACTGCAAAGCCATTAGACTGGCTTCCATTCTCCCAGGAGCCACATAAAGTGGACTCTGAATTGTCTATGGGTCTTTAACAGTATTCTCAATTAAAGAGGTGACTCAATCAGCAATGACATGGGAATCTGGATTCAAGCAGGATTCTGTTCTTATCAGTCTAATGGGAAGTGACTAGGGGACTGGGTACAAGGGGCCCATGCTGCTTCCAGGGCCTCCAGAAGCCCAGTACCTTGCAAAACATAATCTCTGATGAATACCACTGCCACCACCAGTTAACATTGAGTCATGAAATAAATCAAACTCTTAAATGGAGGAAAACCCCTCTTTATTAAAATTAAAGATGCCTTTCGTTCCACTTAGGATTTTGATTTATTTCAGGACTGACAAATAAAAAGGGAGAAATCAGTAAAGTAGGAGGAGAACCAAGACAAAGCTCTATCACAAAAGCCCAAAGAGAAGAGATTATGTAGGAGGACTGTTCAAGTATCAAATACTTCAGAGAGGTAAAGAAGAATAAGGATGGACACAAGGTCATTGGATTTGATAACTAAAAGATTATTAGTAATTTTTGAAAGAATAATTTCAATTGAATCTTGAATTTGAAAACCAGACTACTAGGTGTTGGGAACTGAGTGAGAAGTAAGTGAATGTGCTAAGTATAGCTTACTTTTTCCAGGAGTTTAAGTATGAAAGGGAGGAAAAATATAGTACAATAATTTAAATGGGTAGTAGGGTGCAGTGAGAGATTTTTAAAGGTGCTGTGACCATCTTTGGTCACAAATGTAGGTATCACCATGTAGGTAACATGGAAGCATAAAGTAGCTAGGGATAAATTAAAGAATATAGACAATGAGAATTATTATTGGGACAGTTAGCTGAAAGAGAGTAGAGGGGGTGGGATCAAGTATACAAGTAGAGGGGTTGGCCTTGGTAAGAAGATGGACTCCCTCTCCACCAGAACTTGGAGTAAAAGAGGATAAGAGTGAAACTAATGTGAATTGTAGGCTTCATTAAGAGAGGCATTGTTTCCAAAAGTAAGGAAGAAATAGGCTGACCATACTCTGTCCTACTCAGACCACATCTAGAGTATTATGTTTATTTCTGAGTACCAACCTTAAGGATGTTAACAAGCTGAAGTATGTACAGATGAAGGCTACCAAGATGGCAAAGGTCCTCAGTATCATGTCGTATGGGGATCAGTTGAAAGAACTAGGAATGCCATTCCCCCCCCCATGCCAGAAAATAGAAGATTTATTGAGAACATACCAGTTTTCTTTAAGTATTCAAGGGGCTAGCATATAGAGAAAAGATTAAACTTGTTCCTAGAAGTTGGAACTAGGAGCAATGATGGAAGTTGGAAAATTTTGGCTTGATGCAAAGGCAAAACTTTCTAACAATATGAGGTATTGCAAAATGGAATGGATTGTCTCAGGAGGTAATGGGTTCCTCCTCACTAGACACCTTCAAGCAAAAGATTGGTTGATCACTTGTCATTTATATTGCAGAGGAAATTCTCATTGATCTTAAGCATTGGACTAGATGGTGAATGAGGTCTCTATTAACTCTGAATTCCTGTAAATTTGCCTGTCACCTAGAGTCAATACAAGGTAAGAAAGGAAAGATCCAAGTTGCTAAGGGAAGAACTAGTGCATTTGAGTTCCTGGAGATAAGAGAGTGGGCAGAGCCTAAAGAGCAGTGATTAGCAAAAAGACAAACTTTTCCTTAAGAGAAAGAATAAAACAAGTGGATGAGATACATATTACATTTCTTTCTGAAACAGTTATACAAATACGACAATTTAAAGCATGATCTAAAATATTATAACGAATGTTCAAAGAACACATATAAATTCATATTTATTTAAATGTAATGGTTAGAGCAAGAATATTAAGGTTGTCCTATTATATCATGCAACCAAGAAGCTCAAGGAAATACCTTTCATTGTTTCGCTAACAGCAGAAGATCCTCATCCTTAGATTTTTTTTTTATTCTCGCACTACTCCACTGACAAAACTTGAGTGTCTACTACATGAAAATCACTGTTAGGGATTTCAGCTGATTCAGTGATATATAATCACCCCTGCTGTTAAGGAGCATCAATCCATTAGGACAATGGCATTTACTCAAGTAAATGTATTATAATGTATAATGTAACAAGTAAAACAAGACATGTACAAACTACTTTGAGAGTACAGAGGAGAGAGAGAGAGATATTATTTCTTCTTGGAGGAATCAGGAAAAGATGCAGAGAGAAGATAGTGTTTGAGTAAATCCTTGAAGAATGAGCAGAAGGGAGAAAGACCAGAATATTCCAAGCAAAAGCAATAGCGAGATTAAAGGATACATGAAAGAAAGTCATTGAAGAGGAGAAAAATACAGGTTGGGACTACATTATAGAAGATATGAATGGTATGAATGCCAATTTAAGGATTTTGTAATTAAATTTTGGGGTATTGCATAGCCTTTGAAGCAAGGTATCATACATATTCAAAGGTTTGCTTTAAGAAGGTTGCTTCCAAAAGCAAAGCATAGGCTGAATTGGTGTGGAAAGAGATACTAGAGCCAGAGAGGCCAGATAAAACATTAGTGCAACAGCCTAAAAGGCAGCCAGGTGGTGCAGTAGAGTCAGGAAAATTCATCAAATCTGGCCTCAGACATGTACTGGCTGTGTGACTCTGGTCAAGTCACTTAATCCTGTTTGCTTCAGTTTCCTCATCTGTATAATGAGTTGGAGAAGGAAGAAAACCCCAAATGGGGGTCACAAAGAGTTGGACACAACTGAAACAACTGAAGAATAATAGCCTGATGAGAGAAAATAAGGTTCTGAGAGAAGGTATTATCGATGTGAATGGAAAACAGAGTAAAGAGGTGAACAATTTTTCAGAATTAGTATCAGATGAACATAGAGACTAACTAGATATGGAGAGGGAGGGAAAAGAGGAGATGCCCAGATTTTGAGGCTTTATGACTGGGAAAGATGATTAATCTATGAACAGAAATTAAGAAGTTAGGTGATGTATTGAGCTTTGGACAGAGTTAGAGACAATGATAGACTCTGGAGATCTTTTCCATAATCATTTTATATCATAAATTTGCTACCTGAGTCCAAGAGACTGCATCTAGTATGGAGATCATGAATGTGAATCCTTTGGTTATGACCTCTGTACCTTAATCTGAATAAATAAATAGCTTACATTTCTATAATCCTTTAATTTCTTAAATGCTTTCTTTATATAAACTTTTTGGGGTAGGTACTATAATTATTATTTCCATCTTACAGATGAGGAAACTGAGGCTCAAAGTTATAAAGTTAATATATGTCAGAGCCAGAACTGAAAATAGATGTTTCAACTACCAAAGCAGTGGTCTTTCTAACACATAATGCTATCATTATTTGTCATATTTATAAATGGACCTGACATTTGGACCACCAATATGGGTCAGTTAGAGGGAAAATATGAGAAAAACATTTGTCTAAATTGTTGTTAAAAGTTGGATACAACTTCTAAGAATGAGACACTTGCAGCTGGGGCATTTTGACTTGGTTTATATGCCAGCGCATACTTCAGATTGAGCTAATGAATTTGAGCTTTCAAATAAGGATTGCCAGTGGATGTAACAGAATTCCAGCTAAGCTATTTATCCTCAAAGATGATGCTGTTAAAGTGCTGCACTCAATATGCTACCAAATTTGGAAAATACTCATTGGTGGCCAATCCTGAAGAAGGGCAATGCTAAAGAATGTTCAAATTACTGAACAATTGCACTCATTTTATAGCTTAAGATGCTTCAAGCTAGGTTTTAGCAATACATAAAATGAGAATTGCCAGAGGATCAGGCTGGTTTTTGAAGAGGCAAAGGAACTAGAGGCCAAATTGCCAATATTCACTAGATTACAGAGAAAGCAAGAGAGTTCCAGAAAAAAAAACCTGCATCATTGGCAATTCTAAAGCCTTTGAGTGTTTGGATCACAACAAATGTGACAAGCCTTTCAAAGAGATGGAAGTAACAGATCCTCTGACTTCTCTCCTGAAGAACTTTAACCTGAAGGTTAAGAAGCAACAGTGAGAACCAAACATGGCACAACCGATGGTTAAAAATTGGAAAAGGGGTAGAACAAGGCTGTGTATTGTCATCTTATTTATTTAGCTTATATGGAGAGTACATAATGCTAAATGCCAGGTTGGATGAATCAAAAGCTAGAATTAAGGCTGCTGGGAAAAATATCAATAATCTCAGACAGGCAGATGATAACACTCTGATGGCAGAAAGTGAGAAGAATTATGAAGCTTCTTGATGAGGGTCAAAGAGGAGAGTGTAAAAGCTTACTTGAAGCTTAACACACACACATACACACATACACTAAAATCTTGGCAACTAGTCCCATCATTTCCTGGCAAATGGAGGGAGAAGAAATGGAGCCAGTGTCAGATTTTATGTTCTTGGTCTCAAAGATAAATGCAGATGGCAACTGCAGCCATGAAATTAAAAGACACTGTACTTGCTTCAGCAGCACATATATTTAAATTGTAATGATACAGAGAAGATTAGCATGGCCCTTGTGCAAGGATGACCTGAAAATTTGTGAAGTATTCCATATTTGGGGGAAAGACAGCAATATGACTGAAAAATTTTACATCAAATTTCTCTGATAAAGGCCTCATTTCTCAAATATATAAATTTATAAGACTACAGGACATTCTCTAATTGATAAATGGTTAAAGATATGAACAGACCATTTTCAGAAGAAGAAATCAAAGCTATCTATAGTCATACAAAAATGCTCCAAATGACTATTGATTAGAGAAATGCACATTAAAACAACTCTCAGATACCACCCCACATGTAACAGATTGGCTCATATGATGGAAAAGGAAAATGACAAATGTTGCAGAGGATATGGGAAAATTATGACACTAATGCATTGATGGTAGAATTGTGAACTGATTCAACCATTCTGTAGAGCAATTTTGAGCTATTTCCAAAAGGTTATAAAACCATGCATACCCTTTGACCCAGCAATGCCACTACTAGGTCTCTATCCCAAAAAGGTGAAAAAAAGGAAAAGGACTTACATGTACAAAAATATTTATAGCGCTCTTTCTGTGGTGGCAAAGAATTGGAAATTGAGGGGATGTCCATCAACTGAGGAATAGCAGAACAAGTTGTGGTATATGAATATAATGGAATTTCATTGTGCAATAAGAAATGATGAGCAGGATGGTCTCAGAAAAACTTGAAAAGACTTACATGAACTGATGCAAAGTGAGATGAGCAGAACCAGGAGAACATTGTACATAGTAACAGCAATCATCTGTGAATGACTTAACTATTCTCAGCAGTACACTGATGCAAGACAATTCTGAAGGTGTTATGATGAAAAATGTTATCTTCAGAGAAAGCACTAATGGAGTTTCAATGCAGATTTAACCTTTTTTCCCCTTTCTTTACTACTCTGTTTTGTCTGTGCTTTCTTTTGCAACATGACTAATATGGATATATGTTTCGCATGACTGCACATGTATAACCTATATCAAATTGCTGGCCTTTTGAGGTGAGGGGAAGGGAGAGAATTTGGAACTAAGAATTTTTAAAAGAATATTAAAAATTGTTTTTTCCATACAATTGGAGGAATTAAATATTAAATAATTTTTAAATGAGTAGAAAAAAAGAAATCAAAATATGCTTGCTCTTTGGAAGAAAGCTATGACAAATCTGATCAGCATACAAAAAGCAGAGACATCACCTGCTAACAAAGGTCTATTCAGTCAAAGCTATGATTTTTTTCCAGTAGCAATGGGTAGCTGTGAGTTACATTACAAGGACAGTCAAGTGCTTCAGAATTGACATCTTCAAATCGTGGTGGTGGAGAAGGCTTTTTTGAGAGTCTCTTGGACAGCAAGGAGGTCAAATCAATTAATGCTCAAAGAAATTAATTCCGGCTATTCACTAGAAGTTCAAATACTAAATCTGAAGCTTAAACACATTGGTTACATAATAGCTGGGACTCATTGGAAAAGATCTTGATGTTGGGAAAGTTTGAAGGTAAAAGAAAAAAGCGACAGCAGAGGATGAGACAGATAGTGTCATGGTAGCAACAAACATGAGCTTGGAGAGACTTCGGGAGAAAGTAGAGGAGAGATGAGCCTGGCATGCTATGGTCCACAGGGTCATGAAGATTCAGACATCAAACAACAACAAAAATGTCAAAGGACTAATGTACTTTTTACAATGAGATAAGATCTGATAAGAAACAGCAAATTAATAGATTGTGTCTTTGTGAACTACTTTGTTCCTATCCTAATAGTTTGTTTATTCAATTGATAGCTAATATCCTAATTAGTGACTGCTGACATATAAAAATTTTCTTGAGTGGGATAGATTGATATTTTCTTTAAAACCACAGCTAATTTTACAATTCCCCAAGCTACAATTAGCAAATATTACTAAGCACTTATTGTGTGCAGACCACTGTGCTAAGCTCCAGAGGAAATAATCATTTTTGTGCATGAAAATAAGACTGAGATAAGATGCCATTCCTGCCCTCAAGCAACTTAGATTCTGATAGCATAAGCAATAGAAAGTAGATCATTAAATTGACAGCAGCAATGAAGAAGAAAGTGAATGAAAAGTGGAAGCATGAGACCCCCAAATCATCTAAGGGTTAAAGGTGCTATTTCTTAAAGTGAACCTACACCAGTTCATAAATCCCTTAATATCAAAATGCTGATCTACTAAATGAGGCAGCATGACCTGGTGGATAGAGACTCAGAGTCAGGAAGATTGTAATACAAATTCGGCCTCTAACACTCTCTGTGTCTTCATGAACAAATCACTTATCACTTAACTGCATCTCAGGCGTCTCCCTAAGACTTAGCTACTAAGTAGTTGTTACCTTGCAGGAGGTTTCCGAACTAAAAAAAATCACTAACATGATGTATTTTAAAATGTGCTATATGTCAATAAATAGGGCATGAATATAGAGACAGACCAGAGTAAATGTGTCAACATTTTATTCTAGAAGGATTTCATGCAATAGGAAGAAATATTTCAGTCACAAAAAATGAACAACAGGAAGTATGTAGTATTAAATCCAGGGTAACATAAAGTTCTTGACACTGGAAAAAAGGAAAATCACCTACAAGTTGCTGGCCTTAACAACCCTGTGTGAAGGAGGTTGAGATCTGAACAGTAGGGACATGCTGGTTCCAGGAAGGAAGAAGTAGGTGTGCTGGATTTGGAGAAGGAAGTATACAGCCCTCCAGATGGCAGACATAACAGCTAAAGGAGAAATCACAGGAATTCAATACGCATTTCTCTTTTTGCCAAAGCAGCAGCCTGCCCAGGTCTGTTCAAGATTTAATATTTTAAATTCGAGGTGAAACTGTAACTTTAATTATACATTTGGAATATTTGAAAATTAAGACCCTGCCTCTGGCTACAAAGAGCATCTGGAAGAGAATATGTAAGGGAACCTATTCCTTCTGCAAATCCCATGAGATGGATTCAATTTCTTTTTTAAATTAATAGCTTATCTGTTAGTAACAATTCAGCTTACAGAGCAACTATTAACACGATGAAGCACTGCTCCCATGTGTTGAACAAATTGCCTTTACTCTATCAAACCAAGTTTCCTGATCCACTTTTGGCTTACTACAACTTGTTTGAAGCTTGCCCTTGGCCCTCTTTGTTAAATCAAGTGGGCAGGAATAAAGTTAAAGGAATTCAAGCATTAAAAAATAATTTTAAGTTATACAATGTACTCTGTTAGTATTCTGGAGGGCTGTCTCTTCTTAGTAGTCTGCAGTGGTTTTCAAATACAAATGAAAACGTATCTTTCACAAAGTACAGATGAAATCGACTTCCTTATCTAGTCATAAGTAATTCTCAAAGTTCAATTCTGTCAATCTTATTGTAAACATTTATGTAATATCTAAAATGTATATTTAGTCATGAATTGGTCTGTGAATTTATTGAAGCTATATTTTGTAGCTATCTAGCTTGACAAAACATATCTGGCAATTGATCTTTGGTTTGTGGCATAATCATGTCATCAGTGTGTTGCCTTAACTCTCTAACAGGGAATATAGAACCCTTACACAGAAGTGGCTCTGTCCTTTCATGAATACTAAGTAATTATGACTTACTGATTCCTAAGTCTACATGACTTTGGTTACTTTCCATTGGTAATCAGCACCATGAAAATCCCTACAGTGAATCTCAACAGACCTCGGGGAATGTACTTTATCCATTTACGTCATTTTCACTTACTCATCTGTTCTATAATAACAGACTGAATACACCTTTCGTTGTATATAGAAATGAACAACTTCACATTTTTGTTGACTTTATGGCACATGAAAATACATATTAAAAAGACACTTTCTGCATTAGTTCAAATTTACTGAGGAGTAGGGTCAGTTGACAGAAAATAACTTTTTACTGTTGGTTTTTGTGGCCAATGGACTTACCAAGCTAAATTGTTGGCAATAGTGTCAACAATAACAATAACACCACTGCAAGACCATTTCATTTTTTAATTAAAACATTACTAACTTTAAAACTTTTTGCCAAGGACATGTTATAATTTAGCTTGATTTGGTTTGTTCTCAAGTATAAGAAACATACTTTTCATGATTATGGGAATTTGTATTAAACCAAGGGTCAATTTGGTCTTGAGATCTAACAATAGATGGTAGATGTTTTGAGGGACAGCTAGTTGTTAGGCTATCACTGTCCTTATTGTGTTTTCAATTAAATATGGCACCTCAAATGCCACGATGCCTGTTAAGGACGGCTCAGGACATTGGTTCTGTCTATGAGTTTTGATTTCCATCCACTGTGCCAATCCACTAACACTATTTCCTTTCAAGCTTGTAACTATTACAAGGAGATGCCCAATAGCAGTCTTGGATCTTGTTTTACTTTTGAAATCTGATAGAATCATTAGTGAACTGGTAAGACTAAGGTCTCTAAACACAGATCATTTCTTTACCTTTCCTTACTTTTTATAATTCAAAATATTCTCTGTTTGAATTTCAAAGCCAAATTCATTAAAAAAAAAGTGCCATCTATGCTATACTGCGTAATTCCAGATATTGAGTACAAAAGTTCTGAGACTCATTCAGAGTGGCCTGAATGGGTCAATATCATAGCTAACTGACTACATCCATGGAATACAGCAATGTAGGGACTAAAATAGGGCTTATGCAAGAGAGAAAGGAGAACATCAGGGTTAATGTTGCCTATTATGACTATTAGGAAGTGTGCTATCATGGATAGGGAGAAGATAGAGTCAAGATAACCTAGGTTCAAGACCTGTGTCTTATACTTGATGACTGTGAGACTTTGGTCACATCCTTTTACTTTTCAGTGCCAGAGTAATTCTCTAAAACTAATCTAAAGAATCCTTGTCAGTCTGAATTGGTAAATGCTTTCTCACTGAGCAGCTCACTTTAGAAATTAAATCTCAGCTTTGTATTATGATACTAACTTGGCAATTACAATTTATTGATCCTGAAAACAATACTTTGTTTCTGACAGTTAATATAAGGATCATTTAATCCATGACAGAAGCAAGGAACTATAGAGAAGACAAGTCCAGGAACTCTCTGGCTACATTTACTCATTACTAGAAGGAATGGGATCCCTATAGGACTGAAAACTGCTAGGGACTTTAGCAATCTTCTACTAACCCATTTATATTACTAATGAAATTGAGGTTGAGACATTCGGAGAATTTCTACTTCCTCGATGTCATGTAGGTAGTAACTAACAGCGATGGCATAAATTTATGTCATTTGACTCCAAATCAAGTGCTTTAAAAAAAAAAGGCATTAAAGATTATTAATGGAAGAAAGGGGAATTTGCTGGGATAGGCAACATCTGCTTAGCATCTCCAAAAATTGTGAGATTAAGTGGAACCCACTCTAAAATTACAACTTGTATTTGTGTAACTCCATGCAATTTTCAACTTTTTAAACTTATATTTACTATATATATTAACATATAATGTACGTCATATGTAATATGTAATTATAATAATCTCATTTGATCTTCATAATAATCCCATGAAGTATGGTAAGTACTATTAATATCTATTTTATAGATGAAGAAACTGAGACCCAGAAATAATAATGAATATAAATAAATGAATTGGATATGCTAAAAAATGGTAGAGTCTATAGCATTTTATGTCCTATTATAGTACTCTCTAACACTCAAATGATGGGTAATGTCTGATTTGAAGTATGGTTTAAATGAATATTAGATAAGTATGGGTTTGGTCCAAATGGATAAGTTTGTTATCAAGAACATTTTAGTAATTAGACAAAAGAAGGAATCATAGAGTAAGGAACTGCATTTGGAATCAAGAAGTTCTAGACTCAAATTCCACCTCAGTAACTTTCTACTATTTCATTTAACCTTTGGCAACCTTCATTTCTTCATTTGTAAACAGAGGGTGTTGGAACTGGTAATCTTATAGGTACCTAATTTTATGATTCTAAGATCTCCAAGGCTTTTTTTTTTTATCTCGATGGCTAAATTTTATTTTATTTTTTTTCTCAAACAGCTTCAGAGCAAGACCAGTGACACCATTGTTCTCCGCTCAGGAGTTCCCTTGTTCCAAACATGTGCATGTAGGATGTTAGCTTTCAAAATCTTGAATTTTGGATTGTTATGTCTAGTTGTGTTAAGTTGTACCTTGCTCTGGTTCTCTTTTCAACCCCTTCCCTTTTAGTTAGTATAGTAAGTTTTTAAGTAGCTAGTATAAAGTAACAATAATAAGAAGGTAGACTGCAAAGGGAAACATGGAAGTCATTTAGGCTGTTCCATAATTTAAGGAAGCGTAATGGTTACTTGCAAACTGTGTCATAAATTAGGGGAGCATAGGAGCCATTAGAAACTGTCTCATGAATTAATTAAGGCCATATCCTGAGACTATGTCCTTAATCAAAGGAAGCCAGCCAGGCCTTACTGTAAGGACCCCTCAGCCCTGATAACTGCCCAGCCTGGAAACCTCAGATAAGCTCCAGGTATCTACTAGCAAACAATCAAATATTATGGTGTTGCAGATAACTTTGAGATGATATGGATGTGTTAATGGATTAACCCTAAAATGGCACAGATATAAGTCAGTCTGTCCCCTACCAAAACTGTAAAAATAAGACCCCAAACTCTTGCCCACTCCCAGCACTCCTTCATCAGCTATGAGTCCACGATGCCCCAGTGCTCTCAACTCCAATCCATGGTTATATAAATGACTGTCTGTGCCTCTCCCTTTCCTATTTTCTTCCCCACACTACCTGCCTCCCTCCATCATCCCAGTCCTATCTCACTGTCTTTGTACCTCAACACCATTTTCCTTTGTATTATTTCTGCCTTATTAAGATGTGATTGAAACATTACTCCCCACTTGCTGCCATTATGGTCTTTTCCCAAGAGTGTCCAAAGAACTAAGCATGCCTGTCTCCCACTCAACCCAGAAGAACTCTCTTGTGGTTTCACTCTCTTAAGCACAATGAATAATTCCATAAATTAAGGGGCAATTCACTAGTTAGGGGGATAATACTCCTATCTAGATGAAAATGAAACTACAAGAATAAGGCTGTTTTCCCTTTAGTTATGAACCTTTGAAAGATCCTAAACATTAAAAAAAGCTTATCCCTTCCAGCCAAGTGCTCTCTTACACAGGCATCTATAGTCACTGTGTGCAAAGCAGAATCATGAAAGAGGACCTAACAATCTTAGAAGTATTATATATATACATATATATATACATATGTGTGTGTGTGTGTGTGTGTGTGCAAGCGCATGTGTGTGTATAAAATAGGTCTTCAGAAGGCATGGCTAAGGGTTTTATGAGTTTTCTACCTGTTACTTCATGTCTTGCTTATGAGATCCTGTGCCTGCTGTACTAAGATGATTCACAATAGTGTTTTCTATGCTTGTTTGTAGTCACCCTCAGTGACAGATCCTCACTGCCCAGCCCCCAAACCAGAATGTTTCCTAAATCAGTGGAAGAGAACGTGAATTCCCCTTTTACAGCAATTCATTTAAATAGGAAGTTAACCCTCGGAATGTCCGCCTTGATAACCAACTGCTCCTGAAAGTGTCCAGAGTCAACCTTAATGTGGAATTTTCCCCCAACAGTGCCAAGAGCTCTTGAAGGATTGAATTATTCAATACATACATCCTAGTGTCAAGATCACCTGAAAGTCGAAGCATTCTAGATGCACATCTTAGTTTAACAGTGAAATGCCTGTGGCCAGTAAAAATTGGTGGAATAAATCTGCATGGATGACCCATCTAGGAGATTTTCTGATTCCTGTTCTCTTCTACAGAATGTAGGTTCCTTGAGAGTGGAGACTGTTTCATTTTCGTCTTGTAATAATCATAAGGACCTAGCACAGTGTCTAGAAGAGACTATGCTAATTGAATGAATGAATCATATGATGTGATGATCTTTGTTACAAAATCACACCTTCAAGAAAAGAAGAAAAAAAATTGTGAGCACTATGACTACTCAGCCTGGAAGCACATTTTTCCAAGGGTTGGGTGTTATATACCTACTGAGGCTGCCAAGGAAGACTAGTCTGATAGGGATTCAGTCTTATATACTGACTTGATGAATTGTGTTGCACTAAAGAATACGAAAGAAGCTCTACAATATGCTATTGATGTCCTTGGCTTATCATTGGGCAGGAGGTTGAACAGATGAACCCCTTATTATCTCTTTTTCAGAGTCATCCTTTAACTTCCCTCATCCTATTATATATCTAATGAATTGCCAAGTTTTGTCAATTCTACTTTTGCAACATTCTTCTCTCCGCTGACACAGTCATTTCCTTTCAGGTCCTCATCACCTCTTCCCTGGACTACTGCAATATTCCACTGACTAATCTGATTCTAGTCTTTCCCATGTCCAATTGGGCCTTCACATAGCTGACCAAATGATATTCTTCATTAAATACTTGTATAAAAAACTGTTCCCCTGCTCAAAAAGCTTCAGTAGTTCCATATCTGTAGGAACAAATCCAAACTCCTTTATCCAGCGTTTGAAAGTCCTTCATACTCTAATTCCAATTTATCTTTCAAAATTTATTTTTAACTACTCCCCTACATACACATACTATATTGTTGCTTTTACATGCCATGCCATCTCCCATTTTCTGGCCTTTCCATAGGCTGTCTTCCATTCCTGGAATTGTTTTTCTTCTCGGTTCCACCTCTTTGAATAACTCCAGTGAAGGTTCCCCTCAAGTGCCAATCTCGATGTAAGATCGTTCTTGGTTACCCTGTTGTGAGTGTTTATATTCCTACCACCCTGAAACTATTTTGTATAGAGTAAACCAGAAGTCTCAATTCAGTTTAAAGCTACCAAAACTTAAAAGAAGGAAGCACAGAATAATGGACTGCACTAGGAATTAAGAAGATCTAGGTTTAAGTTGTACCTTTAAAGATTAAAACTGTGGGACGACTTTTGTGACATCCTGTATGTAATATAGTATGTATTTGCTTATTGTCAATCATATTCTTCCTCCTTCAGTAGACTGTAAGCTACTTGAGGGAAGAGACTATGAGTTTTTTGTCTCCGTATTCCCAGTACCTGAACAGTACATAGACAATTAAAAATTCCTGTCAAATTAAATTAAATTAAAATTCATTATGGGTTGGCATCAAAACAGCCGAGGCCTCACTCTCTGTGCATTTCTCATTTCTTCCTCTCATGGCTTCCTCACAATTTGGAAAGCTTCTATAAATTTCTAGGGGAAAATAAGGTTCCAAATATGGAGTCCATTCTCTCTTACTCTACCTATGTTCTCTTGGGTAAGTGACTTGGCCTCTATGGTCCTCAGTTTCCTCATCTAAAATAAATGATGGAATTAAATAATATTTAAGGTCCCTTCCAGCTTCGAGTCTATGATACTAGATCGTTTAGTCCAATTTCTCTAATTTTCTGAGGAAACTGAGGCCCAGTGCTGTTAAGGGACTTAGAGAGTAAATGACAGAGTCAAGATTGAACTACATTTCCTCTAGTCCCAGGATGAGTACTCTTTTCACTGTTCTACACTATCTATGTTAGAAATGTGGGGCCAATGCAGAATAACTTTTAGAAGAGTGAGAAACTGATATCTGAGAGTAACTTGGGCACTGGGAAAAACTAGCCTCAATATGAAATTCATTTCACTTTTACCTTTCTGCCAAGAGGCTACCTGACAGAGAGAACAGAGAGCCAGGAGTTCAAGTAGGGACAGTTACACTTGAAAAAAGGCAACTGGAAAAAAATGCCAAACCACAACCATCTACACACTAACCTGGCCCTGTAGAATCCTAATTCCAGTAACACCCTTGGAAGGCATCCATCCTTCCCAACGGCTCTCTCCCAAGACTTCCTGAGCCAAGGAGCTCCTTCTTTTTTGTAAAGGGACACAGAAGCACAGCCTTCAATAATATGGCATAGCCGCAGATTGCTGTGGACCAACTAACCCCGTGTGCATCTAGAAAAAAAATATACTATCTCTTTTGGATCAGAAGGCCTCAGGCTATCCTGAGCAAAAGATTCAAACATCCTCAAGTTTTACAAACACCTCTAAAGATGCAAATCTGAGAATAACAAAATTTATCCGCAGGCTCATTTGTTTCTAAAACATATATCTTTTTTATTTTCTAAAACATTTTTTCTTGCTTGAGGCATATTCCTGAAAATTTGTTATTTAAAACATCATAAAATGATATTTTGCATGCACTCAGTTAATTTGTTAGCAAAGAAGTTTTGTCACAAATCCTTCTAATAAACAAACCTCCCCTCTCCACCCAAAAAAAACACCCCATCAATAGAAAGACATCTGTTAATGATGTCTATATATGTATCTATAAATATATATATAGGATTTTTTAAAAATTATGTAATGTTTTATGAAAGTATAGAAAAAATCTTCAAATTAATCTACCGTGATTACCTCTCCCTATTATAATGATATATGGACTTTTTAAAAGTTACATAACGTTTTGTGAATAGCCCTGGATCATTCCAGAACACATTTAGGATTGGCTGTGAGAAGAACCACCATTACCAGGGAATCCCAACCCTTCCTTTTCCCCAACTCTTGGCTTCTCTTTTTCTCTAAGTTGCTTTTCTCTTCACATGGTTTAGATGAGATGACAGCCAACAACTCAGTTCCTTTTGATGAAATAGTGGATCAACAGGCCTTGTCACTTACCCTGAGATCTTCCATGTCCTACCATCTGCCCTGTCTCTATGCTCTACAACCCCATGTCATCACCTTAAATACATATACAACTTGAGTCCCTCTGGGTCTTGCCATCTGCCCCACTGCTGAATCTGAGAACCTCTGGGCTTTTCCATCTCCTCTTTTTTCACTTATTGTCTTTCCCAATACAAGTGTAGACTCTTGAAGAGGAAGGACTTCCTGGCTTTTTCAGTTTGTATCTCTAGAGCTTATCAAAGTGCTTAGAACATAAAAGCACTGTATGAATGTGTTTCCATTCATTCAATTATTCACTACAAAAGATAACCTTGTAAGGATATAATTCACTAATCCAAAAGAAGAATTTTCCCTTTTATAAGAGTAAAACAGTGAGTCAAAATCTCTCTACCCTACCCATGTGATTCTTTTATCAGGTGAGAATGCATCTTGATTATTCATTGAGCATGAACAAGTCCTGAACACTTATCCAGGTACAACATGAAGTCTATTTATATTGTTTGGAGAAACTTGGTCACATGTTCTGGGGCCTCAATGAACCCTTTGAGCTTCTTAGAAAAGAGACATTGAAGCAAAGGGAAGGAGAGCATTCCACTTAGACTCCAAAAACACTTGCAAGAGCTGTGAGCTAATCCTTTGCCACACCTGCTCTAAGCTGACCCCACCTTACCCTTAACTCTATATGTACTTGGTGGAGAGTGTGTCATGGTCTTTTCTAGGAGGACAAAAATGTTCTCTACCTACTGTTTTCTACCTACTCCTTTCTAAAACTGAGTTAAATTTTGTAGACTAATTTATATCAACTGATATGCCAGTAAAGGCTATAAGAGATAGCAGTAGAAATCTGACCCATTAGGCTTACCTCTAAAATCTTGAAGTGAGAAGAGAAGTAAGTACCCACACTTTGTGGATAAGATTCATCAGATAGAGTAGTAACTGGGATGGTCATCCCAGACTATGTGCTAAAAAATGGAACGAAAAAAGTCACCCAAGAGTAAGGCTATTTGGACTTATTCTTGTTTATAGTACTCTTTCAATTTTGTTGTCTTTGATAATATTGCCCTATACATTGTTATTATAAAACCAAGGTGGGGTACTACAAAGGCAATATAGGAAAAATAAATACATTGTGAGGCTGGAGAGAGTACTTTAAATTAGGGAGATCAGTACAGACTTCCTACACTTGGTGGCAACTGAGGTCAAGGCTCACCTGAAAGGAAATTAACAATTCTGAGAGTTTAGGAAGAAATATATACTGTTAATGGTTAACTTTGCTATCAAAAAAGGACACTTTGAGCAATAATTAATTCTATGACTATGAACTACATCCTAATTAACATCTTCTTTTCCATCACTATTGCCTCTTAAATGCATCAGCCACCCTTTACTTTCTTTAGCAACCATTGCTAGCTTAAAAAGGGAAAGAAAAGAGAAAAAAAAGATTATTCCCTTAACAATGTCCTACAGTTGCTTAACATAAATTGCTATGTTTCATCTATTTTGTTTTCCCCCACCATGGTTTAAATAAAAACAAAACAAAAACCATGGGAAATATTTTAATTCATATAAAATGGACATTTTCTTTTTGTATAAATATATATCGTATATGAACTGTTTAAGCTGGTAAAAATGTGAGTAGATAAATTGCTCCCTCTTCTGGTAGATCAGGATATTGTACATTTTTAATCTGTTGAAAATTTTCAGTGTTTATCTTTTGGTAGATTTAATCATTAAAAACAGAAAAGAGGAAGGAGAAAATTTTATTAAAATGTTCTT
Organism: Phalanger gymnotis; assembly: GCA_028646595.1. Lineage (NCBI taxonomy): Eukaryota > Metazoa > Chordata > Mammalia > Diprotodontia > Phalangeridae > Phalanger > Phalanger gymnotis. Next base: position 245,948,119 of record CM053622.1, on the reverse strand, counting down.
CAATCTAACAGTTATATTATGACTTCAGGAATCTGGCTTATAAATAGAAAGAAACAAGAAATACCAGAAGGAACGAAGGTTAGTGTCAATCACTTTAGAACTTTGCATTCCTTCAGATTGATGAAACAATGAATTTAGGTCTCAGGAAGGGCTAGATCACCTATTCTGTAGTTATGACTGATTCTCTAGCCAAAATATCAGCTCTTATCCTTGTGATGTTAAGCTTTCCTTTAACTTCTTTGATTCTAAGTTTCTTCATCTCTAAGATGACCATAAAACTTTTGATAATGACTTTCTATGGAGATTTAACTTTTTCAAATTACTTTCCACATATTAGCTTATTTGATCCTCACAATCACTTCAAGTGATAGGAAAGACAGGGATGGACTAGATGATCTCCAAAGTGTCTTCTGGCTCTGAATCCTTTGAGCCTATAAAAACATTACAATATTCCATGGGATTTTTAGATAATTTATAGAATAAGATTTATTTTCTCAGGCTTCTCAAAACAGTTGGACTATGAGGCTTAGATTGTGAGCAAAGAGAAACTTACCCTGAATGCTGGTACTGCATAACTTGCCTATGCAAGAAGGGAAAAGAAACATCTCAAAATTTTTCAAGGAGATGGGTGGTAGTGGTGGTGGTGGAAGGGTATCCCTCTTTCTGCAAAGTGGCAAGAATAATAATGCTACCTCTGCAAAATAAGCCCTGAGAGGATCACTTTGCTGGAAGTAAACCATTCAGTTTTTACAAAAGAAGTAATTCAACAGGAAATGCCTAGCAGATCTTTTAAGTTTTTCTAAACCTTTTCATTCTTCCTCCCATGATTCTTCTGGCCTTCAACCTCTCAGCTGAGAACCTTCCTTGTGTTTCATTGAAAAAATTGATGCCATTACTGAGAGCTCCTACTTCTCTCTTATTCACTTTATATAACTAAGATGATTTTTGCCATTTTTTCCTCATTCACTCTTGTTTCATATGAAGCAGTGGCGTTTCTCCTGGCCAAAGCTAACCCCTCTATATGCATAAGGGATTCAATTCCATTTTGTGTTCTCCAGAAGATTGTCCCTTCTATCATCACCACTCTCTCACTTAAATCCAATCTCTTCTTATCTGCTGGCTACCTCCCTGCTACCTAAAGACATGCTAATGTTTTCCCCATCCTCAAAATAACTTCACTTGATACATCCTTTCTCTGTTAGCTATTATCCTACAATAATTTTCCCTTTTCTGGATAAACTCTCTGAGAAAGCTATCTATAATTGATGCCTCCCTTTCCTTTCTTCTCACTCCCTTGATTTTATGCTGTCTGGCTTTGGATCTCATCACTCAAATACAATTGCTCTTTCTAAAATCCCCAGTGATTTCTATATGCTAAATCTAGTGGCCTTTTCTCACTCTTCATCTTTCTTGACCTCTCTGCATCCTTTGATGGTGTTGATCCCTTTTTTTCAACCTTTTCATCCCTTCTTCCATGACTCCTCTGCCTCTCAACCTCTCAGCTAAGAACTTTCAGAAATTATTAGATATACATTCTAATATGAGCTATCCTGAGTGTCATAACTGTTCTCTAGAAAACAAACCTGTTTGATCTTGGTTGTCTTTGGCCCTCCCACGTTCTCTTTTTAAAAATATGATCATAAGGAATTCAGAGCAGCCTCTTCTTTTAACCTACTGTTCATGTATTTATTTCTTCATGTACTCTTTAGTCTAATTGAAAAGTAGAGTGATGGAGTGGAAAGTGATTCTAAATTATATTTAATAAGAATGTGGAAACAGGCAAGTCAAAAGATCTAAGCCTCTGTTTCTTCATCAGTGAAATGGGGCTAAAAATATTTTGCACTACTGATCTTCCCAAGTAGTATTAGAATACTTAGGGGGCAGAGCCAAGATGGTAGCATGAAAACAGGGACTTGTTTTAGCTCTCCCACAAATCCCTCCAAACACTGTAAAAATGACTCTAAACAAATTCTAGAGCTATAGAGCCCATGAAATCACAGAGTGAAACAAGTCTCCAGCCCAAGACAGCCTGGATGGTCTCTGGGAAGGGTCTATCACTCTGTACCAAGAGTAGAGTACAGCCTAGCATGGGCTGCACCAGGACAGACCAGATAGGAGCATACCAGCCAGAGACCACCTCATGGCACTGAATCACTGAGCTGTGGCTGTTTCCAGAATTCTCAACCCCCAAACACCAAAGACAACTTAGCAGGTCAGTGAGGAAACTCTGTTGGACCTGGGTGAGAGAAGGCCAAGGTCTGGCCCCAGCTCCAGGGCTGTGGAGGTGGCTGCAGCCTCTGCAGCAGAGGCCATGGCTACTTCCAGAGCTCCAGACCCCCAGAATGAGGGCAGAATCAAGTGACTGATCGGGGTGGGAGTGCAGGGATCTCTTTGCACTGAGGCAGGATTCTCTTGCTTCTCCCTGCTTGGATCTGGGTCACAGTCCTGCCTGGTGGTCCTGGTGGGGTGCAGGGGAGGCGGAGGAGGAGCGCTGGTGAGAGAGCCAAACCCCTGAAACTTGGGACAGAGCACTCTCCACTCTGGAAGGAGAGTTCTACCTTGGCAAAAAGCTAAAAAGTCAAGTAATTGGCTGGAAAAATGAGCAGACCCCATAAAAACTTCATACTATAGAATATTACTTTGATGACAAAGAATATCAAAACACATCCAGAAAAAGACAACAAAGCCAAAGATCCTACATAAGAAGCCTCCAAGACACATATGAATTGGTCTCAAGCCATGGAAGAACTGAAAAAGGATTTTGAAAATCAAGTAAGAGAAGTAGAGGAAAAATCAAGAAGAGAAATGAGAGTGAAGCAAGAAAATCATGAAAAATGAATCAACAGCTTGATAAAGGAGACTCGAAAATATGAAGAAAATAAAACCTTAAAAACAGACTAACCCAAATGGCAAAAGAGGTCCAAAAAAAACAATGAAGAGAGGAGTGTCTTAAAAAGCCAAATTAGCCATGGATCCTGTGCCTTTATATCATCTTTCACCCTCTTGCTCATTTACAAACCTTTTGTTAAGAAGTATAAAAATGCTACCAAAGATTGAACAGCCATTGCTATGACATAACTTCCTCATATTAGCAGCATTAAAAAGAACATTATACTGTGAATCAATTTGGAGAGTTCTTTAGAAAGAACCCAGATGCTATCTGTTCAATTTTGAATTTTGTCTACACTGTTATACAAAAACTGCCTCAATGCAGCTGTTGCCATCTTTCCAGAATGCCTTTCCCATTGCTTTACTCACAAACCTTATCCACCAGGGAGTACATAGCAGTGCTCATGAAGCACAATTCTTGGATGTCTCAAAATTTAATTGTCTTTTCCGCGGGTCTGTAGCTCTCATTGTTAGCTGAGGCTGATTCTTAAGCTTATCTCCCAAATATATTCTTCTACATTGTGGGCTCCTAGGTGCCTTGGCGCTTGCAAGGGATTGTATAAAACCTAAAAAAGCAAATAGAAAAATTAACCTAACCACAGCTAAAATACGATTAAACAAAAAAAAATTGTAAGCTTTTCCACTAAGGGGGAAAGCATTTGGAGTTGCTAGGGTGTCAAGGAGTCTAATCCCTATTAACCAATAGCACACAGAGATCTCAAACAGATGCTACAAATATAACCCATGGCCTAGCACCCCAGTCCATTTACTGACAGAGTCTAGGTTCTGTCTTTAGAGTGGCTCTTAAATTTTTTCTCTACATTTTATTTTGTTCCCACAAATGATTTCCTCTTTGAAACTCAGAGTAAAGCTAGTGAGTAGGTATTCACTAATTGGCTAAAAAGATTACTAGGTCCCATGGAAGTACTCAGGGTAACAATGATAATAAGTATAGGACAGCCTTTATTTTACTCCATAGAAAATGCAAAACAATACAATGTGCTTACAACAGTACATAGACAATCAGTACACTAGAATTAGCAAATTATGTTTAACTTTATGATAATATTTCAGATGAGCCAATAATCAGGTTCACATTATAAATCTGTTCCCACATTATATCTCCATCCCTTTTCCTCAGATAAGCCTGGTTTATTATGAAAATTTCAAAGCAAGCCACAGTGTGAATTGATGCTGGACAAAGTAAAGCAAAAGTTTAGAGCAGAGTTGGGACATATGGCACAATGTGGTTTTGGGGGGTGAAATTATGCCAAAAATAAAAGTTAGTGTTTCTCTGAAAAGGTTGGTGATTACATGAAATGACATGTGGAAAATTTTAGTTAAAAAGTGCATCTTATAGACTGACTTTATACTTGGGTATTCAGAGTTGTGTTGGCATTTAGTAAAGATAACAACAGTATTGTAATGCATAGTGCCATCTTTGGAAGGGATGATAATGTAAATTCCTTGACATCAACAACTGTCTTTGTTTTGCTAGTATAATAACTCAGAATGGGTCTACATTTGTTTGAATAGCCTTCAAGAACCAAGGGCCATGTCTACACTGTGGTGCTAGAATAAGGTACAATGGAAACATCACTAACTCTGGAGTTAAAGGACCTAAGTGTGAATCTCATCTACCTTTGTTACCTTGGGCAAGTCATTTAACCTATCTCCCAGAGTTGTTGTGAGGATCAAATTAGATAATATTCGTAAAGCACTTAGTACAGTGCCTGGAACATAACAGGGTTTTTTTTTCAAATAAATGCTTATTTTCTTATTCTATCCTATTTATTTAAATAATTTTTCATATATCTATATATATATATATCTATATATACCATATTAAAAAAGAACAATGTCTCTTAATTAGATAGATTGCTAAATTGATAGAGGTATATGACAATATCTGCTATAAAGGATTTCAGGGTCAGAAATAGTTTTTATCTATATGAATGAGATAATATTATAACATACATAGTAGGGTCTTATTACATAGAATTATGATGTTAAGAATTAAAATAGACTTAACTCTATGTAGACAAATTTAAATTTACAAGATTATTTTATTAAGAACATTTTATTATTTCAAAAGTCTGTTTCCTTTACAAATACAGCTTCCTAAGGATTCTTTAAACAAGTAATTACTTGAAGTACATTTGATACATGATTTAATTTATATAAAAAGGATTTATATTGAACCTTTCTAGAATTAAGTAGGTGATAGGAACTGAGCTATAAGATTTTTCTTTCTTTTGACTGTCACAAAAAGCTGAGGGCTTAGGAGAAAATGTGTGAGAATTAAAGGTTTTGCTGGATTTAAAAAAAAAAAAATAAGACCTAATCAAACAGAAGGCTGCCAACGGAAGTTGCCAAGTTTGTTCAGTAAGCTGTCCAGGAGGGTGTTAGGAAACCTAAAAGTTAACCATCAAGGGAGATGGTCAGGGATCCCATTCGGGAAGCTTGCAAAACTTAGTAATACAAAGTGAGCATTTCAAGGTAGATATTTTCAAGCATTTCCAAGTTCAACAAATGGGGGAGGTCCAGGTGTCAACTCATCTAGTCAAATGGGGCAGTATTGTATAGCTACTCAGTTATCTCTTCATTGGGTATCTTCTTAAGATTGATGGAATGTTCTGTAACTTTCTACTTTATGGCTGGAATATAGGTTATTATGATTTCCCTATGAGAAGCAAGAGCTATAAATTACTAATAAGTATACATATTTGTTTCCCTTGAACTGCCAGCCTACATTTTCATTTAGATTACAAATGTTTTACCTGGCATTACTTGGTCGTCTTAGCGCTGGACTTGTGTTTTTGAAATTTCTGCCCAAACATTTTAGAGAACCTTGCTTTATTCCCAGCGGCAAGATTCAAAAAGGATGCTAAAATGGCCTTTAGACACTATAGCTCTCACTTAATTTATACTTAGATATATTTCTAGATCATATAGATGCAGTGCTACTTATTTCAACATAAGTAAAAAGGAAAACCAAGGCACATCAAGGAGTTAGCACAACCAATAATTTCAGGAAGATTTGTGTATGGAGTTGACGTAGGCTGTCCCAATAGGTTCCCAGACTCATAGAACTTTTCATTGTGGAACTTGAAATCATTTGAGTGTAGTTAATGAACATCTAAGAAAGAAAATAGTAGCTCTGAAGAGTGAATATAACTTCAATATATTTCCATGCTTGAATGGAAATAAGCTTACTTTTGTTGACAGGGTTACTAAACTTCAACAGTTTGTTATAAATGAGGTTTACCTAAGTGTCAGCAAAACATTTGACAAGGTCCCTTTTGCCATTCATTCAATCAATCAATCTATAAGCATTTATCGTTGTAGGGGTTGGGGATACAAAGACAGACAACAGCAGTTGAGGAGGATACATTCTGTTGAAGGTAGAGGAGACAATGCATATACGTGTAAGTATGTATAAAATAAAAGGTAATTTGGGGGCATGGGGAGGCATTAGTAGATGCAAAATCAAGAAACCTCATTTAAGAAGTTTTATTTGAACTGAATTTGGAAGGAAACTTGAGATTTTAAAAGGGAGGATGTGGAGGGAATGAGTTTCAGGTGCGAGGGAAATCCTGTAGAAAGGCAATGAACTGCCAATTAATTTATGGAATTATTAATGGGGGCAGGCATTCTTGGTTCTTCAGGTACTTGCCAGGAAAGACCAAAATGACAGTGGGAGTAATGCTTCAATCATACTTTAATAAGGCATAGCAAGCACAGGGTCGAATGGCACAGAAAGTGCAAAAACAAAGAAGTGGGGGTACAAAAGCAAGCAGTGTGTGGATAGGGATGGGGTTCTAGAAGAAGGCAGGAATCATGGGGAAGGGAATAGGGAAAAGGAGAATCACTTATGTAATTACAGATTGGAGCTGAGCGTTTGGGCACCATGAACCCTTAAAAGATGGAGAGCAGGAATTCGGGGTCTCATTTTTATAGGGAGGACAGACTAACTCGTATCCAGGCCACCTTGGGGTTAGGTCATTAACATACACACTATGGTAGTTGCATGACTAAAAGCTCTGCCAGCAAGTTCTAGTTAGCTTCCTCTGATTCAGCACATTGTCTCAGGATGTGATTTTTAGTTACTAGGTGATACAGCCTTGCAAGTAACTGTCATTTTCCCTTAATCTATGGGACAGGCTATAGGTGACTTTTATGTTCCCCTTTGCTGTCTTCCTGCTATTGTTACTGTATACTAGCTACTTAAAATACTAACTAAAAAGGGGGAGGGGTTGCCAGAGGTACCAGGATAAGATACAATTTCAACACAGGCACAGAGAAAGAAAGTAAAATGTTTGTGAAGAAAAACAAATCGAAGAGCTCAACTTAAATGTGGAGTTTATATGTTACGAGTCTGGAAAGATATGTAGGAGTTAAGTGGAGAAGGGCTTTAAATGACAGAAGAGTTTGTCACTGATTCTAGAGGCAACTGAAAGCTTCCAGAGTTTCCTGAGCAAGGGAGTGATGTGATCAAATATGGGCTTTAGGAACATTACTTTGGTATCTGTGAGGCAGCTAGGCATCACACTGGCCCCAGAATCAGGCAGACTTAAGTTCAGATCTGGCCTCATACCCTTACTAGCTATGTTACCCTGAGCACATCACTTAAACTCTGTCTGCCTCCGTTTCCTTATCCATAAAATGGGGTTGATAACACCACCTACTTCTTAGGGTTGTTGTGACAATGAGATATTTGTAAAATATGCTACGAAACTTAAAGCTCTCTGCAAATGTTAGTTGTATCATTATTATTGTAGCTGTTACTAGTTTTTATTTTTAAAAGTTTATTTTATTTTTAATTCATGGAATAAAACAAGAATTTCTACAACGTAGAAAAACAAAAAAGATGATTGCACAGGAAACTCCAAATCCACCATGCAAAACTTGCTATTCCCTACAAACATACAACAGTTAGCATGTAAATTCCCCCCCCCCCCCGCACCTTAGAGATGGCCACCATTAGGCACATATAGGTGTGTATATATGTATGTATGTACACACATATACATACACACATACATATGTGTATATGTAAAATTATTCTATACATACTTCTATTCATCAGTTCTTACTCGGGATGAAGATAGTGTCTTTCTTTATATATCCTTTATAGTTAATTTGGGTATTTATAATAGTTAAAATAACTTATTCACTCAAAGTCATTCTTAAAACAACATTGTTGTTGCTGTATACAATGTTCTCTTGGTTCTGCTCATTTTGCTCTTTGTTATTTTGTACAAATTCTTCCATGTCTTTCTAAAATCAAGTAGCTCATCATTTCTTATAGCACAGTCGTATTCCATTGCAATTATAAACCACAACTTCTTTGGTGTCATCATCATCATCATGATATAGATTAGAATGGGGATACAATGGAGACTGAGGAATCAACTGGGAAACTATTGTAATAGCCCAGACAGGAGATTATTTCACTCTGAATTATGGTGATAGCCATGTGAGTATAGAGAACGGGATGGAAATGAGAGGTGTTGTAGAGGTGGAATCAATAAAACTTGGCATTTAATTGGATTCATGGGAGAGAAAGAGAGAGTGAGCAAAAAACCATTCTACATTTGTGAACCTGGATGAGGGAAAGAGTGGTGGTGGTGGTGGTGGTGGTGCCCTCAACAGCAAAAAAGGGAAGTATGGAAGAGTGGTGGTTTTGGATGGAGAAATAAATTAGCTCTGTTTTGGAGCTGTTAAGTTCAGGGTTCCTACAGAACATCTACTTCAAAATGTGTAATAGGCAGTTAGTGACATGAGACTAGATCTCAAAAAACAGAATAGAGGTATGTGTTTATATCTGGGAGTCATCTGTGTACAGAGAATAATTTAACTCATGGGAGTTCACTGAGAGGGAAAGGATATATGTGTGTGTGTGTGTGTGTGTGTGTGTGTTACAGGTTTGGTATACCTGCAGTGGAGGATGGGACATGGATGATGACTCTGCAAAGGAAACTAAGGAGTGGTCACACTTAGATGAAGAGAAATAAGAAGAGGCAATTTCACTAAAGCCAATACAGGGGAGAGCAGATAGGAAGAGAAGGTGGTCAATAGAATCAAATACTACAGAGAGATCAAGAATGATGAGACTTAAGAAAAGTTCCCTGAATTTGGTAAGAGACCATTGCCAACCAGAGGTGCACACAAATCTTTATCAATCAATACTTATTAATAGATTACTACCAGGCTAAATGCTGGTCATATAAAGAAAAGCAAAAACAATTCCTCCTTTCAAGGAGTTCGCTGTTTACTGGGCGAGACAGTTTGTAAACAACTACGTATATAAAAGATTTATACAAGTTAAATTGGAGGTAATCTTAGAAGGAAGACTCTAGAATTGAGGGAGAACAGGAAGGCCTTCTCACAGAAGGTGTGATTTAAGCTGATGGTAGTAAGGAATCTAGGAGGACCAGAAAGCAGAGATGAGGAGGGAGAGTATTGCAGACATGGCAGAGTTGGGAGATGGGGTGTCTTGTATGAGGAACTGCAAGGAAATCAGTGTGGTCATATCGTGAGTATGAAGAGCATGGCCTATATTTCTGGAACCACTTTGTACTCCTGTGTTGAGTCTTTGGAGGAAGTTAGTTTCAGTGGAGTAATCAGGTTAGAAGCCAGATTGCAAGGAGTTATGTAAGAGAAGAGGAGATATGTATTACATGTAGATAATTTTTTGTCTACAAGTTTGGCTTTGAAAGAGAAGAGTGAAAACTTGAGTGGAAGGGAATGGTAGAGTCAAGTGAGTGGTTTGCTCTTTAGTTGATGTTTTGTTTTTGTTTTTCAAAGAATAGGGGAGAGTTGAGTATGTTTATAGGTAGAGGGTAACAACCAGTAAATAAGGAGAGATTGAAGATTAGAGGGAGAAGGGATGATTGTGAAGACAATCTACCAGATGAGAAGGAAGGATTTTGATCAAAGATACAAATGGAGGGATGCAAGTTGAGGCCCTGATAAGAAGGATTGCCTCTTCATCAGAGAAAAGGGGGAGAGGAGAATGGGGAATGCTGTCAAGTAGTTTTGAGATGTAATCCAGAGTGGCAACTGTTCCTGCTTTCCAGTTCTCCACTATCCTCGCCTACTATGATCTACTCTACATTGTCCCTGTCACAGACTAGAACAATCACCCTTTTGATGACCATCTCTCAAAGTGTTTTACCTCCCTGATCAATAACTCTAAGATTATCTTATCCCATCATCACTTCTTATTATTTCATCTCTCTGAATGTCTTGCTCCTCCTACAGCTATTCTCACCAAGATTTTCATTTAGTCCCTCTAACCCTAATTATTCTACCACGCTATCATCCTTGTTCCAACTTCACATTCCTCTCTTCCCAGTTTTTACATTACAGTTAATCAGGTCACCATCATTATTCCATCCCTGAAAATTCTAGAGGATCCAAGGTGCATCCTTGATCCCAGAACATCCAGAGTCTCCTGGCCATCCCATTCCATAGTAAAGATTCCCATATCCTTATTTTTCAAATAAATTTTTCCTCCAAAACATTATCTAACTATGATTTTCATCCCACTTCTGACACCAATTTTAGATTTCATATGTAGAGCAGACTAACCACACAGAGATAGAAGGTAATAGAACTTTATTATACTCGCAAAATGGAGGAGAGCAGATTCATTTGAAGTGTTCATTGCCTGGGGTGAGGGGAACACATAGTAGGGTGGCTTCTGGTTATGGAACCATGAAATGATTTCCGTACTCTTTTTGAAGGTTATACCCCTTCAGAACAAAAAATTTATAGAGTTTTAGACAAAAAGCCACATTGGTACCAATGTCCTGCTCTGTTATGTATAGGAGTATAGCTAACATCAGTAAAATGGGGGCATTTTAAAAATTGCTTAATAAGCAGTGAAGAAAGAAGGGAAAGAATATAGGGAACTTAACTCTCTTCCATCTAGCAAGAGGCTAGAGAAGGGGTAATGTTCAATTTCTGGGTTTATTAGCCTTATCATACCCCTAGAACTTAGCACAGTGCTTAGAACATAATAGGCCCCTAATAAATGCTTATTATTAATGATTGATGGCATACATGCATTTTATGGGGCTAAGACCTTATCAGTCAAACTGGTTTACACCAGTTTATGTATTCCGATTTTGACAACCTTGATTTCTGTGATACTTATTTCCTATTTCTTCCTGTTTTCCTGTTTTTCTCAAGCATTATTTAAAACCCAATTTATATATCACTTCCTTCATAAGCCTTCCTAGAAGCTCTACTGCCTATGACATCTCATACTCTTGTTTTCTATTCCCCTAAAGCACTATTTATGAACCTTCACTTTTGTGTCTTATCCCACTAAAAATAATAGCTAGTGTTTATATAGCACTTGGAGGTCTACAAAGCACTTGACAAATGTTACATAACTTTTAAAAAAATTGTTTATTTTATTTTTTAATTTATGAAATAAAACAAGCATTTCCATAGCATAGCAGAATTTTTAAAAAGATGATTGCATATGAAACTGCCAATCTATTATGTATAATTTGCTGTTCTTTTTAAATATATACCAAAATTATTGTGTAACTCTTTTTTTTCTTTTTTCTTCCCTCACCCCCCCACCCTACTCTAGAGATAGCTACCATTAGACATTCGACACAGATATGTAACATACATACATATATAATTTGTAGATACTTCTATTTATCAGTTCTTTTTCTGAATGCAGATAGTGTTTCCCTTCATATGTCCTTTGTAATTAATTTGGGTATATATAATAGTCAAAATGGCTTAGTCACTCAAAGTTGTTCTAAAAACAATATTGCTATTACTATATACAACATTCTCTTGGTTCTGCTCATTTCACTCTTCATTATTCCATGTCATATTCCATCATGGTCATATACCACAACTTTGGTAGCTATTCCCCAACTAACAGGCATTCCTGCAATTTCGAGTTCTTTGCCACCACAAAGAGAACTGCTATAAGTATCTTAGAACACATAGTGGTTTTTTTTTTCCTTTATTCCCTAATCATCTTTGGAAACAGACCTATTCAGTGCCTAGTAGTGGTATTACTGGGTCAAAGGGTATGGGCAATTTAATAGCTCCTTGGGCATAATTCCAGATTGCTCTCTAAAATGGTTGGATCAGTTCACAGTTCCAACAACAGTGAGTTAGTGTCTCATTTTTTTTCCACATCCTCTCCAACATTTGTCACTTTCCTCTTCAATCATTTTAGGCAATTTGATAGGTATGAAATGATATTTTAATTTGCTTTTCTCTAATCGATAATGATTTAGAGCATTTTGTCATATGACTATAAACTATTTTGGTTTCTTCATTGGAAAACTGCCTTTTCATATCCTTTGACTATTTATCAGTTGGGGAATGACTCAAATTCTTATAGATTTGACAAAATTCTTTATCTATTTGAGATATGAGACTTTTATCTGAAAAGCTGTCTATAAAATCCCACCCCCCTGAATTTTCTTCTTTTCTTCCAATCTTGGCAACATTTGTTTTATTTGTACAAAGCCTTTTTTAATTAAATGCAATTGAAATTATCCATTCTGCACCTCACACTGCTCTCTATCTCTTTATTCATAAATTGTTTGCCTATCCATAAGTCTGAGAAGTAATGTGTTCCAAGTTCTTCAAATTTTCTTGTAATGTGTCTCTTCCTATCTAGGTGGCATATGTTACATAGCAGATATGCACCATATCCCTTTGAGTTAAGTTCTCTCACTTTACAGAGAAGGAAACTGAGGCTGAGAGAGGTTGAGTGATTTGCCCTGGCTCACACATAGTTAGTAAACATCTGAGGCAGTGTTTGATCTCTGTTCTTCCCTACTCCAAGGATAACTGTCTATCAACTGTACCACTCAGCTGCTGATGCTAAATGGTGAGCTCTATAAGACTGTATCTTATGTAAACTTCAGACTTGGCTCAGTACCTAAGATGTTGTTCTAAACCTACCTTGAAAGTAGGTCATTAATAAACATGTTGTATTCAATTATCAAATCAGTCAGTGGAGCAGTCACTATCTAACAACAGTTTGAAGTTCCCTTTTGTTTCTCCAATCATCATGTCTTAGACATTGAAAGAGTTAAGGAGCATCTTCCCATTATCTCAAGTGCTGAAGTGGCAACATCCTTTCCAAAGGCAGGATCCACATAAACACAGGCTAGCAGAACTTTATGCTAAATTGAAAAGGCTTTTCCCCACCCTTTTCCAAAGACAGGATATCTGTTAATGTAGACTGTAGGATTTCTGTTACTGTAGGTCCTCTCAGTTTTTGGGAACTGCTCTGGCTTCTGGCTGGCTCTGACCATAGGAAGATAATTCCCGTTAAGGATTGTAAGCCAGGGCTACAGATGTGACAAACCATGTTGTTCAGGGTTACTGCAAATATTTCTGCATTAACACAACTCTTTAGTCTCTTGCAAAGATTTTATAATTCTGAGTCTTAAAAGAAGCACTTTCATACAGTGGCAAAGGTGTGAAAAGAACATTCATGTAAATGTTATTTTCTTTGGCAGTAATCTTCTCAATACCCATTTCTACTTTTAACAGTATGAGCATATAAATGACTCATAACATTTATTTTTCATTCTCAATTTTTAGTAACCATTGTCTTAGTTGGGAGTTCCCAACTTGCTACAGAAAATGATTGAAGCCTCAGGAACTTGAGTTAAAAAAATAACCCCAACAACTGAAGTATTTGATAAGATGGAGCTAGTTTCAGCAAAGGGAAATAAGAGAAAGCATGGCACGACTGCCTATTCACTTAGTGATTGCCAGAAAACCACCCAGTTGCTGGCCTGTACTCTATTTTTCGGTGTTTCCTTACCCTCCATGGAAGTGTGTTGACTATGATCACATGTTTGATGGGTTCAGGAAGGAGAACTCCAGTGGTTGCAGAAGGGAGATAATAAAGAAGAGCAGTGTTCAATCACTGGGTATCACATGGAGTCGGATGCTTTTAATAAAGAGGGGGATGGGAAAGTGAGGCTTACAGAGACAGAAATTTTTAGATGGTTCAAGTCTTGATTTTGATAAAAAGCAGGAAAGCTGAAGGAAGAGGAAAATTACAGTAGTTTCTAAATCCTGTAGCCTGTTTTTATAGGAATAGCTCCATCCTGCTGTTCTCTACCCACCCTCACTCAATCTGTACTAAGAGCCATTTTGTCAACACAATGATATATCATTCACGTAGGTGGTTTTTAAGAGCTCTTCCAACTTCTTAGAGCTGCCAGTGGGTTTTATCCACCTTAGCCACAGGTGGTCTATTCATCTGCTTTAGGCTGTTCAAGCAAATAAAAGGGATGACCTTAATTTGCCTTGCTAGTTTGCCTTATTAACTAGGGAGATCTACTGTTCCCTCTGCTCTTTCCCTCTCCCTCTTCCTTTTTTTTCCTTCCCTCTCCCTCTCCTTCTGCCTCCCTCCCTCCCTCTCCTTCTGCCTCCCTCCCTTCCT
>CM053622.1:245922697-245933672 GCA_028646595.1 Phalanger gymnotis | reverse complement strand
TCGCTACTAGAAGGAGGAAGATATTTTCTACTTTTTCTTAAAAAACACAATCAAAACCTTTCCCTTCCTTCTTGTGATAATTGTCTCATAAAGTAGGCAGTGTAATATAAAGGAAAAAATATTAGAAAATATCATAGACGTGGGCCCAAGTTCTATCACTACTACATAATTTCTGTGTTCTCTTGGGAAGGTACTTTCCTTCTTTAAACCTCAGTGTTTTCATCTGTCAAATTGGAATAATAATTTTTATACTAAAATAAGAAGGCTGCTATTAAGGTCAAATAGTGGTTGCAGTCATGCAACCACCGGACATGAAAAAACTTTGTGACTATATGGTACTATGTGAATATAAAATATTAGATGCACTTCAGATTTTAAAATATTACCATATACCTTCTCTTATCAACTATAGTTGCCCCTAGCAACTTCTAACCACCACAAACAGTAGCATTTAATAATATTTCCTTTTGGAAATTCAAATTTTTATTTTAAAATTTTAATGCAAGAAAACATTACAATTTTAGATAGAAATTTTCTATTTTTGTCATATCCCTCTTCTTGGATCTTTACAAATTTGTTTATTATCTGTGAGCTTCACTTTCCTCACCTGAAGAATGGAATTGGATTATGTTATATCTAATGTCCTTTTTAGCTCTACATTTTATGATCACATCACTAATAATGTGTGGTATCCCTTTATAGGTTTAGATTTTCAAGTCTTCTACTTAAAAGGCTGGTTATCTTATTTAGCTACTTTCTTCCAATTGACATACACTGTCACTTGGGTGAATTGTGTTACCTTAGTTTTTACTTCAGAAATCCCTAATAAAGATATTTTAAAATATGGCATACAATAAAGACAAGGTTTAAAGAAATACTAACACCTAGATACAATTTCTGACAATGTCTTCATTATTACTTAGTGCTTTATCAAAACATTCATTCTGAATCATTCTTTAAGTAAGAATCCTTTATGACTCTAAAATTTGAGATACTCTTAAATTGAATATGATGAGGTCCTGATAGACACTTAACTAGATCAAGCATTGAATAGGACAGAGAGGATCATAGAATTACAGTTTAAAAGTTGGAAAGGATCTCAGAAGTCATCTGGTCCAAAATCTTCATTTTACATATAAAGAACCTAAGACTTAAGTGTGGTGAAATACAGGCCTGGGGTATGAACTTAGGTCTTCTGACTCCAAATCTAGGAGTCTTTCCACTGCACCAAGCTACGATCCCCCAGGTTAGAACAGATCATATACAGGAAATTGATCAGTGATTTTAGGGTTTTTACAGGTACCAAAATACCCACTACCTCAAAAGGACATTTTAAAAAATGTTGTTCCTGTATAGCTATGAACCACTGAATGCCACAATCTAAGAAATATAATAGCAGGTGACCCTGGAATGATCTAATGATGTTAATAAATGGGGAGTGGGGGAGAAAGTAAGACATACAAGATAATGAAGAATAATTAAATGGCTAAAATTCCATGCATGTTGAAAGCAGAAAGGCTCAAGGAAGGGAAAAATTATATTAGTAACGAAAAGACCCATAGTAGTGGTAGCCTTTATTATATATCCAATGTTTGAGAGAAGTGGCATAAAAGACATTATCAAAGATGTTCATGATAGGAAAAGGAGGTAGGACTGTCAGATATGGAGGATGAAAAAAATGGTCATTTTGAGTACTATATTATTATCCTTGAGATTTTATAAAGGAATCAGAAGAAGGCCCTTATGACTGTTGGGTATATCCTGTGCAGAGAATTGAATTCTCTGGCTGGAGAGGATGAGGATTGGACATTTTAGGAGATTCTTAGATTCTTTGTGAAGTTCACCCAGGGAATTAACCTCATCATTCCTCACTTAGCTGATCTAGATGTCATGATCTCTAGAAGCTCATCATTCTACAAGATGAAATAAACTCGGAAACTCACACCTCCTCAGTGCCCCCTATTCCTGGGTCCCCTCCCTCCTTCTGATTAGAGATGGTAAAAGTTGGCTATTGTAGAGCTCTAACCCAATCCTTCACCATTTAAGGAGGGTACTGAGGGAATGCACTTTATCACTTCCCACCTGATTGAATTTCTTGATTTTATGATCTTCAGAAACTCATCATTCTGCAAGATGAATTCAGCTCTGTAACTCACACCTCATCAGATAATTTCTCATCCTAGACTTCATCATGACCCAGCATAGAGTACCTCTCCTCCCCCTCTGCTCCTCCTCCTACTTTTCAAATTCTTTTTAAGTGTTGTCTCCCCCATTAGATTGTGAGCTTCTTGAGGGCAGAGACTGTCATGTCTTTCTTTTGAACCCCAGTACTCAGCACAGTTCTGGGCACATAGTAGTTTCTTGACTCCGACTGATGGAAAAGGCAAGATTTATACTAAATCATCACATAGATGGACTATGATCTGCACTGATTCAGGGAGCACCTGTGCTAAGGATATCGTGGTTCCAGCTAAGCATCTGAGTACGAAGTTAAAAAAATAAAGCTATTAAGTAGCTTCAAGGCAACACACAAACCTCAACCCAGATTCAGAGTACCCTCCTGGGATCCCCTATCTGCCCAGTGTTTCTGACCTATATTCAGAAGTTGGCATGTGCTCTCAAATTCAATCTGTTCCAAACCCTGCAAAACACATTTGAAAGGATTATATAAACTAGATCAGAGTACAAAAGTTGCCAAAAAGCCATTAAAACTTAAATCTGTTATTCCAAGTAGCAATATGTTCATTTTAAAAGAGAATATCTATTGAAATGTAATGGGAACTGACTAATGAAGGCCCAGTCCTTAGATCAACATGTATCTGTACATATATATGTACATATATGTGTATATGGTACCAAATGTGTATATAGATGTAGGCATATGTATACATTCATGTACATTTGTATGGATATGTTCATACATACACAAAATACACATATGTATTTTCAATAAGCTTTATAAGCATATACATATAAACATAAATATTCTGTAGACATACACATGTGTGTGCATGTATGTTTGTGTGTGCATGCATGTATGTCACTCTCCCTTCCTAGTGTTTTACAGAGCATGCGTAATATTCCCTGTTGGCTTTCCAATCTGTCACATTAGTGAACTTTCTTCTGACTATGAGTGATTGAGAGACCTTTGTTAGGTTGTAATGAAGAGTCTGTAAGTTGACCCTGGAGTTAGAAGGACTGAGTACAGAATGAGAACTGAGTTTGTATACTATAGGATCCACATGCTCCTCTTCCTGCTCTTTTTGTGCTTTTCTTTCCTGGCAAAGAGCAAAGCACTTATTGATGTGAGCTTTCAGATAAGTGGAGAGCAGAGCCTTTACCTGCCTCCCTTCCCCACCTGGCTGCTATGGGATCCTGAATGCATGATGTCTTGATGTCTTGTTTTTATTCCTTCCCTATCTTAGGTGAAGGAGTATCCTGAGATGGAAGAGCCCAGGCGACCAGTGGGAATTCAGATGGTTTTGATGGTCAACGTTTCTCTCCCTTAAACCTTCTCACTTTTTATCAAAATTAGGACTTTAGAGATCTGACAGTTTCTCAGCCTCGTATAGGTGGACCTTTCTCATTCCATAAAAGCCTCGGGCCCTTTTGAATCTCAACTTAATTAAACACTTCTGTTCTTTATTATTGTCCTGATAGGCATCAAAGCTATCCAAGATTGCATTGGTTGCTTCAGCATTCCCATCTCATAAGCTTTCACCTAAGATCAGGAAGAAAAAACACAGAAAGAGGCACTATGTCTTCAGGTATACATAGAAGTCAATTTGGAAATGGCACAGCCAAAGTTGTAATTCTTCCCCCTACTTGGAGGTTCATGCACATCCTATTCTGCTAGCCACCAGGAAGGAAAAGTTCAGAAAAGGTTGAGCGAGAGAGAGAACTGATCTTTTTGTTCAGTACTGGCACCAGCTCCAAAGCTACTCAAGAAATTCCTCCTTATGACATCAGCCCCTCAGTCTCTCATGGACAGTAGAAGGCTCATCAAATATGGCTGAGGACACTAATGGAATGTGGCTGGCTTAAGTTGACCTCCGCATCATAAACCAGAGTTGTTCTGGCCACAAAAATTCTATGGAACAGACCTGGAGCAATTTTCATAAACTTTCCCCCCACATGGATTGACCTTCCACCCAGCTGTGGAGTAAATCATAAGACAGATAGGTGGTATAGTAGACAGAATTCTGGGCCTGGAGTCAAGAAGAACTGAGTTCAAATCTGACCTCAGAGGCCTCAGTTTTCTCATCTGTAAAATGAGCTGGAGAAGGAAACAGCAAACCAGTCCAATATCTTTGCCAAGAAAACCCCAGATGGTGTCATGAAAAGTTGTACAGGAAATAATTGAACAATAACAACATGTCATGGAGGTCTAAGATTCTGCACAAGTGTAGAATGGCATTTTTCCACATTGAGGGTGCTATCTGAGGTATTCTGTGTGTGTGCCAGACTCGCGTTACTCAGTATATAAAAATAATTTTACGGCTTGGGTGGAGAGCTTCTGAGACCCCAGGGAATTTTCTTGATAACTGCCTTTATTTCTTAGCTAGATGTTTTTAGATGCTTTTATGTGCTTTTCATGGACTACTTTTATCCTCTTGTTGATACCTTTTACCTGAGGGTTATTGAATAGGTTTTTATTAAAGGAATTATTTATCTGAGCCTTCAGGCTCTGAGTGATCCATTGTATCAGATATGGAATAACTATGGGACACCAGGCTTCCATGGGCTGGATTGAAACCAAAAGGGAAAAGAGTCTATGCTCTGGCTCACCTATCAGGAAGGAAGGACATATCTACTACCTATGCTTTAAGGAAAGCCTCCCCCCCGCCAAAAAAAAGGAATTACAAGTCCTCCATTCCACTGAAAATGACATTAGAGAAAGAAATAGTTTTAATCATGGAATTTCAGAGATTATGGAAAGCAAAGCAAGTGATATATTTTTTGGATAGGGTCATTTCTGGTGCCTCTCAAATCATACCACATTTATACCTTCCTACCAGACCTAAACACTTATCTATGTATTGGCGTTGCAATGGGAAACGAGACAAGAGAAAATTCACTCCTGTATGTAAGTGAATAGTTATAGCTCAGTCAATGAAGGAAAGAGCAGAGCACACACTCCAACTGAATGTTTATGGTTCTTTATAGTTTATGCTGAACATTAGCTACCTCATCAGGCTAGCATTAGACATTAGCTATAATAGATTTCTAAACACCATCTTTTCCCTCAAGCAGTATTGTTACTTCACAGATGTTTTGAAAAATAAATTTTCATTATTTCTATGACTTTTTAATTCTTGCTTTCGGATAGACTAAGATTAATGTTAATCTTATTTATATCAATTAACTAATTAATATAGTAATTAATTAAACTAATGATTAATATTAATCATTAAATAATAATGACAAAATAATAACAAGTAAACTGTTCATTAGATCTATATTAAATTGTCAGTGATGGTAGTTTTTCAAGATGCTTACTGGAGCACACTTGGAAATATAAAAGAATCTCACGTCTTTTATTTTTTTTACATACGTTTTCCTCTCCATTTTCATATTTTTGGCTTGTGCTGATGCTGGCAAGCTTTTTTATTTGCTTTCCTTTATTTGAATATCTAAATATTCTATTAGCTAATAGTCCAGTCCAGGCTTTGTCCAGAAATCATTGTCATTTTAAAACTGACATAAGTTTTCAACACGTTGTCATTCTTTTATTCTTCTATTTGAACTTGGGACGCCCGGAAATAATGATTATGTGCAATTCCAAACCGTAAATCTTGAAAGGGAAATTTCACCATTATTTCAGGAACATCATTAGAAGTTAGCTGCCAATAGAGGAGAAATGCTCAATTGTACTATTTTTTTTTTAAAAAAGACTAATACCTTTATGCCTAAGGTTCATTAAAACTTAATGCATCTTGATTTACTTGCATGGTGAGTACTCAAGCATTTTGAATGCACTTCATATCCAATAGATGGCAGTGAAATACTGAAAAAAGTTCTTTTTAAAAAAATCATTTTTACTTGAATAGTTTCTGCAATATGAGGTCATCTATTGCCAATTACTTTTCAAAAGGTAGTCAAAAATTCTCAAGTCTTGAATCACTTTGTAACCATATTACTTTTCTAAGTGCTGTGAGGTCTTTGGATGGTTTATACAGTAGAAATAAACTTACTGTGTCCAAGAGGGCATCGTGGGTTTGTGGTAGTTAAGGACTTGCCTGAGGTTACAAAAGCATTTGTGGTAAGCCTAACAATGGAATGACTGATTCTACACTTTTAGTTAGAGTTCTAGACCTTTCTTTCCACCCAGATACAATTTGAAACACTGAATCTGAATATAATTGGGGATTATGATCTATAAATCCCAGCTTTTTAGTTTAATGTTAATTGAAAATAAGGACACTATTAACTCTGAAAGCTGAACTGTTTTTCGATCATCATTGCCTTTTCCTCTATGGAATTCTTTAAAACCTTTTTTTCCCCTATAGTATGTTACTTTGCCATTAATTAATGAACTATACCTTGGACTGCTCTAAAACTGTATGCATGGTTAAATCACCTCATATTATATTTGCTCTGAGTAAAACAGTCCATTGTACAACAGTGTTCAATTAGCTATGGAAATACTTGACTAATGCCACTTATGATGACATGATGAGCATCAACAGAAGTTGACTAATTTCATCAGATTCCAAATTTAACATTAGTGAATTCAGTTTGCATTGGCCTATGACACAAATCACATGGTCAAATCACTACATAATAGTAAGATAAAAGTAATGGTTTTATTGCACCCTAGTGGTCTCACCAGTACTGAAATTTTGCTCTTAATGCTAGAAACTATGTTTTAAGAGGGTCATCGATGAACTAGAGTCCCACCAAGGAAGGGAAACTTGGAAAATAGGATTTGGGCTCCATATTTTCATGTAATTGACTATGAGACATAATCATGGTGATTTGTCTCATTGTAAGGTATAGTACCAATTAAAGGTATTACCTTTAACATATATTACTTCACTGGATCCTCAGAACCACTCTCGCAGGAGGTTCAGAGAAGGCCAGTACAGTTATCCCTTCCGCATCATGACTTTTCCCTTTTCAGTTTTGATATATCACAGACTGGCATAAGAAATTGAACGGGAATTTTGGAGGAGTTTTGTTGAAGCTGCAGAAGAGATGTGAAAGCCAACAAAAAAGTTTGGAAACTTGGAAGTGCATAAAATGTATGTGTGGTATTGTATAATTTCAAGAATAAAGAGAAGGAAATGTGTGAAGCAGGAAGACTTCTTCTCTGGTATAAAGAGAGGACCATAAAATTATATGTGGATTTTTCAGAGTGCTAGGGTCCCATGCCCCTAACCCCTGCAAAGTGGAAGGGATAACTATTTTGGATCTGCAATATATCATGGAGAAAAAGGAAACATTTTAAATAGATCAACCAAATACATTATCAATCTGCTTTTTGTTTCTAAATGACATTATATTATAATACTGTTTGGCACTGGAGTGAAAATAACACTGTTTCTGGTGAGTTTATAGACAAAGATGGAGTCTGGGTTTTTATCCCTACCAAATAATTACAAAATTGAGTATATTCCTGAAAGGCTTTAAAACCATCTTTTGACAAATCATTTTCACCAGAAAAAAGGAAGAAAACAAGCATCTATTAAATATCTACTGTGCACCAGGTACTGTCCTAAGTACTTCACAAATAATAGTTCCTTTGATCCCCACAACAACTCTGTTAGGTAGGCACTATTGTTATCCCAATTTTAAAGCTGAGAAAACTGAGGCAGACAGAAGTCAAGTGTGTTGCCCAGAGTCTAAATTAGTTTTAAGCCAAATTTGAATTCAAGTCTTTCTGATTCCACCTAGATTTTAGATCTTTACAAGGAAGAGCTTTCTAACAACTAGAAAGCTTTAAAAAAATTGAGAGTGATACTTCATGGGGTAGTGATGAATTTAAAGCTGGAAGAGGCTGAAGAGAATATTGAGTCTCTCTGTTGGTGGAAGTGTTTAGTCAAAGATCAGATGAGCATCTGTCATTGATGTAGAAATCATTTTTAAATTGAGGGGATATAACTAGATGGATTCTAAGTTTTCTTTCTCTATTTGAATTCATGATTCTTTCTTCTTACTTCTTTAGAGAGTTTAGATGACACTATTATAGATTTACAAAGAGAAGATAGGTTCACCTTCAAGGGAAAATATGGTTTTCTTACTATACAGAATAAAAGCTTCCATTCAATTAGCATTGATTGAGCATATAGGTGCAACACTATGCAAATATCGTCAGTAATGTTTTAGGTTCTGAATTAGCAGTACAGCTCAGATTTGGTTTGTAGTTTCCTTTATTTAAGCCTATAAACAGGTTGTAATTTTATTACTAGCCATTAAGGTAATGTAGTTTATGGTTAGTCGGATAAGTGGTATGATACTTAGTCCTCCCACCCCAACCCCCTCTGCCTAGGAGATTCGTTCATCTGAGATAAATGTGCCAGTATGAACTAGGGGTTGCTGACTTGAAATATCAGAATTTAAAATACGGATGTATGCGTATATACATATACATATCTATAGATGTACATAAACTATTTCAATGTAGTTGGTTTCCTTTGTAATCCTATGTATTTTATTTTAAGCATTTAAAAACATTCTAAGAAGGAGTTTGTAGGCTCCATCAGACTGCCAAAGGTGTTCTTGACACAAAACAAAGTTAAGAAACTCTGATCTAGGGTATGATTTTTAAAAAAAAAAATTTGCTCAGGACTATAAAAACAAGGCAGTTTGGAACTCGAGCCCCTATCTCCATTTGTCTAGGAAATTTTCTAGTTCAATCAGACTTCCTTCTATATTAAAATGATGAGGGTATTTGACTTATCCATGATCATATTATTTATTGGACACAGCAAATTAAAACTAAAGAAAATGACAAGCACACCTCTCTCTCTCAAGGAGCATTTCAGCCCATCGGTTACAAATGCATAACCTTCTTCCACCTGAGGGTAAGGAAAGAGAGGAAATCCTTTTAGGGGCAGAAAACATAAGTACTGGAAAGCAAGAGATGTGCAGGGAGGACTGCTGATATTTGGAATTATCTACCTCACAGCAGGGTTGCCCTGGCTTGCACTGATCTGAACCTTCTGTAAACTGGTTCCTAAGTGGTTGTTCTGGCCTAAAGGCCAATCCAACCTTCCTACTACTGCTCATTCCTGGTCTTCTGAAGAAGGAAGAACTGGTCCTTCCAGGTGCTCACTGTAGTTTTCTTTATGCTCATGCCAAAAGGGCTGCTAGGAAGTCTTTGTTGGGCTATAGCCACAGCGTATGTCTTGGTCTGACAGTCTTGAATCCTTCCAAATTTATGACTGACACACAACCTGGAAAGCAGCTAAGGACTATAGGCCATTGTGTTACTGTTTAAAAAATACTTTCAAATAAGTGATTTCATCTGCACAATAATCCTCCTAAGTAAATTTAATATCTGTCTTCAAATATTTGCTGGGCTGTCATCTATAAGAGGAATAGACTTATATTGCCCCAGAAGACAGAACTAATACATGGACGGTTACCAGGACAAAAAAAATTTCACTTTAATAAACCTATGATTATTTATGTGTGTGTGTGTGTCTGTGTGTGTATATATTTTTCCCCTTGCCCCTACTGAGTCAAACATAGGTCCATCATGGAGCAATGCTTTAGAGAGGTGTTGAGAGAAGAGGTTTTTTCCTTATAATTATGCAGAGGCAAAAATGGAATCACATGACCTGGGTCCAAATGCTAGTTCTTCCATACTACCTACTTACTATATGGCATCTTTAAAATTAGAAGCTGGTGCTCAGTAGTCTCTTCAGTCCATTCCAGCTATAAATTCACGACACTATATGCCACCCAGGCTTACTAAATCTACATGGAAAGTTAGTTTGCTTACATATGTAATTTCAGTAGTAATCAGCACATAAATATGGAAAGATTAAACACTATAGTAATTGGATTCGTTTTCCATAATTTCTCTTCAGTTTGTGCAGATACCTGCTTTGCTCTTTCCCTCAACTCATCTCTGGTCTATTCCAAAATCCTCTTCACTATTTACTTCCCCCCACCTCCCATCCCACTCCAAATCACCTAATATTAGATTATAAGTTCTTTGAGGGCAGGGACTGTTTCTTGCCTCTTTTTTTTTTATTCCTAGCTCTTAGCATAGTGCATGGCACATAGTTTGTTGATTAGTTGATGAGGGATTCTAGAAAAGTCTTCCCTGATTTCCCTATGCAAAGTATTATCGTCAGAATAGTGCTTGGCCTCAAATGCAAAAGGCATGTTTGTATTATATTTCCATTACTAATCTATTTGCACTGCTGCTTTCTAAATATGTCTCTTTTTACAAAGATTTATTTATCTAATTCTATATGTACCTGAATAATTTTGAGGGGCTACAAGTAGCCTGATGGGGCCCCCTGGCTTGAAATCTTTCTTCTAAAGCATCAAAATATAAATTCCTCATCTTAGTCATAAAGGCTTCTGTACCAATTTCATCTTCCTTCCTCTATTCCATGCCAACAACCTCTCCTTTTAAACAACATTAAAGTGACTATCCAATTTAGCCCAGATAATCTACCACCACTAAAGAGATGAAAGTAGAGAATCAGAGGAAACTTACTAGATCACTCATAAAATTTCTGAGACAGTACTTCTGAGAAAGTTTTTGAGAGTGATGAATACATAAATGATCATTTACAACCAAAGCAGAAGCGGCTGGCCAGAAAACCCACGTGGGAGACAGGCTGGGAGAAAGCCGGGTGCCTGAAACCAGCGCAGATCCCCAGGCCTCCCAAAACAGGACGGCACTCTGTGGAAGCGAGGAGAGGCAGCTCAACACCACCGACTGTGAGATACCAGCTCCTGAGGCTTGCAGCCCAAAGGTTTCAAACGCTTCTTGAGCTTCTGAGAGACATAA
>CM053622.1:245896648-245922197 GCA_028646595.1 Phalanger gymnotis | reverse complement strand
AAAAAAAAGCTAGTCTGATTCTTTCTTGTACAAATTAATAAATTGAGGGCCAGGTTGGGGAAGTGACTTATGCAGCATTAAATGAATGGGAAAGCTGGGGCTAGAAACAGGGTTTTGTGATTCCAAAGTCTCAACCAGGGAATCACAACATCTTTCTCATAAGTGAGCCCCCAAAGCAAACGCTCGCCTCTGAGAATATATAATCTTTCATCTAATGGGCTCAGAGACTAATTAGAAATTAACAAAAGGTGTGTAAGCCTTCCTACAAGCAAGCAAGCTTCCCTTAATGGGCTCCACATAGGGCCTATTGATGGGAGGGGAAGATCTTATTCCTCATTAATCTTACACATGCCTAGTGGGTATCTTAAAAATAACTGAACTGGTTCACTAGGAGAAAAAAAAGATCTTCCCAAACACAAATTCATACATCCCATAATTGATGGCTGGAGAAACAGAATTTGAAGAGATGAGACAGAATAATTCTGGACAGCCAAATGGATGGCAAAGGAATTTAAGTTAATATCAAGTCCAAAATGCAGCAAGAGGAAATTAGGCAGGAAAGAGAGTTCGTGGTATTATTACCCTTTTATTTATTAGTGTAATCCCTTACTTGTTATTCCTTTAAAAATGCCCAAGAGGTTAGTGTGGTGCTATGGGTATGAGTGTAGAAAGCCTCTAGGGTCTTCTCTGTGGAAGCCAGGAAGGTTGGGACACCAGAAGGCTAGGGGAAAAAGTGGTGATAGTAATGATAACAACTGGGAGAGGGTCTGAACTTGTGACTGCCCAAGTATTGTATAGGGAACTCTCTGGTGAGGAAAGGTGCCATACCAGTTCAGACTCATCTTTCTCTGTAAAGTCATGGCATCACCTTCCTGATGTCATGATCCTCCTCGAGAACGAAGAACAAACAGCAACTCAACCAGCCACAACCAGCCACTGTGCTTCAACTCCGATACCTGGTAGCCATAACCCTGAGGCCAGCTCTCTGACAATTATGCCATAGACATATACACACACATATGCATGTGCATATATGTGTATATATATATATACATATATATGTATACATATTTAGATATGTAGATATATAGACATATAATGCATATATACATATACGTATTATAAATATATTTATGTACATAAATACAACTGTTATTTATATAATTAACATAGAACTTTAAGGTTTATTAAGGACTTAACACATATTCCCTTATTTGAGCCTGTCTACAACCCAACGAGGTAGGTTTGGATGGAACAGTACAGTACAAGGAGCAAGATGAGGAAATAGCATCATAGAGGTTTGGTAATTTGACCATGGTCACATAGTCCAGCACTCTATTCATATGACATATTGCTTCAGAAAAATAGAATTAACTGTTTGGGTCAAGGGACTTGCAAGTGGTGGCCAAAGACTAGAATACTAAAAAGAGATGGCAATTTTTCCCACCTTTTTATGACTATGGCACTTCATGGAATCACCAATGCCAATAACGCCTTCATTGCTTAGATATGCAGCCTGTGCCATATTAACTTACAGTTGTTGAAATATTGCCTTGCAAAAATTGCTCTGCCATTTCGTGTGTGTGTGTGTGTGTGTGTGTGTGTGTGTATGTGTGTGTATTCCCTCTTCCTTCAGAAAGTTCCTTAAGGAGAAAAATATAGCTTCTTGTTCTTTTGTATTAATAAATGTTTCTTGTAAAATGAAAGAAGACAAAACCTTTCACTTTCATATTCCCTAGACAAATGGTATGGGCCCAGTCCCTGCCACAATGAGCTATATAATTCTCATGTTGTAGTCGTATGAGAACACCAAGCATCAGCCATCTTAGAGTTAATTGATTCCAGGAGCTGCCCAAGAATACATTGGAATATTGTTCCTATACCCTGAGCTACTTGGTGAGATTTACTACAGAAGGAAGTTGATTCAGAATACACAATCCTCAGTGCTCTCTGTAATCAGTGCCCATGGGAACGTGCTTCTTCATGGAAACATAGAACTAATCAAATTCCTTTGAAACTTCTGGTCCTATTCAGAATGGAAAAAGATAAGTTGAGAAGAGAATCCCAGAAAATAGCAAGGGTAGAGAGACAAGCACAGACATGTGGAAAATACATAAGAGAAAAATATGGAAGAGAAGGAGAGGGGAAAAAGGATAATATAGAAAATAGTAGTATCCTTTATAAATATTTGCCACTCAATATAATTTTAATGTAAGTAAGCATATGACCACATATCAAAATGGAGGTGGGGAAGTTCATACCACTCTGTACATTGATTTTTCCATTGCCAGCTTCTATTACAATTTGGGGGGTAGTATAGTGAGGGATGTATTTTTGGCAGTTTCTTCACCTTTTGAACCCAATTTGGTGTCATCTGGAAAATTTGCCAAAGTGTTCAGAAAAACCAGAATGAAGGTTATAAAGGAAAAAGTGAATAGATTTGTATATTCACAAAAAAGGCAAAAGAAACCCTCTCAACAAAATATAAACATAGGGATGGGATGGGATTAGTGGTACAAACAAGCTTTGGTAAGGCACCAGAGATACTCTATCCTTTGGGACTTGGCTGAACACATTAGTTTGAAATGTGGAGAATGTGACCTTGGGGAGTTAAAGATAGATGGTCTTAATTTTAGTGAAATGAGTGGAGAGGTCATCCACGGGGAAAGAAAAAGATGGGGATAAAGTAGGGGACATGAGTAGAGAAGAAGTTTTAGAATAGCTACTGTAGGGAATGTGATAAGGAGTCCATAAGAAAGGACCAGAATTTATGGCACTGAATTTGTAAATTGAATAAAAGGAAGAATTGCCCCAGAGCAGGTCATAAAAGACCGTATCACATCTGGTTAGACTGGGATAGGATATGATCATGTTGGAAGGAAAATCTTCCAAGGGAAGAATAATTTGGGAAAAAAATAAAAATAAAACATCAATAACTCTTAAAGGAAGATGAACTGAGGAAAAGGACAAATTCATATGCCCCCTAAGGAAAAAAAATTACTTTGGAACCACCTCTCTGATACTATAAAGGGTTCTTGCTGTGCAATATTTTTAAAATCATTTGATATATTTAAAATTCCTCCTTTTGCCTTTGTCTCCCTGCTGCACTTCTCCACCTATTAAGTGTTATTTTCTTCCAGAGTTGTTGATTATACACTTTTCATAATTATTCATGCTGAGAATTATGATACATTTGTAAGCTCTTTTTGGATGCACACTTTTACTATGGGGCACCCCAAAGAGAAGAGGGTATCTAAGGCCAAAATCTTAATTTTATTTCATATAACTGTCTTACCCTCTGCAATCCATCATTGCTATTACCATATGCTATTCTAAAATTATTTTCCTTCTTCACAAATACATAATAGTCATCTTGTGTATAAGAATAAGTAAATTATTTTATAGTAGCTCAGAAGTTTTCATAAGATTAAGCTCAAAGGTAATATTGTTTTGGAAATAAGATGCTTAAGCTGAAATTTAACATACTTGAAAAATCACTTTCAGCATTATGCTTCTGTTCTCACTGTTGAATTTCAATGAGCAAGAGGAGATAACTGTGGCAATCAAGATTTCACTGAAAAATCATGTATGGAAGATCTTGCTTTGAAGATTGTGTTTCTCACACACATGTCCCCTATATCTTTGTTACTTTTTGCACTGCTTCCTAACCTGGATTTTGAGAGTTTTGTTCTGTCATGGGCCAGGTTACTTTGATAGGACTCTAGCCTACTCTAGACAGACTTGGTTGGTTTCCCTTTAAGGGGGCAGGAAGGCTCTCTTTGGGATTTGGTTGGCTAAGGGACTAGGGCAGAACTCACCTAGTTAGCTTCCTTGATCCCTGAGACATAAAAAGTGCAGCCTAAGGGATATTGGTGCTCTGGAGGTTTTGACAGAGCTTCTATCACCTTGGGCCGACTTTCTTAAGTACGAGTGTTTATGATTGCTGTGGTGAACTGAGAGGTGGAAGGGAACTGTGTTTTATTTGAATTTAATTTGCAATAGTATCCTTTTAAAATCTTATCATAAGTAAATATTTTTTTTTGTTGCATTTTATGGTGCATGAGTGCCTCATTGCCTTTTAATTCCAAGCCTGAATCACTGGCCTAGCTTGCTCGAATAATTGTGCTCATGCTTGTCTACATATTCACAGTAAAGTGTCCTCAAAGGATGGCAAGTAGCGTTTGTTACAGCTCAATGCAGGGATGTGAACTTAGAGGGAACCTGAAGACGTCTGAATGAAATAACACAAAGAAGAGATTCCCAGCTATTTCATGACTTCAGCTTCATCTCTTGAAGGAATTACAGCTGAGCTTGTGATCAAGCTTTGTTTTTCTCTGAGGCTCTACTTGTAGATGTTTTAGAGTCATTCTTTTCTCCTGGGATTGTGTCTTGAGTGCCCCCTCATCATGACAGCTTTTTAAGATAGGATCCTTGTTGTTGCTTTTGATGATGACGACGACTCATTCTTCCAGCCCTGACTTCAGACTTTATGGTAGGGCCAGGCTCTGAGCGTTTCTGGAGGAAATGCCTATGCCGGTTCTGCTCCTGCTTTCCTGGACTATTAAATATGGAGATATTTCAAGATCAAAATGACGGCTCAAATAGGAGGCTTGCAAACTTGCATTGCTCACAGCGGTCTAATCCTGTCTAATTTCTAAAAAGTCCAATTTCTGCCTTCACAATCTGAGCTCTGCCAGTTTCTGACCTGGGTTTTGGGTCTGAGCAACATACCTATGAGCTTGCTCCACTTGGAGTTCCAGTGGGCCACTTTCTAATTTTAGCTACTGTCATCCAGCTAGAAAGCTCTGCTGGTTCAGAGGGACAGAAAGGCAGCCTTTCCTTTTTTCCTGGGGTTCCTGGCCTAGTTATTCCATGTCTGGCTTTAGACTAGGTTAGAGGCTGGAACCAAGATCCCACTCCACTCCTGAATGACACAGCTGCTACTTGTTCCTACATGTGCTTCCTGATTATCATATAGTCTAGAACCTGTGACCATTTCTTGCCCTGGTTCAGAATCCCAGGTTTCCTTCGAAATCATCCCCAGATCCTAGAAATGGGGAGTGAGCAATAGAGCTGTTAGTTAGCATCTGTTCCTGCATCCTAAACACTACTGGGCTCTTTTTCCCTGGATTTGTTACCTCTTCTTGCCCTGATGTACTTCCCTCTCAGTTGAAATGTGCCTACATGTGACTACATGGAGCGATTCCCATCTGGACCCCTTTAGTATCTTCAGACTTTTCTGTTTTCTTCCCTATACCAATGTTATCTGGAAAAATAACTCACTGTGATTTTTTTCTTGGAATTCCTGATTATGATTTGGTCTGATGCATTTTGTTTATCTGGAGGCATTGCAGGGTATGGGGGGAAGCTTGGCTGTACTTTTGGCTACTTTACTATCTTAGTTCTGCTTCTTTCAAGTAATTATTTTTAACCTAAGTGCAAGACTAAACATTTATCTCTATTCTAAGAGATGAGTCTAATGCCAGTTCAGCTTTGATTTTGAAACAAAATGAGACATTTATAATCATTGAGTAGTTAATGAAAGAAAGAGATTTACTTTAGCCTAACATAGCAAAAATATAATGGCACTCATCTTCAACTTTGGTAGATGTGGTTTCTCTTTCCTCCTTATAGAAACTTGTCAGCAAGTCATCAGGGCAAGGTATGGCAACTCTCATGGTCTCAGCACCCACCAGGTCTGAGAGGCACCAACCTCATCTGGGTAGAACTTTTTTTGCTCTTAGGTATCCAGGAAGCTGCATTAGGGAAGCAAGGACCAATCAGGTTAGAGGGATTGCTTTATCTTCTTTTAGGGAAAACTAATCCCTGTTGCAGTAGGTAAAGAGGTGATATGGACTTAACCTATGTTGCAAGGGATGGTCCTAACCCAATATTGTGGGGAAATGCTATTAGGTATTATCTCTATCATACCCACGAAATTTCATATTTTTAGATTTTGCTTAATGTTTTAGCCTGTTAAGGACTTTTGGGGGAAACAAAAATTATTATCAATTGTGCTAGTTATTCATTGCAGCTACTTATTGCTAGAAGCTAATTATTTCTATCAATCAGCTTTTCATTTCAAATTATGCTGCATAAGCAAAAGTTATTGACCAATGAGTGTGAGAAAAGAAATAAAGCAAATTAAGAATGGTTTCACGTCGGGGCAGCTAGGTGGCGCAGTGAGTAGAGCACTGGCCCTGGAGTCAGCAGAACCTGAGTTCAAATGTTACTTCAGACACTTACACTTACTACCTGTGTGACCTTGGGCAAGTCACTTAATCCCAATTGCCCTGCCTTCCCCCCTCAAAAAAAAAAAAAAAAAGAATGGTTTCATGTTCTTTGAGACATCAAATTGATCTAGTTCCAAAGTTTAAAGGGACTTCTGAGTGGTCTAGAATAAATCTCCCACCAGTATACGAATATTTACTATAATAATAAAATACCATCTCTCCAATTTCTCCCAGAACACCTCCACTGATGTTGAACTCATAATAGGATCATAGATCATAGATTTAGACCTAGAAGGAATCTTAGAGGGCATCTCTTCCAACCATTTAACAAAAGAATAAGCTGAGGTCCACAGAGGTTAAGTAACACATCAGTAAGTGGTAGAGTCAATATTTGATTGCCTTCCGTCTGCTGTTCATCTCCAAGTTATGCTATATACATCTTGCCTGTACATAGTTGTTTGTATATTGTCTACCTCAGGGGTGGGGAACCTGTGGCCTCGAGCCCACATGTGGCCTTCTAGGTCCTTAAGTGTTGCTCTTTGATTGAATCCAAACTTCACAGAATAAATCTCCTTAATAAAAGGATTTGTTCTGTAAAACTTGGACTCAATCAAAAGGCCTTACCGGAAGGCTTGACTGTTTTACTCGATGTCAAATCCAGTCTGATTTTGACTGGAGCAGACTCTCACAAGGCAATCTTCAGTTTTACTGTAGACAGTTCTACTTTAAGGAAATTCCTCTTTATATTGAGATAAAACCTACTTCTTGGTTACCTCAACAGATTTGTCTTCCGTCTACTTTCTGGGTACAGACAGAATAAATGAAATCTTTAGGAAAACTTTTTCACAGATGAGAATAGAATCTTATTTTACCCGTCTTTTCTTTTCTAAATGGAATAGCTTCATTAACTTTTCTTCTATTATACTAGAAATTCTTTGAAAGAAGGGCTTATGTAGTATTTCTATTTCATTTCCAGTACCTAGAAAAATGACTTTTGTACTATAATTTTTTTATAAATGCTTGTTCAATTTGGTTAAAAGGCAGAATAGTTAATTAAAGAGCAGTTAAATACCACATCAAATTCACCAACTCAAGAAAAAAAATGTTTTATTGAACTCGAGATTGAAAATCCCAATCATTTGTTCTCAATCTGTGGGCCTCAGACCTTTGAATCCGTATATGTGAGGTTAGGGGGAGAACATTCAGTGCTCCCCCATGATTCCACTGGGTTGGATGTGTGCTAAGAATGCACATGGATAAGAAACTCCAAGCAGCTACCAAGTATCCCACTGAAGTAGATCCCTACAAGCAAGGCAAGGAATCCGAGAGAAGGGTTTAGAGAAACACTAACGCTCTGGTTCACATTATGTGGCATCACTGTGGTCAGCAAGGCAACCACAATGACAGGAGAACCAACCTAGCACATGTAGATGAAGAAGGGAAGATTCTTTTTAGGCAAAGATATTGGGTAGTCTGGGAGGGGAAGAGGCAAGATCGCAAATATGGCCAGGCTCTGCAAACAGCGGTGACAGCCACAAACCAAACCACCTTCTTTCCAGATTTATATTATAGAAAAGCTTGCTGGCTTACAGGGCAATAGAAGTAGTAATTAGCAGTAGAACATCACCTCCAAATACAAAGAAGAATGATACGTAAATAAAGTTATCTTAAGAATGGCACAACGTTAGTTAGAACCTTAGGGCCAACATCTTCTTTTTATAATAACATTGATGTTATGCCACACGGGGCTATTGCTTTAGAGAATCCAATGTGTTATATCAAAGAGAAACTAACGTAAACTTTTCAAAGGACAAAATCTCGTGTGTAAAATTGTAAATACATACATACATAGTAAACAAAGCAAAATGGCCAAAGTACATTAATGCGCTTCTACTTGAACACAACTAATGCCTGGCACAGAGAAGGCACTTAAAAACACTAACTGACTGACTAATTGGTTTAGTGACTCTTAACAGTATTTTGTACTGGCACTGAAAAAAAAACATAAATCAGCTAATTTCAAAATATCGTAATTGAAAACTATAGATTCCTGGGAATTTAAAGTAAAGGTAACTGACTTACTGTCCATATTCTCTTGTGACTAGATATTGAAGGGGTTGGATCTTTACACCGTGGAAATATAATGGGGTTAATTAAGGACCCCAAGCATAATTTAAACCCATCCACAGACAGTACTTTCTATGTTGCCAATCCCATTTGTGGACACTGCTCTATTAATGACACAATATTTGTTTTAGAGGTCACTAAAGATATTTGCCAGGTTAAACATTTGTAATCTGGACCAAGCTTTAATGTGCCCTTTCAAAGAAAGCCACAAGCAGCTATACACAACAACAACAGTCTCCTTCAATCTGCTGGTTTGTCAGGGTTACAGAAGTAATAGAGCCAGCAATAACAATCACCTTCTATGTGGATACTAATTAGAAGGTTGAAATAACAAAACTTCTTACTAGGTACAAATGTTTGAGTCTTTCATGTTTGGTATCCTCTGCACAAGATCTGGATAAAAGGATGGCTGTTAGTAGAATGTATTTCCTCACACAACCAAAGACTGAACACAAAACCTTGAACATCATCTTTGCCTTAGGTGGGATAAGAGGGGGTGGGTAATGTGTCTGTGTAGCATTTCATCGATAAACACTGTCCTCTTGTGGATAAACAATGGTTCAGTTTCTCTTTTTAAAAAATTAATGAATTAATTATTTTCCCCCCAGTTACATATAAAAAACTTTGAGTTCCAAATTCTCTCTCTTGCTCTCTCTCCATGCCCTCTCCTATCGAGAAGGTAGTTCAATATAAGTTATACATGTGTAGTCACACAAAACGTTTCCTAATAGTCATGTTGTGAAAGAAAACAGACAAAAATCCTCAAGAAAAATAAAGTAAAAAACATGCTTCAATCTGTATTCAGATACCATCAGTCTCATTTCTCTTTCTCAAAGAGTTCTTGAAGATAGCTTCTCACTTTCCTAAGCCTCACACACATAGGTGACATCAGATTATACAATCATGCAATCAATAAGCATTTATTAGTGCCTACTATGCTTCAGGCAGTCTTCTGGTGGCACAAATATAAAAGGGAGGAAGTTCTTGCCCTCAAAGGGCTTATACTGTACTTTGACATCAGATGTTGATCTGCTTTCTCAGTGATTTTAATAGCTCAGAAGTGCTTCTATTGCATGGCCCTCAATTACTTGTGTATGTTTTGTCTCACGATGTGGGCAATATCCCCATGAAATAAGGAGGTTTGGGTTTTATGTAGAAGTATTGTAGAAAAAGACAGCTAGATGGCTCAGTTGATAGAGCACTGGGCCTGGAGTTAAGAAGACCTGAGTTCAAGTCCAGTCTGAGATGCATTACTAGCTGTGTGACCCTGGGCAAATCACTTAACCTTGTTTGCCTTAATCCACTGGAAAAAGAAATGGCAAACTGGTCCAGTATCTTTGCTAAGAAAACTTTTCAGACAGTATTACTGTGCTATGGTCCAAGGCATCACAGAGAGTTGGATATGACTGAACAACAACAAAAAAAATTGTAGAAAAAAGTCATGTATTTGAAACCAGAGACTTGACTCTGAGTCCCATCTCAGATGTTTACTAGCCTTGGAACCATGAGAAAGTTATTCAGACTCAAAATCTCTTCCCTCATCTGTAAAACCTGAGAATGCAAAATGCCGAGATGTTACTGATCTATGCTGGAGGACAGAGTTTCTTGGTGCTTCAGGCAACACTCCAAGCATATAAGTTGCAGGACAAATGTCCCTCTGCATTTTTAGAGGGAGTTTTCTCTCTGAGAGTTGCCTCAACCAATGCTTTTTTTTAAAGGAGAGATCTTATTTTCCTCTCAGGGTTGTTGTGAGGGAAAAACTTTATAAGACTTAAATTACTATGTAAATATTAGTTATTCAATATCATTCCCATTTTGTAGCTGGTACAAATGAGGCACAGGTATTTTTGCTTGTCCTAGAATAAATCAATGAAATGTTCAGACTAAATGTTAACTCTTCTGACTCATTTCAATGTTGTATCATTCCCTGACTTATCCTTTTATGTTTCTCCCTTGCTTGGCCATAACTTAGAGCAGAAATATATTCTGTGCTACTAGTGGCATAGAGAGGCAGTGTGATATAATGGTAAGTACAATGGCCCTGAAGTCAAAGGATCTGAATTTAAATAAGGCCAGTCATGTTACTATATCTGTGTGACTTTTGGCCATTCAACCTTCATAGTCCTCAGTTTCCTTATTTATAAAATTATGGGATTAGACTGGATGACTTCTGAACTTCTTTTTTCTCTAGAGCTGTGATTCTGTTTCCTTTTTTAGATTTTAAAATCAGATGAGTGGGGTACTTTATTTTTCTCTCCTTAAAATAAATAAATAAAAACTACCTCTGTATAAACCCAAATTACATGTGTAGCCCTCAACTGATTTTTTTCATACTGAATCAGTGGTCCCAAACCAAAAATATGATAGCTCCTAACCTCTACATTAAATCACATTGAATTCTTGGCACAGGTTCTACATTTGAAACTCAGAGCATCCATGAGGACTACAAAAGTAGTCATAGTGCAGAGGAAAATGCCACACTTCCCTCTAAGTCATTCCCTAAACTCTGTTGGAAATTAATGACATAGGAAATTATATTGGGATAGACAACCAAAAAAATAATTTAAAAAATCATTTGCAAACAGGCGCTATAGGTCTTCCAGCGAAGCATCACACAGAAACATTTTATCACTTTTTGATTCTAGAATTTTGATTCTAGAATCATAGATTTGAAGAGGTGGAAGGAATCTCAGCAACCCCTGACTGTGATCCACATATGAAAGGAATTCCCATTAAAGCATATCCAGCACATGATCCTCTGACTTCTGCTTAGATATCTCTAAGGAGGGGGAAGACATGTTAAAGGTCTCTTCAGTCCAGTGATTCTAACAGAGTCTGTGATGAATAATTCAGTATTATAAAGTAGAAGAGATAGAACACTTGGATGGGAAAGAGAAAATGCAGACTTTTTTTTCCTGCCATAGTACTCATGAAACAGATTTTACTTTCCAACACAATAAAGGTAGGACATCTCAGTCTTCTGCCATCCATTCTGAAACATTTGAATTTGATATTTTGTGTAGAATTAGCCATAGGCATTTAACCGATTGGCCTGTTCTAGGAAATGAACAGATAGACATTTCTAGAAAATATCAATAATCTGTTTGGAATAATTTTGAATTTATTTTCCTTAGAGACAATGCAGAAAAAAAAGCATATTAAGACGTCTTTGATCCAAGTGTAACTCACATCCAGATTTAGGTGTCCCCATACACAAGAAATTATATCTTGTGAGGCAGATGATTCTATCAATATATGGATCATATAAGAAAAGCTTTATTGGGTCAGACCTATAGTTCATTGGTCTATCTCTTAGCCCATTAGTCTCTGTCTCGAGGTGCAGTGATTCTTCATAGTAGATATTACCATTGCTGTTCCAATTAGTGTGGTCACGAGAAGAGAAGAGGCAAAAACATCACCACATTACCATTATGACTGTAGGCAAATAAATCGTAGTTTATATCTGAATGGGATGATGTTTTCCAACCTAATATTCTTTCTGAGGGGGCTTAACATTTTGGTAGCTTTTAGACACAGCTAAGAAACATCACGACATAATGGAGAGATTATTGGTTTAGAGTCAAGAAGAGATGGGTTGAGATCCTGATACTGAATATCTGTGTGAGCATAGGCAAATCACTTAATTTCTTTCTGTCTCAGGCAATTCCTTCAAGTGTAATCTATTAAACTATAGCCAGAGATATTGAACTTGCGGTTTGTGAAATTACTATTTAAAACATTACTATTTAAAAATTACTATTTAAATTACTATTTAAAATATAATTTGTTTTCTTTGTAATTCTTTGTATAGTATGCATTTAAAATCAATATTTTGAGAAGGTGTCCATAGGTTTCACCAGACCATCAAAGAGCGTCATGACATAAAAAAGGTTAAGAAGTCTTGCTGCAGAGACAGAGATCCTTTATATTTATGTTGAGCTTCAGTCATGCAACAAACAATTCTGGAGTATATTAGAAGCAGTGCTATCCTAGGGCTAGGTTAGTCAGGGATCAAAGGATAAGATCAGTTTAGGCAATTCCTATTGATTTGTTAAGGACACTGAATCACCTTCAACTTGAAGAAAATCAGTTGCATTTTTTAGGGCAATTGGGATTAAGTGACTTGTACAGGGTCACACAGCTAGTAAGTATCAAGTGTCTGAGGTCATATTTGAACTCAGCTCCTCCTGCCTTTAGGTCCGGTGCTTTATCCACTGTGAAGAAAATCAATTTTATTAACAAGGTCTTCCACCATTTCTATTTCAACAAAAATGTCTGACCAGCCCTACTTTATTATTTATTGCCCAATTAATGAAACCAATATATGCTTTACCCGTATGACTAATACCTTTTGAATTAAATTCAACAAACATCTAATATTGGCAAAGTCCTTTTCTAGATGTGGGGGTTAGAAAGGCAAAAAGATGAAAACCAGCCCCTTTCTTCAAAGAACTTACGGTACTTTAAGTGGTTTTGAATGATTAATCATTTTTTTAAATGTGCTGGGAATGCTTAAAAAATACACCAGAGTTTCAAATTAATAATTAAACAATTATAATTATAGAATAATTTCTCTTTGACGTCTTTGAATTTTTGCTTTAAGTACATTCCAGTTTACCAAAAACATTTTTGAGGCACAAAGATATCATCTGTCTTATAGACTTTCAGAGTTTTCATCTGTCCAAAAATGAAAGTTAGACTTTAACTGTTTCAGATGATTCGTATTAATGAGCTACGAGTCTATTCTAATTCAATTCAGTAGGTCTTCACTGAGTACCTATTATATGCTTGTACTTGGTGAGGCATTGTGAAGGATACTCTCCAGAAGAATGAATCTAAAGAAGGAGTTTAAGAATAGGAGTAGGAGTATTCCTGCTCCTATAGAAGGCCTTCCCTAAATCTCTTTTATCTACATTATTTGGGATGTCCCCAAACCATTAGTTCCACTGAAGTGGGAGAGAGGTGTGGAACCACAGGGATATGTTGCTGGTTACCTTGTGGTGGATGGGCAACCAATTTGGGAATGAAGTACTTGTTTTCTTTCTCCTGTTTTTACAACTGAGTTAAACAGTACATTTATTGTGATGTTTTTTGAGGTTTAGGGAATTAATCCATTTCAAAATTCGAAATGAGCACTAAGGTTTTAATTGACACTACTATTACAAGTAAAAGGAAAAGTATTTCCATAGGTTTAGAAGCACAGCCAGTCATTCAAAGCTTGAAGCTAATCAAATAAATGTCCCAAGACTACAATAGAAATATTTTTTTTTATTTCTGATATCTCAGAGCTAGTGATAAACAGCTTGCCAGAAAATTTTGGCAAAAGTTCTGTTTAAAAAACAAAGAGCTTGACTATTAGAAGAGAAAATGGGTGGGGGTGGGGATAGGTGTAATGTGCCCAAATAAAGCATAAACAAAAATTCTATATTAGAAATCAAGTATGGGTACACTTTAAATTGGGTGTTTATATATTTTCAACTTCTTACATTCCACAGCTCTTAATAGAGTTAAGAAAAACTTTCATTTTTTTCTTTCACTTTTTTCATACTAGGTTGTCTATTGACTCAGTAATAAATGCATTACTTTATTTCAGTCTGATGTAAATACACATGGTACACAAAGGTGTGATCAAAACTAAAAATACATAATCCATGTTAAGAAACTATGTCTCTGGGCTAGCACACGTAGTGACAATCTAAGTTATAGCCTGTGTGAAGTAATGTTTTATACCTACACAGTTTTTGACCTAGATGGAAATGCAACTCCCTTTGGTTTCTGTGGAGAATTCTTCCTTGGATAGATCCATTCACCTACCTGGGTCTCAGTTTCCTCACCTATAAATAGGAGGAAGTCAGAATAGATGACCTCTAAGATCTTTTCCAGATTTTATACTCTATGATTTTTATGATTTCAGTTCCTTAGAATCTGGAAAGCTAAAGATTTTCTGTACTCATACGAACTGAGGGAAAGGAATAAGTGGAGGAGAGGAGTAAGTGGAGGAACAAGGAACATGGGCCACTTTTTCTACCCTGAAGAAGGCAAAGCCTCCCAGGAAGAGCCACGTGGTAACACCACACAGCTGCTAGCAGTATCCTGGGGGAAAATAGCAGCTTAGGAAATGAAAGTTTCTCGAAGATTTCAAATAAATCTGAGCCAATCCCGGACAGTTGGCAAGTTTGCAGGAACCTCACATTTGATACTATGTCTCTCAAACCTTGGTTGCCTCAGTGTTACCACAAGGAAGGTTTAATGGTTTTTAGGGAATACTTATTTTAGTGACCACAATAAATATTTTTCACTTTCTCAAGTGGCAGAGGTCTGCTTACTTTAGACACTTCAAAAGAGAGTCCATTGGAAAAAAGATCTCTGGCAGATGAAAATGCTGCTTCTCTTTCTCCTCTGTTTTGATTATTTGCTTGGTCTGTTTAGAATATTATAAAATTTAAGAATGACCTTTAAAATTTTTTTAAATCTTCAATTAATAAGCCCTTCCCTCCCACCACCAACATTGAAAAAAAGAAAATGAAACCCTTGGAACAAATATACATAGTCAAGCAAAACTTATTCCTATGTTGGCCACATCCAGAAACATGTTATTTTGTATCTTGAGTCCATCACTTCTTCGTCAAATGATAGCATGCTTTATCATCAGTACTCTGGAATTGTGGTTGCTCACTCAAGTTGTTTGTCTTTATAAATTTTTCTGTTATGTAAATTACTTTTTGGTCTTTGATCACTTGACTGTTTCAGTTCATAAAATTCTCCATCTCCAAAGATATTTATATATATATATATATATATATATATATATATATATATATCTTTAGTTTTATATCTTTAGTTTTAAAGAGAATATTGCTACCTCCGTTGGAAAAGATAATTTCCTCTATACTAATGAAATCTTCTAGCTTTAGGGTCACCTTCAAGCCATTATGAGGCATTAGGGTAGCATTTTAGTAGAATATAAAGTCTATATATCTTTAAATGGACATCGTTGAAGCACTTTTTTCTGAAATTGTCTCCATCATTTCTTAAAGAACCATATTATTAATTATATTCATATCCTATAACTTGTTCAGTTATTCTCTAATTGATGGACACCCATTTTAGCTTACTTTTCAGTATTTTGGTAGCACAGAAAGAGCTTCTATAAATATTTTTGTAGTTATGTGTCCTTTTCCTCTTTCTTTGATCTCTTTGGGTTATTGACCTAGTAGTAAGCTGAAGACACAGTGATGAACCTGCATAGTTTTGTAACTTTTGGGGCTTGTTTGTTGCATAAACTATATATATATATATATATATATATATATATATATATATATATATATATTGTTTAATAACTCTTTGGACTTAATTCAGAATTGCTTCAAAGATGTCCATACATATATATGCAAATTTAATGAAACTTTCATATACATATTCATGCATATATGAATATATATGTATGCATACAATAATATTTTCTCTAAACCTAGATATATATGTATATATATATACATATGATATTATATATACATTTTCATATACACATATATATCTTTAGTTTTAGAGAGAATATTATCATATATATATACAGACGCAATGTGAAAATGTAATTATATTTAGAAAACAATAAATTAGAACTTTTGCTACTAAACCAATAGCAAACATTTCGTAAAAATTAACGAATCTCAGAGTGGGAAGGTTAATCCATCCACATTTGGAGCTTTGCTTGCGGATGAGCTTTCCTGATTGTTCTGTAAGTGAAAATTCACCTCTACTTGATATTCATAGCTGGCTCCAGGCCATGTGTCATAGTTCCTCAAGTCATCTACCAGGACACAAAAGACTGCCTAGCATAGATATCTTGCTGTCTACCACAGCAAATTCTATTCTCCTTTCTTCCACCCAAATCCAACTTTCTACCTCTTGCTTCTTTTCTGTGAACAGCAGTCCTGGAAAGGGCATGATGATCTACATCCCTATATATGCCATATGCCCCAATTACAGGAGTTCTTAAGTTTTTGGGGTTCTTTTTTTGTTGGTATTTGGTATTTGGCAGTTCTGGTGAAACCTATGGAATCCCTATCACTATGATTTTTATTTAATTCTTACTTGAAGGAAGTCAAAATTTCAGTTGCAAGTCAGTGAAAATACAATGTAATTTTTTTCCCACCTAGACTCTCTGAAATCTATACAAGGACCCCTTGTGGGTCCAGGGAACCCTAGGTTAAGAACTCTGTCCTAGAAGGATGTAAGATCCTTAAGGTCAAGGACAGTCTCACTTTTGTATTTGTGACTCTCATACTTAGGAAAATTCTGAATACATACTTACTGATTAATTGATTGATTGACAGATTAATTCACCTCAGGCTATCTCATCCAACATACACCTGAACAAGAATCCCTGCTATATCACTAGCGGAAATATACTGATTGCTGGTGGGTTTTTGTTGTTCTACTGTAAGGCCAATTTATAAGTGAAACATCTTTCTAGTCCATTGAATAGGCCTCTGGTGGGGCCAACAAAGGAAGGCCTGATTAGAGTCTGGCTCATACCTTTGTGATGCAATCAGGGATTAAAGACTCTTCCTACCCCCTCAATAGACCTCAGGTGGGGCCAACAAAGTGAGGCATGATTAGTGGCAGGTCCACACCCTTTTACTAACTAGGTATGAGGCCCCAAGTCCCATACCTTTTTGCTAAGTAGGCTCTGAGCCCTCAGGGCCTCGAATGAGAGCTCTGAGGTTGGCCCTTTGCCTTTGGAGGCACACTCATTGAAACAGTGTTAATGACGAGCCTCTGGGTAAGGTGGTAAAGCAGCATCCCCCTCCACTTTGAAAATTCAGATGCTGGTGCCTCTTTACCTGGTAACTATGCAATTCTTTGGTCAGACAGATAGAGGCCTGTCTATTGATCTCTGTGTTATTTGCTTTGTTTATATTATATATGTTTGTAATTTCTGTTTGTGTTCTCTCTTAAGTTCAGGGTACTGGTTTTTCCCCCTGAACAAGTGAATGGTATTTGTATGTTTAATTAAAGTAAAATTGTTAACCCTTTAAAATTGCTTTCCTTAGAAAAGCAGATCAAAGAACCTGTGCTAGCAGCCTTCCTGCATGCTGGTATTATTGGCCTTACACAGCCATGGTAGCTAGAAGAAACATTGTTGTTACATCTACCCATATGTTCACTTATTTGTTGCCTATCAAACTCCCCCAACTGCTGCAAGGACCTCTACTTCCACATACATACAACTAAGGAAAAAAAAATATCACAAAGAGATAAAGAGAGTATCTCTCTCACAAGAAAAAAAAGCAGAGTAGTTTGACCCAACGTATGATTTACCTCTAAATTACCCAAAAGACCATTTATTTTATTACTATTACAGCCTGGCATTTAAGAAATGATCTGAATTTGCTGCTTCAATTCTTCAAAGAACCACAATTACTTAGTATGGGTCCATCCACCAGCATAGGATATAATTCCTTGTATTTTGATAGAATGTCTTCATAAATTATTGTGGTAAAAAATTCATAACTCTGTGGCCAATTTGGGGTTGAGGCACTATGAACTTAAACGGTCTGGTCATTGGACAATGGACATGCTGTCTATTGTCAGTCCTGTATATAAATCCTTTCCAGCTTGGTAGAACTTGCCAGAGTTTGTTTTCTGCCTCACAGAACCAAGATTTCCTCCCATGATGAGGCACTGAAACAAGACTTCAGTACCTGGTTTCTGAAGAATCAATGCAATTGTTCTTCAAGCTCATCTAAACCAAGCTTTTGAGTTTAATTCTCAGCAAAATGTTAAAGCCAGGAAATAGCATATGTTTCTTTCCATTTACTTTTAGTTTGTTTTTATTTTTATCCTTTATTCTCTTTACTAATTGACTTGATAAGTCTCCTTCTGGAAGTGATATTTCTGGTCAATGATCTGAGTTTGTGTGTAAAAATACATTTACAGAGGCAAACGGTATTTTTGTATTTGTATTACATGATTACTCTTCACTTCAGTGGTGATCAAAGGCCTTGCCCCCTGAGTAAAACCAATATAGTTTCTTTTTTAAAAAAATACTGTTTATTTTTAATAATTCTCTTAAAAGAATTTTGAGTTTCAGATTCTCTTCCTTATTTCTGCCACTCCCCCACCAACTGAGAATATGATATCAATTATACATGTGAAATAGTGCAAAACATATTTCATATTAGACATACTGCATAAAAGCAAGAAAAATGAAGAAAGTGAAAAAATTATATTTCAATTCACATTTAGGGTTCATCAGTTACCTCTTTGGAGATGGATAGCATTTTTCATCATGAGTCTTTTGGGGAATTGTTTTGTATCATTATATTGATCAGAGTAGCTAAGTCTTTCACAGTTGATTATTATTAAAACATTGCTGTTACTGCATATAATGAT
Source organism: Phalanger gymnotis (assembly GCA_028646595.1). Classification (NCBI taxonomy): domain Eukaryota; kingdom Metazoa; phylum Chordata; class Mammalia; order Diprotodontia; family Phalangeridae; genus Phalanger; species Phalanger gymnotis. The sequence goes on along the minus strand of CM053622.1, from coordinate 245,903,436 downwards.
CTCCTGGTTCTTCTCACTTCACTTTGAAGCAATTCATATAGGACTTCCCATGTTTTTTTTTCTGAAACCATTGCCCTTTTTCATTTCTTAGAGAGCAACAATATTCCACCAAAATCAGATACTACTACTTATTCAGCCATTTCTCAACTGATGGGCATCCCTATAATTTCCAGTTCTCTGTGACTACAAAAAGTTTCTATAACTATGTTTGTACATATTTTTTTTCTTTTTATTTAATCTCTTTGCAATCAATATAGTATTTAAAAACACACACACGTGTACATACAACTCTCAGTTGCTTATTGCTTTACCTCTTTAATTTGTATTTGGATGTTGATTGCTTTCTAAATAACACACCATGTGTGATTGGTCTTTAACATATAAAGCAGAATGGAGTTGAGGAAAAATGTGGCTCAAAGCATTGAAAAACTGATTTTCAAAATAATCAGTCTATTATAAAGCTTATAGCACATACTTTGCCCATGCCTTCAAAATCAGAACATAAATTCACTTTATGTTATAATACCTTTCCGACACCTTGGTAAATTTTCATTATTTATCTACTATGTTGGCAGTTCATTAAATCAAATTCATTCTTTCTATACCCAAGAAACCCTTGATGTTTCCCTGTATCATGCACTTGGAATTTCACATAAAATACCATGAGTCTTTGTATTTCAATATGAAAAGAAGAATTATGGACCATATTTTTATTCATTCTTAGGATCAAATCTTGTCTTGCACTCTCAAAGCTCACACCTTCATTTTATTATTTTTAACAATTTGTTCTTTTAGTGTATGATATTGTACACATCCCTGTTTGACCAGATTAAGGTCATATCCACATGACTAATAGATTTTTTTTTGAAAGAATTGAACTTTCATTTTAGTCATATTGAATTGATCAAGTTTTTAAAAGCTTAATTGACTGAAGCAACTGATGGTCTTGATTTCATAGTTTAAAAGATATTTAGGGTAAAAGATATCCATGACCCCCTAGAAAATGTATGAATGAGTCCCAATACATGTGAGATAAACTGTCATTCAACCTCTTCCAGATAGAATTGTTTATTAAAGTTAAGCCCCAAAAAGCCAGAATAGTGGGCTAGTGTCGTAGTAACTCCAATCAATCAGCAATCATTTGCTGATTTTTGCTTGACACTGTGTTAAGGTCTGAGAATAAAAGATCCAGAAACAGAGACTATCTTTAAGGAGCTTACATTTTAGTTAAAGGGTAGACAGTAATTAGGTTGCCACAGCTTTTAAATTTTACTAATTCAAATTGTGTGAAACAATGAAAACATGCTTTGTAGAGCAAACTATGTGAAATGTTTTTGTTATGTTCTCATTTTTAGTAAATTTTTGTTGTCATTCAGTTATTTCAGTCATGTCCAATTCTCTGTGACCCCATTTTGAGGTTTTCTTGGCAAAGATACTAGAGTGGTTTGCCATTTCCTTCTCTGGCTCATCTTACAGATGAGAAACTGAAGTAAATAGGGTTAAGTGACTTATTAGGACTAACACAGTTAGTAAATGTCTAAGGCCAGATTTGAACTCAGGATTCCTAGCCACTGTGTCACCTAGCTGTCTTTTTAATTAAATACTATATGATAATTCATTTAACAGACTGATTTTATTTTGCAAATTTATTAACTATAATGCCATTTTGATTGATAAAAGTATCATTCCTTCATTCAATAAACAAACACACATCTAGCTCCCTCCAAAGAATTGTGCTAGGCTTATGTTTCCTGCCCTCAAGGCAGTTGAAATCTAATAGGAAAGATGAGACAAGGACAGAGGTAGTGGAAAACAAGGTAGTATGATTTAAATGTGATCTGGGTAATATTTTTAAAAGTCATGAAGTTCAAGGAAGAGTGAGATTGTAAAAACTGAGTTGACTGAACGACCAAACACAGCACACTCAGAACCTGATTTTTTTCACATTCACGGTTTTAAGTAATACCTCAAAGCAGATGATTCCTCAATCTGTAACTTTATCCTCAAGTTCTCTTGTAGCATGATCAAACCTTAGTCTATTATCTCTTCTATTAAATTTCCTTCTCCTTTTGAATTTACTTCTTTGGTCAATAGTACTAACAATTACCCAGTGTTCTGTATTTAGAATTTTGCTATTTTCTTCCCTCTATTTCACTTTTCGGGTCACAGGTCACATCAATTATCAAATCCTTTTCATTTTACTTCTACAAAATCTCTATCTCTGCCCTATTCAAGACCTTTATCACCATCTACTTGGACTTTTGCAAAAAAGCCTATAAACCAATCTTGTGTTCTCTACTCACCACCTACTCCAATCCATCCTTCACACTGTTTCTATATGAATCTTCCTTATATGTGTACTTCTATAATGAATAAAAGGTCCCATCAACACCTTGATCTGCCTCTCCACACCTAGATCCATGTACTCAGGGACTGTTGCCACTTCACCACTGCCAACAGTTGCTGCCATCTTTCAGAGTCATAGAGGCTCTGCTGCTGCCTCTCCACAGAAGACAGCTCTGAAGAGAAGGGGCATGGGGTGTTGTTAGGTTTCTAGGGAGTGTACTAATAAGACTTCACCATCTAGGGGCAAGAGTCTACCCTGAAGTCTCTGGTTGTAGTGAGCCAGAGTACTGGAGGAACAATGGAGAATTGAGTTAATCCCTCATGCTCCCACAGGTTCACCCCACATTACTCCTATTTAATTGGGGCATTTGGATGATTCTTGAAACACTTGACTCTTCTAAACCAGCAGCTAGTGTAATATTTCTAACAGTCACTTAAATATGCTCTTTAAGTACTACAACTTTCATATTTTTGGAAGCAATATCTGTTATTTAAGAAAAAAATAAAATATAGCAAAAAAGAATAATGAACTGTGTGTATTGAAGGAAACGCAGCACACAACTGTGAAACAACACTCAGCGTGTGGAAACCAACCCAACCTGATGTCATTTGGTGAAGATCAGATACTCTAAATCAATCTCATATTAATAGAAGCACATACATATCACCATTACTGCCAGAAAACGAAACTATATTAAAATTATTACTTGACTCACAGTAGCATTAGTGATCATATCCCTTCAAAGGCAAATGTAGTCAGTCCCTCCAAATTGCCATATCCCCCTTTCCTTCTCCTTATAATGTCATCATATTGATTCAATTCCCCAGAGTGATCTGCATTCCAAAAATCTGCTCTGTCATGACATGGAAATGACCTGGAGTTCCTAAACCCCATGCTAGCAAATCATAAACTCTGACAAGTTACATTATGCTAGAAAGGCTTCAGGTATGCCCTTAGTGAAACACTGGGGTTGCTGTCCAGAGACTAACCTCAGTCACCAAAGGGACGCTCATTACCAGTAGGATAGCCGCTAGGTATTAAACTATGGCGAACTTTGAAACAAATAAAAATTTTAAATGGTCCTCACTCCTGTGTGGTACCCTTCCAAGATAGTGATTGTTGTGGAGTGGTGGAAAAAGGTAGTTCTAAGCATCATACAATTTGAAGATCTTTATGAATATTAGCTATTATCTCTCAAATGCAAACTGTTTGTCAAATAACCATGAAATTGTCATGCTGTTGAAATAATTGGACAAAACCAGTATTCATATTCTTAGGAGGAAAAAGGGAACAGAAGGGAGTTGTGCTTAAATGAAAATTCACTGGCTCTCCTTGTAGAGACAGATAAAGGAGTTGGCAAGACTGGTTCCACCAACCCATGGTTCGTGGTCATTTCATCTTGCAATCCTCATGATAAGCATAAGCCAAAAAGAACAATATGAATATAATTATACCTTATATAACAAAATCACTGGAAGATGTTGAAGTAGAGAAAATTTAAGAACTTGAGACGATCCTTCAAACTAAATTAACTAATACTTTTAGAACTTGGGAATTCAATACAAAACTGGGTATGGGAGAAGATAGCAAAAAGTGTATTAGAAAATATGATCCAGGGAACATTATCTTTGCATGTAAAGTCTTAATTCCCATATTAATTATGTTAACTAGGCATTAACCTTTCAAGGGGGAATTTCACAAGAGGGCCTTACCACTCTCCATACATTCCACGTGTACACATACCCTCCCCCCACAGACCACCCCACCACACACACACACACACACACACACACACCCCACTGGTCTGTATTCTTCCTGGTTTCAGATTTCTTCCAATAGTAAAGAAAGAATTATCTAGTCACTGAGTCCTATTTAGTATACTACAGAACAGATAAACAGGTCATATATAATGAAGAAAGTAGGAATTACAATCATATAACGAGTATCTTTTTATCACTATATTAAAATCCCATTTTAATGTCAATGAAACAATAAAGGATTTTTTAAATGGGGAAAGAATATCTCAGAATAAGACTCATTTAACAAAAAAGTCTGTAAATGTTTAATATTAGTAGATTCTTATATAGAAAAGATGTTTAAAAATCATCTATATATCTACTTGATGCCTTCATGAACTTATAAACAAAGTTTGGGGATTGTGTTCATAGGGAAATCTCTCTCTAGTTGACTGAAAGTTTAGTGTTTTTTCTTTACATATGAAAGTACAGGGCTCTTGGCTGTTTGGAGGTCTGTGTTAATAAGTCACCTGTATAAAGTGCATCATTATAATAAAGGCTTACATAATATCACTTGATCTCCATGACAAACCCAAGAGTCAGTTATCATTTTCTCCATTTTATAAATAATGATACACTTTAATGGAGCCTTGCCCAACATGACAGAGTTCATAATTTCAGAGTTAGAACTTGAATTCCGGTCTGCTGAGACCAGGTTCAGTTTTCTCTTCACTGTATCCAATTGCTTTGCCGGACAATAACTTACATTTACAAGAGGACTTACATAGATTTTGAAAGTTACTATTTGTAATCATGGGATCTCAAATGATATAACAGGAAGTATTCTGTATTTAATTTATTTAGATTTGTTTTGGTTAGTTAAGTTAATGGCTCTATGAATGAGGCTAAAATTGATTTCAATAATAGCCATGCCATATTAAGCATAGGAAAAAATATATCCCATTGTTGAAATTCAATTGGCCAAACATTTCACAAATATATACTAGTAGACATAAGGGGAGACAGTGAGAGTGTAAATAACTCAGTAATTACTATTATTTGCAGGGTCTGGGGTAGGGGTGGAGAGAGTGAGACAGCAGCCACCACAAAATTATACCAAGTCATAAAATCTTAGAATTGTGAGGAAGTTCAGAATTAAACTAGTCAAGGTCATTCTTGATACATGACTATTGTAGCCCTGACGAGTGCTCATTCAGACTTTCTTTGAAGACCTTCATTAATGGAAATTTGTTATATACCAAGGCAACTCATTCCAAGATTTGGAAAAATCTAACATTAGGTAATTTTTCCTTATGTCCTTTAGGAATTTGTCTCCTCCTCATTCAGTCCTCTGGAGTCAAGCAGTACAAGTGTTATTCTTACCAGTAGTAAATCAGTAGCCATAGGACTATAGACCCAGAGAAGGTGTAGATGAGGCCTTAGTGGTTACTTCACCATCATTTTTGTAGATACACAACAGGTATTTTCATGTTGGTTTAATTCAATTCAATTCAATTTAATTCAACAGACACTCATAAAGAACATATTCTTTGCCAAGAACTGAACTAAGTTCTCGTGATACAAAGACAAAAGTGAAACAGTGTCTGCCCCCAAGCAGCTTATATTCACTACAACCTCTAACGTGAGCTTGTGCCAGAGTAAGTAACAATTCTTCCTCTGATTACTGGATATAAGGATAAATTACCTAACAATTACTGCAGTATCCTGAGTCTTGATCCCATGTCCTGGTAGAGACATTTTTATGTCTTCCAGCCTGAAAGAACAATAAATATTCCCCTGTCTATGCTTATTGACATTTTTGGTCACAATGAGTTAGTTCTCTTTTCCTATCAGGAGCCAACGAAAGTGTTCAGGCTTCATATGTTATTTGAGAGAAAGGAGACAGAAAAAAATACTCTAAAAGAAAAAAAAAGAGAGAAAGAGAATCTGATACTTCATTCCCTCATGATATAGAAGAAAGATATAAGCATCATAACCTTAATTGGACCAATATAATTTTATTTTAACTAGTGTAGTACAAAGAGCACTGGATTTAAAATCAGAGGACTGGATCTCATCTATGCAACTTATTTTCTGTGTGACCTTGAGCAAGCCACTCATTCTGTGGGTCTCAAGTCTACTCATCTGTAAAGTGGTGGGATGGGGCTGCTTAACCCCTAAAGTCCCTTCCAAATTTAGATCTATGAAGCCATATTGCCATTCAACAAGTACATAAATTACATTAAAGGAGTAGTCTCAAGCTACTGTTTCAATAAAATAAATATTATCTTATTGCCCTAAAAGATAATGGGGTTTTGAAAGGTACTTTGCTTAATTCAACAAGCATTCATTAAGCACCAGTTTTGTAGTTTAAGGAACAAAGACCCTAGTCTCAAGAAGAATGCATTCTCTTGTAGGAATTTGACATATAAATGGATAAATACAACATAAATGGAGGAGGGAGAGATCATTAACAGGAGGATCAGTAAAGTCTTTACACAGAATATGGAACACCTGATATGAAACTTAATTAAAACCAAAGATTCTAAGAGGTGGTGGTGAAGAGTCAGGGTACTATAAGAATGGGCACAGCTGATGAAGAGGCACACAGGTCAAAGATAGAATGTTAAATTCAGTTAACAGCAAGTATCTAAAAGCCAGTTTTGCTGAAATGTAGAATAAGTGAAGTAATATGAAATAGGCCC
>CM053622.1:245856099-245896148 GCA_028646595.1 Phalanger gymnotis | reverse complement strand
CTTCCCCTGGGGTTGTTTTCCAGTACTGTTGCTCTTCAGCAATGGTCTCAGCTCTTTGTTGTTCGAGCTGGGTGTCTGGCACTTCCCCTGGGGGAGCAAGAGTATGTCTGGGCTCCTGGTGTTGACCCCTGCTGGCTCTGCCCCTCTGGGACTCAGGTACTCCTACTATTCGGCCACTGAAGCCCCAGGTCTGTCTCCTCTATTCCAGCTCCCCCCCTCCGGGGAATTCTCTGGGTGGGGAGGGGAGGGATTAGAGCCATTTACCTGGCCATTTTGTCTCCCAGAAGTTCAAGAAGTGTCCTTTGGGCTGTAAACCTCAGGAATTGGTGTCTCACGGACCAGTGGTGTTGCGCTGCCTCTCTTCGCTTCCACGGAGTGTTGTTCTGTGTTGGGAGGCCTGGGGATCTCCGCCAGTTTCGGGCACCCGGCTTTCTCCTGGCCCATCTCCCACGTGGGTCCTCAATTTTCTTTTTAGTAAAATACATGATTAGGTTCTCATCTTAGGGAACCAAAGGAGGGAGAGCTATAGAGATTTGGGGAGAGATAAAAAGATTTGGAAGATCCTCTATAGTGAGTGGGATAGTGAGTTAATTAGGGAGGGGTAAAGACTACCTAACAGCAATGAGGTCCCACTTGTGGTTATATGACACCTTTAAATTTGAAAAGGGTTCAGTCAGCACAGTTGTGATTTTTTTCCACCCATTTTCCATTCAACAGCATGTATGTAGTAGTCAAGGCAGAGGACAGTGGCAGTATCCAAGACTAAAATTTGACGGGGCATAATCATCAATGTGATAAGGGAAAAAGGGGTTCAAGAGAAGAGGATAGTGAGTCAAGGAGTCAAGATGGGAAAAGCAGGAAAGTGTGGCCACTGCAAAGGCAGTAGCCTGGGAGAGAACCGAAGAGTCATGGGACTGGAGATCACAATGTGTATGAACAGTAGGTTTTGGTATGGGAAGGCAGAGGGAGAAATGGAAAGCCCATTGGCTGTGTTTAGATAAAGGAATTTTGGGAGTTATTGAACACGGAGGTGGTACCTTTATTGGTGATGGCAAAATCAGGGATATGACCATCTTTATGTTGGCTGAGTTGGGCTAGAGGAGTAAGCCACGAAGGGAATGAGTGGGTTGAGGAAGTAGAGCTTGAGGGAGTATCAACATGTATGTTGATGTATGAAGGCAGCAGTTGGAGAGGAGAGAAAGGAACCAGGAACTAAACTCATTAATAAAGGGGGTGTCCAAGAAGTCTACAGATAACCGCTACTGGAATTTTTATTCTATCCTCAGGGACAGAATTAGAAGACTTAGGTGGACGTTTCGAGGAGACAAATTTAGAATCGTGCTAAGCAAAAATGACTTTATTAGCAGATATATGTAAAAAAGCAAAATGAGTTGTTTCTAGATAAAGCAGATTCCTCTTCGTTGGGTTCATCAAGCAAAAGGTGAATTGGTGGAGAATGAACTTGTTGAGTATGTGGTAAAGGTGATTGGTTTTTAAGTATGGGCAAAATTGTAAAGCCACTGAAGTCCTTTCCAATACTGAAATTCTGTGATACTCTGAGGAAGGATAGATACTGAGAAAAAGTTATTTGATTCAGCAGTTAAGAAATCATTGTTAATCTTGGAGGGAGTACTTGTGCTTGACTGATAGGGCTGGAAACTCAATTTTACTCTAGCAGGTTATATCAACTCCAAGAGCATAGGCTTTCCATTCTTTTCTTTGCATTTCAATCACCCAGTACAATATTTTACACATAGAATGTACTTAAGGAATGCTTGGTTTGTTGAAACTAATTGAGAGAGGGAAGAATTGGAGGGCAGTTAGGTGTTACAGTGGGTAGATTGCTGGGTTTGCAGTAAGGAACACTCATCTTCCTAATTAAAATCTGGCTTCTGACACTTGCTAGCTGTGTGACTCTGGGCAAGTCACTTAACCCCATTTGGCTCAGTTTCTTTATCTGTAAAATGAGCTGGAGAAGGCAATAGGAAACCACCTTAGTGCCTCTGTCAAGAAAAGCCCAAATGGGGTCACAAAACATTAGATATGATTGAAAATGACTGAAAAAGCAACAAAGGACAGTTTTTTTTTTCTTTATCAGAGTTTAGCTATGAAATGGAGAAGAGACAAATGATGCTAATTTAAGAGTATGATGAGATTAAGTGATTATACAGATCAGATTTGTATTTAAGGATGAGGGAGATTCAGATGTATATAAGCAATAGAGAAGGTGCCAGTGGATAAAAGAGATTAAGTACAGACTTTCAAAATGACCTAGGAAAAGATGCTATCCAAGCCAGATTTTGCCACCTTTTTTTCCTCAAAAATAGTGAGAAATATTCCAAATATAATAAAAGACTAATAATCAAAAGAAAATAAAGAAAAAAGATTTTTACAAGGTAACCCCTACAGCAAAGTAAAAAGTGAGCACAAACATGTACCAGTACAGGCTTCCTGACAGCTTCATTTTTGACCTCCTACAGATTTCTCAGTCACAGTCCTTAAAGACAGTTCTTGAATGCATCTCCATTTTCAGATTCCCATGGAACATCATCACACCCACCATGGACACCACATGGAATATATATTGTTGTAATATTCTTGCTCATTGTGTTGGTTACAGTGGATACTGGGGCAAAAAGAGTTTGAAACTATAGGCAAGTAGGCAATCACCAAGAACCTTCCTCCACCCCTTCCCACAGGAGTAATCATTCAATAGCCATTTAAAGTCCTCTAGTCCTCAATAGGGGAAAGTTCAGAAGGTAAGCCTCCATGGGCTATGGTGTGGAAAGAAAGTGAAGAGACTGAAAAAAGAACAAGAAAATAAAAATTCCAAAAATAATGAAGAAATACCATAAAATGGATTAATCAGGTAAGTCCCTGAGCAATTCTGAGTTCTCCAACTAAACCAAGGATGTTACAGGGCTTGGGATTTTATTTGGAGCCATCTGAAGACACTTTCAAAAACACTGGGGCCTTGTTAAAAGGAAGCTAGGAACTCATGATTAGCTGATAGAAATACTGTTGCTCTTTTTTGTCTTCCAGTGACATAACAGAGCATAGTAGAGCAGACCTATACAGGTCTATCCACCTCTTCCACTAAGACTTTGTTGCCCCTCTCTGACCTCCACCCCAGGCTGGGAGAAGCCGAGCAGTTCCTGGCAACTTGTAGCTCATGGCAGAAGGATACGTGCTTATATGCTTCCCAAGAAAGTAATTGATGGGAAATGTTCCTGAACCAGGTATTCCTTTGTAGAGGAGGAAGGTTCTGAATTCCCTATGTACCCTGATCCCAGAATCTATCTTGAGCCAGAGAAAGTTGATTTCCTGAGCAGCAGCATCTTTATGAGCTGCTTCATGGCTTAGCCCAAACAGAAGAATTTTGGAATTCTAATTTCCAGAATGAGAGGATTTCATGATTCATTAAGTTATTTAGAGAAATAAAGACTGTCCACAAAATTCCTGATTAGTCAAGGAGAAAAAAATGACATTTGGCAGGTAGTGGGGGGTGGTTCACTGAGGATAGACCTCATCGTCCTACAAATTTCTGGACTCACGTGAACTGGATCTGATCCTGAGGCTGACTCCAAAAGGCTTTTTTCTTTCTTTGACTCAATGTCTCCAGCTAAGGTTAGTCAAAATATCTGAAATAAACCTGGGTCTAGGAGTCTCCCTGAAGTCTTCTTTATTTCACCCATTGAAAGCAATTAAGGATTCCAAGGAGCCCATATTTAGAGACAGAAAAAAGATATATCTGCTCAAATAGCTCACCAATTCCTCTCAGAAAGTAGATGAAAAGGGCAAGACCTTTGGGGCAATCCTTTGGAAGACAGGTGAGTTGTTCATTCCCAAAGGGTCTTGTGCTCCCAAGATTCATTGTATCACCCTGCGGTTTAGATTTTCCCCAAATCTTAAATATACATTTAAGACTACTAAACAATCAAGCCCCTTCCCATAGTATCTGTTTTGTCTGAATAACTCATTTTATTTGCTCTCCAAGTTGGATGCTTCTGAAAAAAAATGTGAAAATCTTCAAAAGCGCTCTCTTCCTAAAATGAGAGAAGATATTATTTTCTTTTCAGTTATATTATATTTAAATGCCAATGAGGAAACCATACTAAAAGACTGTGGATTGGGGGCATTAAAAAGTACACATACAACAGAGAAGGAAAATGAAGGATCTGACCAGAACTTTGTGTTCCTTGTAGTATGGTGCTACTGGAAAAGATTATTCAAATATAATAATAATAATAATAACAATAAAAATAGCTAACATTTATATTACACTTTAAAGTTGGCAAAGTGCTTTATGAATATTTCATTTTATCCTTGCAACAATCCTAGCAGGTAGCTGTTATTTTTGTCCCTCTTTTACAGATGAGAAGGGTAAGGCAGACAGAGAGTTAAGTGACATACCCAGGGTTTCAGAACTAGTAAGTGTCTAAGGCTGCATTTGAACTTAGGTCTTCCTGATTCTAAGTCCTACGCTTTACTTTTAGGTGGTGAGGAGAACATGGAATCTCATTAGCCTAAATTTTACCTAGGCTAGGCAAGTGAAGATCTTTGAAAAAATGAAAACAATAAAATATTGTGGTAGAAATATGGTGACGTAAACAGGACTAGAAGGGAATAGTAAGGTGGAAAACTAGGCTTAAGTGGTCGATATAGTCAACAAGGAGATAAACGTAAGTGAAAATGGGGAAAAAGAACTATTTTATAGGATTTGATGGAGGGGAAAAGCAAATTAAAACATCATCCCCATGTATATAAATGGGTTACACTCATTTATAAGATGTAGAAAGTTGTGAAAATGGGTTATTAAGAAAAGTCTAATAATTTGTTGTTTATAAGAGACACATTTAAAGCACATAGATTTATGCTTACTAAGGTCAGCATCTTGGTAGGATTTTTTTAATTGATGTCAAGGTTCTACAAATACTCACATTTTCATATTAAATGCTAAAGGCATTGGGGTTTATTGGAAATAGTGATGGACCTAGACACCTCGATTTGAATCCTGTTTGAAATAGCGATTGATCTAGTCACCTTGATTTTAATCCTGTTTCTTACATGAAGAAATAGGTGGTCATAGCAAAACATTTAACATGTTTCAGGCTGTTTCCCCATCTGTGAAATGGGCAGAATAATGTCTATAGTAACTACCTCAAAGAGTTTTTGAGCCTCAAATAAGATAATCTGTGTAAAGGCTTCTACAAAACTTAAAAAGGTATCTAAAAGTCAGTTAGTACAATAACATTGTCTTAAGTTCATTAAGCCCCTAAAAACTACAAAGCATCTTTAGTGAAATTCAGAAACATTGAAAAAAAAATTGGTTTGATCATTCACACTAGAAAAATGAGGTGAATGGGAAAATGCAGTGTGAAGAATAAAGAAGAACATAGCTCTTGAAATCAGAAAGAACTAAATCTATTCCATTGATCTGGCACAAATACTGTACAATCTTGGGCAGGCCAGTGTCCATACCTATAAAACAGGGATAACATTTTCCGACTCATCTCTCAGGGTTGTTATGCAGAAAGCACCTTGAAAACTTTAAACTTTAAAAAAAGTTTTTAAAAAATTGGCAAGACTGTAGCAAACCTCTCTAAAGATAGCCCACTGATTTAATCAGGTAGATTTCTCTACATTTTGTGCATGAACTTTAAAATACATGCTGAGGTGCCTATAGATACTAGTAGTAGGAATGATGTTGAGCTGAATTGTATTTGGGAAATTATATAACGTATTGAATGATTGCCAATTGTGCAAAAGCCCATCTCTTTATTACCAATATGTTTAGTTGAAAATCATGAAGCACCAAAATCTTGTAAAAATAAAAATTCATAAAGCCCCAAGGGCAATAATAGAAAGACAGATGATGAAGGCAGATAGATGTTACCAACATCAACTTGTTCCCGACAGTAGACTAAAAAACATTGTTAAGAACAGGGGTGATAAGAAATGGAGGGGGGTCAGTCATGTAGTGGTATGAGATATAGCAAACAGAAGGCAGTAGTATGACATTGGTACTCCCGAGATAGTTTGTTTTATTATTATCTTATTTAAATGAGTTATTATTTTGCACATGCTAAACAAAACCCCAGCTACAAACTCATGTATGTCATCATAGGAGCTTGGTTAATGATGAACAAATCATTTGGTAACTACTAGCTCCATTCTCTCTGATATTACCTTGTATATACCTTGTTATTTATTGACGTGCTGATTGCACCATTAGAATATGAACTCTTTGAGGGCAGAGTCTATTGTATGCCCAGCACCAAGCACAGTTCCTGGCAAGTGCTAATTAAAGATTATTGACTGACTGATTGCATCCATGTGTCTGGTTGTTAAAAAGTTGATTTCGACTAAAGAGAGTGATTCAGTGTATTTAAGAGAATCCAAGACTTAGAGCTTGAAGGGACAGCCAAAATAATCTAGTCTACAGTCTTCGTTTGTATAAGTGAGGAAACTGAGGCCTTGAGAGGTTGTTTGAGTGACTTATCCAAAGTCACACAAGTAGTAATAGGATGGGAATTTGAACTCGAGTTCTCTGACTCCAAATCTTGAGCTGCATTTCAGGGGCCTAGTGTACCCATTAGTACACTTTCAATGTAATTTAAAAATATTTCTTATGAAAATGATACAATCATTATAGTCTAAATTTTTATCTAGAAGTCTATTTAAGAAGAAATATTAAGCACATTTTGAACCAAAGACAAAAGTAATTTTCAAAATTTTATTGAAATGACAAAGTATTAAAAAGGGCTCACAATGAATTACATTTTTATGTTTGAGAACAGCTTAGGTTGAAGAAAAAAGGGAACGGACATACCACAATGTTTACATATGTATGTATATATGCACCATATATGTGTACATATGTATATATTGATATATATACACATATTTTCAGGATCATATCACCACATGAAAATGGTATGCGTTAGCAACATCCATGTTAGGCAAAGAACTTTTCTTCAAAAAAACTATTTGAAAACAGATACAGAAACTTCAAAAGTATATAAATACATAAAAATATTGGTTTATGTATCAAGAATTATATTGTGTGTATATGGACTTCACAACATTCTGATTCACAAGATTTCAAATCCAAAATAGTGTATGTGATAAGAGTAAATATACAAGCACTAAGAAATCATTTAAAATTAGATTTCACTATGTAAGTAAAACCATGCCTCATGGGCTCAGCCCTTGAATACTTCATGATACCAGAGCTCTGACTATGCAGGCAATTAGTCAGAAAACTGAGACCCCAAAAGCCTCTGCCTCAATAGCCAATTATTTCAGCCAAAAACAATGTTTTGGCAGATAAATTATTGAGTAGTAATCTAAATCCCTTCCTTCTCCTCCTCACCCACCCTCCTTCAGACAAAAAGTAGGTAAACTGCCTCCTGACAATCTTTCTGGACCTTTGGAAGCTAGGAACAGGTGCTTGGATTTGGGACCAAAAAAATCTGTTACCTGACTCTAACACTCCTTGAAAATGATAGTATTTCCTCATGACCATGAAGAAATCTGGAGTGAATTTCTCACAATGACTTATTGGATTGCAGACATAGAAGGGCCCTGAGTGAGCCTCTAGTCCAACTCCTTCAATTTCCAGATGAGGAAATAGAGGTCAAGGCAGCTAAATGACTTGTTCAAGGTCACACAGGTAGTTTGTCACTTTGGCAATAAAGGCAAAGGCCTATTGAATTCTCTGTTCAAAGTAGTGAATGGTAGTAGGTCATTAAATACCTATACTGAAAATATGATCCAAGTTTAGCAGCTGTATGTTATAGCTAAAATATTCTCATACCTCCCTGTGAGTTCTTTTTAAAAAAATCAACAAGGCTTTGTATTGAAAATTATTTCTAATTTAGGAGAACTAAAAATAAATCACCACCCAGCATTAATGTTAACCAACAGTGAAATTCTAACTTTATCACTCTATTCAAAATAGAAAATTATCAAAATTTAAAGATCATCGTTTGTTCATTATATCATATAAGTTACAATAATGAAATAGTTTACTTGCTTGAATATTGGGTTAAAATGTGATGAAGTAATTTGATAGACCAAAAATCTGAATATTGCCAGAAATTATCTTCTGACATGAAAGGGAGTCCATTGAAAAGACAGAGTAACTGTTCAATTAATGGACAATAAAACACACTCCTCAAACATAAAGTCCTAATAGCAGTTTCTTTATAGCAGTTCTAGTGATATAAAGCTTAAAAAGGGGGGAAAATGTAACTCTTAAGAACACACTAGATGTGGAAATAATGAAAACTGTAAATGTTTAGTTCAGCAGATCAGTACAATATATTATTTGAGACTGAGGCATTTATAGGTATTGGTTTGAGTAGTATTTTGGTACCTTAGGAAGATTGATATTTTTTTTTACTAGAAGGCACCTTACTGAGTGCATTTTAATTAATAACCACAAGAGGGCACCAGTGCCTGCAGCAGAGCAGGTCTAGGGAGGTGTATTTCCCTGCTTAAGGAAACATAGCTTCGAGGTCACACAATGCTATATGTGTGTATACATACACAAATACACATACATATACACACATACTACATTTTATATATATATATAATATATACACACACACACACATATGTGTATATGCATGTGTATATGCCACATTTTAGAACATTTCTCACCGCCAGATTGTTGTTTTAAATCTATAAAACCAAATTGTGTATTCAGTTGTTGTACAAGCAAAATTGTTTTCCCTCTTAAAATAGTAATCTGAAAGTGAAATTTCTCATCACTTGTCTTCTAACCTCTTACTCATATGTCTTCAAGTTAATAGAAGTTCATAAAGGCAGGAAGAATTTGATTTTATCCATTAGTGACATACTTAGGTTATCAAAGAAAGAGATGTGAATTAGATATTAACATTTGAAATATATTTTGGTGGAGTTAAAATTTCTTTGTATTAAGATATTTGGTTTCATAATCAAAGGAAATTCATTGTATATTTTTCTAGGTGGATTTTTTTTAAAATCATGAAATAACATTGTACTTTTTGAGTATTAATCTTTCATTTTGTAGTCTTTCTGGTAAACTGGAAGCTGGGAACAGATGTTGGATTTGGAACCTGAAAATCTGTTACCTGAGTCTAACACTCCTTGAAAATGATAGTATTCCTTCATGATCATGAAGGAATCTGGGGTGAGCTTCTCACAATGACTTATTGGATTGTAGACCTAAAGCTGGAAGGGCCCTGAGTGAGCCTCTAGTCCAGTTTCCAGATAAGGAAATGGAAATCAAAGCTGATAGGTGACTTGCCCAAGGTTACACAGGCAGTAAGCATAATAGGTGGGATTTGGAAGCAGGTCCTCAAACTTAGAAACTAGAGTTCTTTTTCCATACTATGTCTCCTTTGCATTGATCGCATTTTCTCCCAATATACAAATTATAAAGCTATCTAGCCTCTGTTAATATTTGCAAGAAATCTCACAAGAAGTAGTATTTCTGCCTGGCTATGGATTGCCTAACTGGGAACTTAATGTTATAGATATACTTTTTCTAATTTTTTAATGTATGAGCACATAGTAATGAACACACTTATTGAGAGAACCTGGATCAATTTGCGATAGCAATAAAAAAAAATGAAGGTAAACTAAAGCTGATTTGTAAGCTAGACCTGAAATTCTGATATGTTACTTTTCCTTACTCAGTACCTAGATATTTGTGAATAGTTCCTACAGAACTTGATAAGACCTTTCCTAGCAGTTATATTAAAAGACCATTCATAAAAAAGGGGGTGGGGGTGGGGTAGGGATGGAGGGAAATGAATTTTCCAATATGTGTTATCTCATACAAATATGTAGAAACAATCTTCTGTATTTCTTTTATGTGGGGCTGATGTTGATTCATTAGCTTTCATCCTTTAGGATTTTGTAAACTAAATCTTCTCATTTTACTAATCGGCAATATGAACTGAATAATTGCAACAGTGAGCAAATCAGAGATAACCATTAGGTAAATGGTTTTTAGGAAAACACATTCCCTTCTCTTGGCAGGGACATAGCTTTGGGAGGAGGAGGAAAGCATAACATGAATACAATTAAAACTAGCTGTATAAAATAGTGCTTTTTATTATTTTCTTTCTCCTGAAATAAGTAATTTCCCATAGCTTCAATAAGAGGAGTTTGGTGCTCACATTCATTGCTTAAATAACACAGAGTTGAGATGGACGATGAATATTCTATGGGAGGACAAACTAAAATCTGGATAATGGCAAAAGTATGAGATTTGAGGAGCAAGAGTATCAGGATGCCTTCCCCTTGACATTTGCTTATTGTTTTAATATTACTTCTGGGAGAAGGAAATTAGAACTCTAAACTGAACCTTGTTTTTACCCTGAAATCTTTCTGGAGAACCTCCCTTTATGTTAATGAAAGTCAAGTCTACTTGACTACTCCTTAAAGTAACACACTTAAAATGCTATCATGATATTCATTTTGTAATGATTTTGTAATGATGATGAATTATTATGGAATTGTTCTTTTGTTGTTGCTGTTGTCAAATTCCTTAATTAGGTATTGCATTAAAAAAAAGCCAATAATAGGATAGTGAAAGAAAAGGTCCCCAAATAAGCTCCTAGCATTAACAATCAGTTTAGCACCAGGATATTTAGCACCAAAATATAGTCTGATTGTTTACAATTAGTAACGATCTTGATTGTAAAGGCACCAAAATATAACAGAAATGCTGTACTGACTGAAATGAATTTTTAGCACCATTTCCCACCAAACTGTTAGGGATTCAGCATCTGTAATTGACCCTTTGCAGATCAATGCTTAGATTCCACTAATAGATTTTCAAATCTATTCAACATTGTCATGAACCCAACTTCCTTCTCCCTGAACAGTTTAGCACCTAAAGGCTCTCATTTGAGCCAAGACTTGCCTCCTAAAAATCTGTAGAAATAAGGGTTTATCACACAGTGTAACACAGACCAGATTCTAAGCATGAGTCTCTTCCTAATGTAACGATAGTTCAAAATGGACCAGTTAGACTAGGGAAAATTATACAAATTATCTGGCTAGTTCATTTAAGTAATAAACATGACATGCTAAGCACTGTCCACATGCAAATTATTCAAAATTAGGACTCGGAATCTAGGTTGAATTCAATCATCTGAATGCTTCATCCAAAAGCAACATTAGCTCTGTATATCACAGTACCTGAAATCCAAGTACATTGCTTCGAACCTAATCATCTGAGTCATTTATATGCATGGAACCTAGCGTACAGTTTTGTCCACTCTATTACATAGTTGGATGGATGTACATTCTGTGCCTAGACTTAG
This sequence comes from Phalanger gymnotis, assembly GCA_028646595.1. NCBI lineage: Eukaryota > Metazoa > Chordata > Mammalia > Diprotodontia > Phalangeridae > Phalanger > Phalanger gymnotis. The sequence goes on along the minus strand of CM053622.1, from coordinate 245,884,818 downwards.
ATCACTGTCTATCAGCTAACTGGCAGAGTTGCACAAACTGGCCATGGAATAAATTTCACTTATTTGCCACTAAACAAGGAATAAGCATAACACTCTGCAATGCTTATTAAGGCAAGATTATCTACACCACCTGAAATATTGTGGTTCTGTCTACACAGTACCCAAACAACTATCCATCCTTGAGGAAATTTACCACTTAAATGACAACAACAAAAGCCAGTGAAGTCATACTGATTCATTGCAGTTATATAAACAAAAGAAATTATTGACTGAATAACTTTTTAAAAATCTTTTTGTTGTTGTTGGATATGCTATTATGGAGATATAATCTAGAATTCTGAGATGGCAAACAATCTTCAATAAACAATGAATACCCATTACTCTATATTTTGAGTGAAATATTTTCAAATGAAAACCTTAATGCTTGCTACAGATTTAATAGAAAGCTGCTTTTATGAAATAGCTTATACCCAGTGTGATATAATATGCTGATATAGTAATTCCAGCACCATTGTTGTGTGTTGCAAAATATCTATATACATTTAATTGCTACTAGCATACTTTCATTAGCTTTAGCCCTGGAAAATAAAATATTTCACATGGGCACTTTATATTACTAATTTCTTTAAAGTAACAGCTACAATAACAAATATACCCGTTATACTATTTTCAGCGAAGTTACTAAATTATAAATTAGTGTACAGTTCTAGTTGTTTTTGGAAAACGTCACTCTATGAGTGTAATTCAAAAATGCATAGCCCATAATCATTAGCCTAATAGGTCTGACAATTAATGTAATTGTTTTAATGAACACATAGTTTGATATTTATAGCCTTTTCTTGGTCTTTACGAAGGCTTTGGAGATGCAATGATCCTAATTATCGCTGTTGGTTTCTTAATTCCCAAATGCATATTCATTAGTATTTAAGAGACACATTTCAATTTTCATAGGCATTAAAGTTATAGTCTCTATTGTTGCCTCTTAGTTGCCAAAATCTCCATTAATATGGTATTATTTACCCTCATAGGAAACTGTGAAATAGGCACCAAAGATCATCGTTCCTGCTTCATAAACTAGAAATAAAATACAGAAAGATTATATATCTTTCCTCAATCGAATATGTAGAATAACTGCTCCCATGAAAATTGTATTGAAGTTTTACTGTAATAATATTAATGTATTGTATCATTAATTCATAAGATAGGTTGATTCATTAATTCACCAAATAGGTTGATCCATTCACCCCAGGCACAATTATAAAGTTGGTAAGGTCAATCTTTGTAATTTCATGCTTCTCGTTTTGGAAATGTTCTGTAAATATGGTCTTTAAATTCAAAATGTCCTCCAAAACTCAAGGTTCACCACTGAAATTTACCAGGTGACCTTGTCCTCTGTGGTCAGAGTCCTTAGATCCTTCATAAAATCCTACTATTCTGTGTCCCAGTTCCCTTAGAATCCTTCTTTCAAAGGGGTTACTCACATGATCTGATAAATTCCCTACTAATGATACATTAATGGGAGCTCATGTTCCTTTCCTTCCTTCCCTTTCCATTTTATAAATTTACATTTTAATAATTGACAGAATGTTTCAGCATCTCTGAAATCACATTGTTTCAGCCATCACATGCCCAGTCCATGAGTCTGTGGAGTATTAATTATATTGCTATTACAGGAAACAAGTGTAGAAATTAACTTGCCTATGGCCCCATAGGATGTCAGTGGCAGTACAAACTAGGGAGTGCAAATCACTCTATCACATTGCTTTTTGAATTTCTCTTTAAAGTCTGAGCTAATTGCTGCTAAGAAGTAATTGGGGAAAAACCTATCTTTTGTGAACCAAAAGAAGCCAAATCCCTTGAGGATTTCACTTTTTCACCTTTCTGACAGAAATGAACTTGTTCTAGATATTGCTGAATGCCATTTGGTGAGATTTCCTAATGGGCCACCATAATAAAGTAGTCCTGAAAATGTCCTTCATCTCACACATTTTACAATCAAATGGAAACTTATTTCTCTATTTCAACATTAAATTATATTCTTTCATATGTTACACCACACCATAAATTAATTTTCTTTGCTGGTAAAAGATGGATATTATTCTTAAAGAAATTGTTGCCTACGAACAATACATTTCAGAAATGAATAAATTATTACTCAATTTCTTTTTTTAAAAAAAGCAATTAGAATATTCACATTAGGAATCACATTGTTTTCTTTTCAAATAATTTATGCTTATTTTCTCTTAGCATTGGGGATTATCAACGAACACTTTTTACTTCCCAAAAGGTCAAATGAATTTATACTATACAAAAGCTAATTTATACAAATGAATACCAAAAGATAAAACGATTACTATAAAATTTTGCATAATATGTGCAAAATTCAGTTTATAGGCTTTGATCTCCCAGAAAGCCATCCTACTGAATAAGAAAGCAGGCAAATTTTAATTTATTTAAACCAATATAAGTAGTTTGATGTTACTCCTGGAAAACAAAGGTTATCAGTACAAGACCCTCCATAACTGGGAGGACAAGCTGAGCATGGCACTCCTACTTTGTATGGTGCTTCTCCAATCCAGTTTCCCCTAAGAGGAAGGAAAAAGAATAGAATTTTAGCATTTATGATGTAGTTTGAAAATTAAGTTGCTCGTACATAAATGGGAAGAAAAAGTCACTCTCTGAAAGACCATGGCCACTTTCCTGTTGTGTATATATAAGATCAAACAATAACTTTAAATCAAGTTTGCTTTTGGAATCATTTGGATTGTGCTCATTCAACAACGACAAGCATTTATTAAACACTTACTGTTTGCTAGGTACTGTGATAAGGGCTTAGAACAGGAAGACAGGGAAAAACAATCTCTGCTCTCAGGTAGCTCACAAGAGACAAGACATAAATAATTCTGGACCTACAAGCTTTATACGTGTAAATGGAAGATGATCTCAGAAGGAAAGTACTACTATTGAATGGGGATAGGGAAACTCCTTGCAGATTGTAGGGTCTGGGAAGCCAAAGAAGTCAGGAGGCAAAGACAAGGAAGGGTAAGTGCCAGTGATGGAAGACAGTAAATGAAAAGGCAGGAATTTGTGAGATGGAGTATCCTGTATGAACAGAAAGGAGGCCAGTTCCACTAGATCATAGAGTGCACATTAGGTAATAAAGCACCAGAACACTGTAAGGGCAGGAGAGACCACTACCTTGATTTTAAATTTAATCCTGGAGGCCACTGGAGTTTACTATGTGAAAGAGTGACAAAATTAGACTACGTTTTAAGATTGTCACTTCAATAGCTAAGTGAAGGATAGGCTGGAGTGGATAGGGATGAAACAGATAAACCAACCAGAAGTCTGTTGCAATAGTCTAGGCATGATATGAGGGCCTATACCAGAACGGCAACAGTGTCAAAAGAAAGAAGGTGAGGAACAGGAGAGACGTGAAAGTAGAATTGGAAGGACCTGGCAAAAGATTAGATGTGCTGGTTAAGAAAGTTCGAGGAGTTGAGAATGACACTTAGTTTGCAAACCTGGTTGCCTTGGGATTATGGAAGTGTCCTTGACAGCAATAAGGAAGTTTGGAGGGAAAGATAATGACTTCAGCTTTGTACATGTGGAGTTTAAAATGTCTATAGGGTATCCATTTTAAGATGTCCAATAGTCATTTGGAGATGGGAGATAAGCCTGGCTGTGAGAAAAGGTAGATAAGTAGATGTGAGAATCATGAGCATAGAGGTGATAACAATTAATGTGAGCTGATAAGATTACCAATGGAGATATATAGGGGTAAGAAGGCAGAAGATGGAGTTTTGGGGACCATTTAGGATTAATGATTATGACCTGGATAAACATCTATCAAAGAAAGTTCAGAAGGGATACTCACAAAACTAGGAGAGAGTAATGTTACAAAATCCCAAAGAGAAGTGAGTATCCAGGAAGAGACTATTGTCAACAGTGTCAGATTCTACAGGGGTCAAGAAGAAGGAGGCTCAAGAATAAGCCATTAGTTTGGCAACTAAGAAATCATTGGTAACTTTGAAAAGAGCAGTTTCATTTGAGTGATTTGGTAGAAAGCCAGAGGGCAGAGTTGAGAGGGAGAGAGAGAGAGAGAGAGAGAGAGAGAAGAGGGAGGAAAGGGAAAGCACCAGTTGTAGACTCCAGTGAAGTTAGTAGGGAAATAATGTCATATGGCTGCTATTTTGTTGTTACAAAATGTTCTTATTCTTTTCCAAAATAACATCTAATTTGTCTACATATTGGTAGAATAGCTGGACCCAAGGTACAAAGAAATATTCCATTGAGATACAGTATCAAATAACATTAGCATGAATAGGGAATTAACTGGTGTCATGGTGCTTGATAGGTTAGATTGTTTTATGAGTGAATCACTTGAGTGAAAGCTGGCTGTTCTAAACATGGAACATGCTAATTAATATAAAGCAAATATTGAATGTCACATAATGCTCTTGATATCACCCCTACTGTAAATATGTTCACATTGTGTTATGCTTAATTTCCCTACTCCTTTAAGCATAGAATCTCAGAGCTGACATTAAGTCCCAAATTTTCTTTTGCACACTTAGATAATCATAAAAAATGAAGCTTATCCATTTATTTGGCCACAGAAAGCTATGTGGTATAGAGAAAGGGGCACTAAACTAGAATGAAAGTGACTTGGGTTCTAGTTTGGAATTTGTCACAACCTTTGCCTGATCTTGGCTCAGTCCTTGACTTACCATTTCCTCATCTTTAAAACGAAGGCACTGAAGTAGGAAACATCAAAGATTCCTTGAAGTCAATTCAGAATAGTCTTGTATTCTTCTCTTTATGCTTACTACTTCAAATGAAGGAACTTTCTCTTATTCCTCTTTCACTTCTATTTACAATGTTCAGAGAAGACTGGACATTCCCAATGTATGTCCACAGGACTTTTTATTCAAAGCTCACATTCAATACTACTTAATCTAGGATTAGTAATACAGAACAAGGCTATACTACACTCCTTTGTATGTTTAAAGCAAACACACAAAGCAAAAAAAAATGGAAAAGGAAAATTCTTCTTTGAAATGCTGCAAAATACCTAGGATACTGGGCATTAAAATTATTAAAATAATGTTTTTGGAACTCTATAATACTTATGGGGTAACAATCATATTAATCTTTGTCCAATTATTATCAAGCTGAAATATCAGTGGATGAACTGAATCATGTTCGTGTTGACATCCTTCTTAAATATGAAAGCAAAATAATAAAGATATTATAATTCTAGCTAAATGGAAGGATAACTTGTAGTTTTTCCTCAGAGAGAAAAATAAAAGAGTTGAAAGGGTGTATTTCTTTGTGTGCCAAAAGACAATGATAAACATCACTTTATAAGCCATTTGGCCAAAACAGACCAAAAAGTATGAGGATTGAAAAGGCCATAGGATTTAGCAATTAAAAGATCACTGACAACTTTGAAGTGAACAGTTTCAGCTGAGTGATGAAGTCTGAAGCTAGATTACAAGAAATGAGTAAGAAGAGATGAAGCAGAAGCAATGAGAGGAGATAATGGATATCAATATCACCATTTTCTACAGAAATTTAGCCAGTGTGTAAAGGGGGTCAAAAGAACCCAGAAATTTCCTTAGTCAACAAATAATTGGTCTTCTGCTAAAAAGAAAGACATGGTCACCAATGGCAATAGTTTAGAACATAAACTCATTTGTAAAACATCATAAGTAGAAATGGAAGCCTAAAAGCAGCATTCTGCCACAAACAGTAAAAAAAAAAAGTGGTATCAGGGAAAACAAATCTGCAGAAAATTTAGTGTGTGATTCAAAGAAGCCAGATTATGCCAACAGCATTTATTAAAAAATATGGATGACGGATAAGAAAGAAACGAAAAATTGAAAAGACATGCTAATGCTCTCATGTTAACCTTTTGTTCATCACTGATAACTTTATAATAATAACTAATATTTATAATAGTTTTTACTATACGCATGAGTAGCAGCTAGGTGGTGCAGTGGATAGCATGCCAGCACTGGAGTCAGAAAGACTCATCTTTCTGAATTTAAATCTGGCCTCAGACACTTACTAGCTATGTGACCCTGGGCAAGTCACTTAACCCTGTTTGCCTCAGTTTCTTCATCTGTAAAATGTGAACTGGAGACAGAAATGGCAAACCACTCAAGTGTCTTTGCCAAGAAAGCCCCAAATTGAGTCAAGAGTCTGAAATGACTGAATGAATAATACTTTATGCTGGCATCTGTGCTAGATGCTTTCTCATTTGGTCCACATAACAACACTGAGAGGTAGCAGCTATTATTATCCATATTATATGGTTGATAAAAAATGAGGCAAACAGAAGTTAAATAACTTGTCCAGGGGACACTGTTAATAAGTATCTGAGACAGGATTTGAACTCATATCTTCCTGATTCCAGGCCCAGTATATCCATTGAGCCAACTAGCTGCCTTACTCCTTCATCTCTTTTTCTAGATCTTGATTGTAATCATGCTATGAGGCCCTCTTCTCTTCACTTTCTACATAACCTCACTTGATAAAATTTGCTTCCATGTGTTCAGTTATCTCTGTGCAGATGATTTTCTGACTTTCATATCCATTTTTCGATGGATATATGTAATTATATAATATATTTAATATATAACTAATATGCTAAATTTTGCATCTCCAACTACTTATTGAATATTTTGAACTGGCCCATATGCATCCGTGAAACCTTATGCGTCGGAAACTGTCAAAACCAAAACTCATTATGTTCATTCTCCAAAAAAACCTTTCCCGTATGCTGAACTTCCCCATTAATTTGGAGGGCACTACCACCCTTCCAGTCTCCCAGGTTTCCAACTTGGGCACCATTCTTGACTCCTTACTTTAACTGAGCAAAAATATTCAATTAGTTGTCAAATCCTGTTGTTTTTACCTTCACAACACTTAAGAGACATCACAGTACAATGGACAGAATGATGCCTTCAGGTCAGAGGACCTATATTCAAATCCTGCCTTGGACAATTACTACCACTGTGAACTGGGATAAGTCATCTCATATACATGGATATCAGGTTCCTTACCTGTAACGTGAAGAGGTTGGACTAAATGGTCTCTGAAGTCTTTCTAGTTCTAAATTTATGATCCTGTGATGCCTCATGTATATCTCTTTCTCTTAACAATCCCACAGCCACCATCACTCTTCCTCCCCAGTTCAGGCTCTCTCTCTGAACTTTTGGGCACTGTGTGTATTATTGTGAATACTAAATAGTAGGAAAGGCATTATCATTAAATATCAGGCTATCCACATAAAATGGCTTGAATAATTTTGATGATTAATTTGTAACTCTTCTAAGTCTCCTTTTTGTAATTTGCCTGATATAAATTATCAATGGAGTATCATCAGTCAACTTCTATACTTTTTATTTTATAATCTTTCCTTAAGCACAGTAATTGGCATGCATGATAATGGCGTGTAATCTAGTTAGCTATGCTCATACTCTCTCCTAGCTGGAAGTGTTGGAGAGCATGGGTTTGTTTGGATCATACTGTGGAAAACACTAACAGCGCCATAAATCCTTTAAACATTATTTTTCTTCATTCCAAATGGAAACTGAAATTAGGGGAACTTTTTATCATCAATTCTTTTTCTGTTATTGAGTGGGAGCAGTCTAAATAAAATATTGATGAGTATTAACTGATTTGCTAGTCCAGAGGGAATAACCGAAAATGATCACACGATAGGACCTTTGACAAATATCTAAAATTAAAATTATTTTTAGAGGTGTGATATGAAGAGTATCACATAGATCATTTCTTCTTTCATTTAATTAATCAAAAAATATTAAGCACCTTCTATGTGCCAAACACTGTACTAGGTGCTATGAATACATACACAAAAGTGAAAGCGATCATATCTTTTGCATTATATAATTCATATCCTTGCATTATGTCAGGGGGATACAACATCATCACAGATAAGTAAATATAGGACATCTACAAAATAAGTACCCATTGATTCAGGAGGGATGCCAACAATGGCGGAGTGAAACAATTTGACTGAGTCTTGAAGGAGCTATTGATTACAAGAGAGGGAGGCAAGGAGGCCGTAATAGTAATTAAGGTGGGACATTTTGCTTTTCTTCTCTTAAGTGCTTTTCATGATTCTGGCCTTTGTTTGAATGGGGCAGATAAAGTGGGATCTTTTTGTCTTGGAGTATTTCTCAGCACTGAGACAATTGGGAGTCATCGATTTGTATATGATGTGATCCTGCAGATGGAGAACTTTCCCAGACCCTGCCTGGGTGAGGTCAAAGCCTTCAGGGCTCGAAACTGGATATAACTAAGGAGAGCTTGGCATTTGATTTTGGGGGCACACTCATGGAAGGAGTGTTGAGACTCTGGGCAAGCTGCAAACTGCCAACTGCCCCCCAGCTTTGCAACCCAGATGTTGATATTGGTAACTATGTATTGCGATTTGAATCAGACAAGGTCTGTCTGTTGATGTATTGTAATTTGTTCATATTTGCTCTGAAGTTCAGGGTGCTGGTTTTTTCCCCTGAACTAAGTGAATGATATTTGTATGTTGGTTTGAAATAAGATTGTTAACCCCTTAAAGTTACTTTCCTCAGTAAAGCAGATCAAAGAACCTGTGTTGGCAGCTTTCTGGGTACTGGTTGTTGGTGGATCTTACACCCCCACAGAAGCTGCTAGCAAGATTGTTACAACAGGGGCAGAACATTGGCTATCCAGTACAATGGCAAAGATTTATAAGATGAAACGTTGCGTGAAAGCAATAGGAAGTTAGTTTTTCTGGAGTATAGAGAACATAAAGGAGAGCAATGTGCTGAAAGCCTGGAAAAATAAGTTTAAGAAAATAGACAAAGAAACTACAGGCCTATGTCCTTAATGGACATTGATTCAAAGATTTTAAATAAAATATTAGCAAAGAGACCAAAACAACATATCACAAAGATTGTTCATAAGGCGTGGAAAATCTTAATCTCAAGGAAAATAATTTTTAAAAACCATGGGAAGGAAGGAGACCTAACAGTACCAAATCTCAAACTTTACTATAAATCAGTAAATTTCAAAATGATTTGGTATTAATTAAAAATAGAGAAGTTGATTCGTAGTACAGATTAGTATACAAATCCAGTAGCCTAGCGTTTTATAAACAACCCTGAGATAAGGGCTCGCTACTAAATAAAAACCATTTGGAAAACCGAATACTTCACACCTGATGCCAAATAAGCCCCAAATGGACACATGACCTGGATATAAAAGGTCATGTAATACACAAATTAGAGAAACATAGAAAAATTATCTATTGATCTATGGATAGAAGAAAACTTCATGACAAATAAATTTCAAAAAAAACCCCACCAGAAACAACTTTGAAAGCCATAAGAAATATGACCATCCATGACTCCAATGGATTAGTGAAGAAGCATCCTGTCCATCTCCTAGTAGAGAGGTGATGGATTCAAAATGCAGGATGAGGCACCTACTTTCAAAGCATGGAATGTGATGACATTTTTTCTTTGTATGACTGTTTGTTGCATGAAATTTGCTTTCCTTATTTTTTTAATTTTTTTCTCCTAATGGAGTAAAGGGGTTGTGGTCCATCCTTCATTCTTGAAGAGGACCATGACATCAGGGAGGTGATGACCTGACTTGCAATTGACCTTGATTTGAGTGAGAGAGGGCTATGCAAAGTCACCAACCTCCTTTCCTTCTCCAGAGCCATCCAGGCCTAGTGGCCAGATATTAATCAGGATGACTAGAGATGGCCCAGGATGCAGTGGGAGACCTTGGCCCTTTTAAGCTAAGGTCTTTTCAAGTGCTCTCTTTGACTGATGCAAAGCCCATTCAGTGAATGGCCTCTTTAAGAAGTGAATCAAGGGATGACCCCTTTAATAAAAACAAACAAACAAACAAAAAACTGGCAGGGGAAGACCCTCAGGGTTGCTAGCCGAAAGAGAAACAGTTACTATTTACATTCACTCTGAGCCAGGAGGGCCCAAAAGCACCCATTAAGTGGTGCTTGGGCAGGTACCTACTGTTGCCCAATCCCTGAGATCCAGAGTGAATTGGGTTTAAAGCTTGGTCTTTGAGGAAGTAAAGTGCAAGAAACAGATAACATTTAATTAAAAAAAATAAAACTTTAGTTCAAAAAAGACAACATTAAAGAGTAACAAAATTCAGGTTAAACACAATATACCACCAAATGATTTGGGGTGAAAAACGAGTTCAGTTTTCACCATAATGAGTTCATGATAGCTATAGGATATCTAGTTTGAGATGGCCAATAGGTATTTGGAATTCAGTGATTGGACTGGTCATGAGAGAGATCAGATCTGGATAAGTAGGTTTAGTAATCATCACCATAGAGATGCTGAATGAATCCGTGAGAGTGGATGAGATCAGCAATGGAAATGGAATAGAGGTGAGAAGAGGGACCAGGAAAGAGCCTTGTGGTACATCCAGTTAAGTGGGTACAACTCGGATGAGAGCCAGAAAAGGATACTGAAAAGTGGTCAGATGGGTAGGAGGAAAACCAAGATAGAAATAGTGTTATGAAAACCTAGACAGAAGAAATTATCCAGGAGAAGAGGGTGATCAACAGTATTAGAGGCTACAAAGAAGTTAAGAAGGATGAGGATCAAGAAAAGGTCCTAAGATTTGGTGAATAAGAGATCATTGGTCACTTTAGAGAGAATAATTCCAGTTGAATGATGAGGACAGAAATCAGACTGCAGAGAACTAAGAAGAGAATGAGATGAAAGAAAATGGAGGCACTGACTGTAGATAGCCTTCTTAAACATTTGAGACACCGAAGGGAGAAGAGATATGTTATGATAACTAGTGAGGATGGATGCATCAAGGGAACAATTGTTTTTGAAAATGGGGAAGATATGGGCTTTGTTTGTAGCCAGTAGAAAAGTCACCAGCAGAAAGTTAGAGACTGAAAATAAATGCTACTGGGGTAATAGAGGGGGCAATCTGCTGAAGAAGAGAAGTAATGGGACCATTTATTCAGAGGTTAGTCTCGGCATGGAGAAAGGCCACCTACTCTTCATGTGAGATGGCGTGAAGGAGGAGATAGAGGTAGAAGGCAACTGAGTGGTGTGAGATAAGGAGGAAGAGATAAGAAAGAGCAAGCCAAAAAGAGGCATTGGTATTTTATACTAGATGTAACAGAAGGCCATTTAAATGTTCCTTGAGCAAGGGAGAGATATGACCAAATAAGCATATTGAGGCATATTAATTTGGTAACAGTGTGAAAGATTGATTGGGGAGAGAAGTCACTACACATAAGGAGATCAACAAAAGACTGTTGGGAGAGTGCAGGAGGAAGCAGATAGTAGTTTATTTGCATATAAATTGAAAAGTTAGCAAATTTTTAAAAAAGATAAACTATCCATATTTAAAATCTACCTTTTGATCAAATCTCTTTAGTTATCTTCAGGGGTCCACAGAGTACCGTGTGATTCTGAAATCTAGTTTAAGAAAATAAATGAAGGAGCTACCTTTCCAATGTACTTTAGTTCCATGGAAATGATTTTATTGCTGATTAAAATTAAAAATAGTTTCTGGAGATTCTTGCTCATAAATCTCAGGGAAGAATTCAACAACCATAATCATCAGATATCCCAGTTTTACAAGGCAACTTTTAGTTTTCGTAATCCACACCAGGATGAAAGATACATAAAAATTCCCTGGATGGTTCCATTCTTGGGCCCCTGCATATAACTGTCAATAACATTGATTCTCATATCTGACACATATTACTTGAGATGACACTGAACCTTTCAGTGCTTCAAGTAATCCTCTAAGACATTTAGACCTGCATTAGTAGGAAGAGTTGACATGTTAGAAATTCCTTGTATCAATGAAACTGAAAGTCTAAATTTTTGAAGAAATGTACTGATGAGAATGCCATGCAAATATTCATATTTCAAACTAATTTGCCTGGTTTAGAGCCTGGAATTCCTGATCCTGAGGGGGCGATGGTGGAGAAATCCTTCTTTGCCACAGGTGATTCATATGAGGGAAATTTTAGAGTAGGAGAGATCTTTAACTTAGATTCTGCCAAACTAATGCCTCCTCCTACCCCACATCCCAGGAAACATATCCGGACAACTCTAGGCCTCAGGACTGCAGAGAATACAAAAAACATACATTCTTCTCACCTTCTCTAAGCCTACCCACATAGCCCCAAGCCCTATACTCCTACTCTATTTCCCATACCTTGGCTAATGAGATACTTATTTAGGTAAGATAAGTTTGAATTAAAAGGATTTACATACATTGCCAATGGAAAATCATTCCTTTTTCACCAAGTACAGCCACATTAATTACATGTTTTGCGTAACAGCCAAAGGAGGCCTGGGTATAACAGAATTAGAGTAGGTAACTGACAATAAATGAGGATTCTGTAAAGTGTCTATTAAATAAAAGTTAAACACTTACTTGGGGGCATAGTTGCATACCAAGTAAATTGCTCGCTGCCACACAGCTCCCCAAACATTCATGTTCTGGCAGGTATGGATTGCACAGCCAATCCGGTTGGAAGTAGCCCAGACCATCTAAATAAATAATTATTCTTTTGTTGAAGTCCAAGAACTAATACCATGAAAATAGCAAGTATGTTTTAAATTTAGATTAAAAATGAAGACAACTCTGATTACCTGTGTATAATGTGTACACATTGGTCCATAACATCTCATAGGGCATCTGGGGTTGCAGTCTTGAGGATATGGAAAAGCATAATCTTTGACTTCATCATACCATGGTTTAACCAACTGGAGAATGGAGCGATACCTAGGTGTAAAAATAAAAAAGAGGGAAATGTAGGTGGAGAAAAGGAAATGAGAGAGAGAGGGAGTGGGAGAAGGAGAGAGGTTGAGGAGAAAGAGAGAAAGAGAAACAGAGAAGGTGTGGGGCTACCAGGGATGGGGAACCTGTGGCCTTGAGGCCGCACGTGGCCCCCTAGGTTCTCAAGTGCAGCCCTTTGACTGAATCCAAACTTCCCCTTGATAAAAGGATTTGTTCTGTAAAACTTGGACTCAGTCAAAAGGCTGCACCCAAGGACCTAGAAAGCCACATGTGGCCTCAAGGTCACAGGTTCTCCACCCCTGGCCCAATGTCAGAACAAGTTGTTAATTTGTCACAGATCAGTTTCCTTGGGAAGCATATATAGTCAGTGTGGGATCATCTGTGAAAAGATTAGGGACCTTGAAAATTATTTATGATGAACTCAATCCTTTCCCTTTCCATTACCACTGCTTAGTGGGTTCCTAGATCACTATCAATAGAGTCAATATCTCAGGCCTAAAGGATATTTCCTTCGTGTTTTCCAGTATATGTGGTTGATTGTCTTTCCAAGACAAACTTTTTAAAACTTGCTATTATACTGTTTTTGTTATGTTTTTTTCTTTTAGTAATCAAGATTTGCCTACATAGACTTTGATACTTTGTAGGTCAATGATCACAAGAGTACACATATTTCCTCCATGGATGTAGATCACAATCTCTCAACAGCTTATCCTTTGTGAAATTTTATCAATGTCTTTCCATTGAGAATTCATCTAAATGCTCTGTTTATCTTCCTTTAGTTCTTTTAATATCTCAGCAGTACTATTCATCATTTGGAGTGTCTGTTATACCTCATTCTTATATGACTGGCATCCTCTTTCCTGGACATTCAGGTCTTTGATAATAGGACTGCCTAGAAAGATGATGGACTACTCTTCACTGGAAGTCTTCAAGAGGAAGACTAGCTGACCCCTTGTCAGGGGTTTTATGGTTTTATAGTAGATATTACTTTGGGATTTCAGTTGAATTACATGACCACTGCAATCCTTTCCAACTCTAAATGGCACAAAGAATAGAGATCTAGACTCGGAGTCAGGAAAACATGGATTCAAATCCTGCCTCTGACATGAACTCTAGGACCCTGGGAATGCCATTTGACCTCTCCCAGCCTGAGTTTTTCAATGAGTAAAATGAAGATGTTGGACTCAATGGCTTCTGGTTCCTTCTAGCTCTAAATCTATGTTCATATGAAGTATCTTTTATGCTGCTTCTCATGCTCAAGGCATCCTTGGTAAAGTGGTACTTGGTACATAAATGATAAAACTGAATTACTTTTACATATATATCTCCTTTCAACTATGAATGCTCACAGGATGATTTAGCTTAGATGAATATCACATTTAATTTCTTGAAGGTTAGCTTTGTTTTCACACATTTCATTATCTGTGTGATGATTTCTCAAACAAAAAAGGACCTTGTCCTCTGAAGAGTTGTTGCTCTTGGCTTCCATGTCTCTTCAGTTGACAGTGAGATGAATGGTTTGTTTCCTGAAGTGATTTTAGGACTCTCTCAACATTCTGGCTGTAGCATCTGTTTCTCTAAGAAATTATTAATAGAATTAATGTCTCTTTTTTCAGTCAACAACTTGTTTAAACAGGTTAGGTTGGAACTGTTGCAATTACATATATCTCAAGTTTTATTCAAATTTGAAATGAATTTTGATCTTTGTTCCAAACAAATCTTGGTTTCACAATATGCAAACAGCTTATTCTGAAATGGCAGCTATGTCTTTAACTTGTAGTTTCTTGTCTTTTTTTTAAGTTCTCACTTCCTGCCATACCTTCTGATTCCCTTAAAGAAAATCTTCATTTTGTATAAGCATGAGCCTCTGAGGAATCTGAAAGTTTTCATCCTCTTTTATTTTTTTGATAATGAGACATATTTTGTATCATTGCTTTTACTATCCTGAGGTGGTGTAGTAGATTGAGACAGCTAGGTAAATAAGGGTCACACTAGATAAAGTGCTGGGACAGGAATTAGGAAAACCCGAATTTGAATCCTGCTACAAATGTGGCATGCTTGCTATGTGATTCTGGGAAATTTGCTCTTGGCTTTCTGTTTCAGTTTCTTCATCTATAAAATGGGTATACCTACATCTGTTATGAATGAAGCTCAAATGAGACAATATATACATATACACATACGTGTACTGTACATATATCTCTATTACTTTGAAAACTTTAAAGTATTTTATAGACGTTAGTTATTCCCCTATATCAACCTTTACATTGAAATAGTCAAATATAAAGTCAAATATTGACTTGGTTTGGTTTGGAAGAACTTGTTAAGCTCTTCATAGAGTTTCTCTACTCCATCAACATTGCGATAATATGCCACATAAACTAAGACTATGTCCAAGATTATCTCTTTGGATATGGTCATTGTGAGCACGACAAGATAAGGTAATCAAGTACCCAATTTCTTTTTGCCTCTTGGTGAAATAAACATCAAGCACTTTTTTATATGCTTAATAAGGAGAAATTGTGAACTACCTTTGTTTCAGCTTCAATTTTTTGTGTCTTCTGATTTCCTTTAGATTATCAATATGATAGGAATCAGCTCCTCCTCCTAACTCAAATGTTTTAGATCAAGATGAATATTAAGATAATCAACAATTAAATTAACTCTTTGTCGACTAAAAACTGATATTTTTGTACCCTCTGTCTCCGTTTTAGGCCTCTTGTCATAATCACTGATAAATGTGAAGGGGGGTATACAGAAATGAGATTCATTCACAAAATTTCCTGGATTTGCATGGCAAAAAAATCAAAATTAAAAAAAATCACCTGGATACCAAGTTTCTGTTGATGAACTTTTCAAACTTAGATTAAATAGTTCTAAGATAATGGAAATAGTCTCCCCCCAGCAGGGGTTCTATTTGGAGTTTTTCCAGTGTGGTTAAATCAGCCAGAATACATATTCTAATGATATCACTTTTGAGAGAGAGCCTAGGCTCCTCACCTCCAAGGTCTGAGAAGACACTGATGTAGAACCTTCATAGAGGATGTGTAGGCAACTAAGTATGAATAGATTTAAAGTTCTGAAGTTCTTCAGCACATGAAAAATTAAGCTCTATGAAGAATGAACTGTTTCTTTATACATGCTCCCTTACTCCAAGCAAGAAAGTATGCGTTTTGGACAACTTTCTGCAAAGGGCGCATAGACAATAATTTTGATGTAATCAAGTATTTCTAGAGCTGGGCAAACTTGTTGAAGCAGAGTCAGTGTAGGGAGAAGGAACTGGCAGGAGTAGGGGTGAGAGGAGGAGAGGAAGATGGGTTGATGACTCACACCTATGGTAATACTGTCATAGTTCTTTCCAACTCTGAATTCTCCAGCTCCTCTCCTTTAAAAATGGGCTCTTCTCATGAACTGCACAGATATGAGTATGGATTCGGCAGCAGCTAAGGAATTTCCCTGGATCATCTAAAAGGACGCTATATAAGTCTGATCTCTACAAAAATTTCAGTGGGTGGTTTGAGGTAGAAGGAGGGTTTTATCCAGACTATGCTAAAAAGGGTGTGTAACCTCCTAGAATGAAGAGGAAAATTGGCTTCACTAAGCTCTATTCAAGTGATTTATTGACAGTTGAACAAAATGAAAAATCTTCATTAGACTAACAACTGGTATTGCTCAAGTCTGAGCTCTATAAACAATAAATTCATGTAGATGAATTATATCAGTGAAACTGCCTCCTACCTTCCAGTTCGTACAGACAGATTTTGGCCCAAAAATCTTAGTAAATAAGAAGGTCCATGGTCCCAAATGCATGTGGCAGCCCAAGCCTCCGCTGATTTTGCAAGGTTTTCATCCCAAACCTGTGCCAAAAGTAAAATGCTCTTAGCTTTCCCAGCACTGTTAGTGACAAAACCCAGAAGAAAAGCCAGGTGAAATGAAATTACTTTTAGGTTTCCACATTCTTTTTTTTTAATTATTATTATTTATTTAATATTTTTAGTTTTCAGCATTGATTTCCACAAGATTTTGAATTACAAATTTTCTCCCCATTTCTACCCTCTTCCCCACTCCAAGATTGCATATATTCTGATTGCCCCATTCCCCAGTCAGTCCTCCTTTCAGTCACCCTACTCGCCCTCCATCCCCTTTTCCCTTACTTTCTTGTAGGGCAGAATAGGTTTTCTATTCCCCATTGGCTGCATATCTTATTTCCCAGTTGCATGCAAAAACAACTTTTTTTAACATCTGCTTTTAAAACTTTGAGTTCCAAATTCTCTCCCCTCTTCCCTCCCCACCCATCCTCCCTAAGAAGGCAAGCAATTCAACATAGTTCACACGTGTATCATTATGTAAAACCCTTCCACAGTACTCATGTTGTGAAAGACTAACTAAATTTTGCTCCCTCCCATCCAGTCCCCCTTTATTCAATTTTCTCCCTTGACCCTGTCCCTTTTTGAAAGTGTTTGCTTTTGATTGCCACCTCCCCCATCTGCCCTCCCCCCCTTTTTTTTATTCTTTTCCTCTCTCTTTCCTGTGGCATAAGATACCCAATTGAGTGTGTATGTTATTCCCTCCTCAGGTCAAATCCATTGAGAGCAAGATTCATTCATTCCCCCTCACCTGCCCCCTCTTCCCTTCCAACAGAACTGCTTTTTCTTGCCACTTTTATGTGAGATAATTTATCCCATTCTATCTTTCCCTTTCTCTCTCTCTCTCAATATATTCCTCTCTCTTCCCTGAATTTGATTTTTTTTAGATATCATCCCTTCATATTCAACTCACCCTATGCTCTCTGTCTATATGTATATAGTATGTATGTATATTCCCTTCAGCTACCCTAATTCTGAGGTCTCATGAATTATACACATCATCTTTCCATGTAGGAATGTAAAGAAAACAGTTCAACTTTAGTAAGTACCTTATGATTTCTCTTTCTTGTTTACTTTTTCATGCTTCTCTTGATTCTTGTATTTGAAAGTCAGATTTTCTATTCAGCTCTGGGTCTTTTCACTGAGAAAGCTTGAAATTCCCCCATTTTATTGAAAATCCATATTTTCCTTTGGAGCATGATACTCAGTTTTGCTGGGTAGGTGATTCTTGGTGTTAATCCTAGCTCCATTGACCTCTGGAATATCATATTCCAAGGCCTTCAATACCTTAGTGTAGAAGCTGCTAGATCTCGTGTTATCCTGATTATTTTTCCACAATACTCAAATTGTTTCCTTCTGGCTGCTTGTAGTATTTTCTCCTTGATCTGGGAGCTTTGGAATTTGGTGACAATATTCCTAGGAGTTTTCTTTTTGGGATCTTTTTCAGGAGGTGATTGGTGGATTCTTTCAATTTCTATTTTACCCTCTGGCTCTAGAATATCAGGGCAGTTCTCCTTGATAATTTCTGGAAAGATAATATCTAGGCTCTTTTTTTGATCATGGCTTTCAGGTAGTCCAATAATTTTTTAAACTATCTCTCCTGGATCTATTTTCCAGGTCAGTGCTTTTTCCAATGAGACATTTCATGTTATCTTCCATTTTTTCATTCCTTTGGTTCTGTTTTATAATATCTTGATTTCTCATCAAGTCACTAGCTTCCACTTGCTCCAATCTAATTTTTAAGGTAGTATTTTCTTCAGTGGTCTTTTGGACCTCCTTTTCTATTTGGCTAATTTTGCCTTTCAAGGCATTCTTCTCCTCATTGGCTTTTTGGAGCTCTTTCACTATATGAGTTAGTCTATTTTTAAAGTGTTATTTTCTTCAGTATTTTTGGGTCTCCTTCAGCAGGTCATTGACTTGTTTTTCATGGTTTTCTCACATCACTCTCATTTCTCTTCCTGATTTTTCCTCTACTTCTCTTACTTGCTTTTTCAAATCCTTTTTGAGCTCTTCCATGGCCTGAGACCAATTCATATTTTTCTTGGAGGCTTCTGATATAGTCTCTTTGACTTTTTCGACTTCTTCTGGCTATATGTGTTGGTCTTCTTTGTTACCAAAAATGATTCCGAAGTCTGAGTCTGAATCTGAGACTGTTTCCACTGCCTGTTCATGTTCCCAGCCAACTACTTGACCCTTGAGGTTTTGTCGGGATATGACTGCTTGTAGAGTAGAGAGTACTTTGTCCAAAACTTGAGGAGGGGCTGAGCTGCTATTTTCAGTGCTACTTCTGCACAGCAAGCTCTGCCTCACCAGTGCTCCTCCTCCTCCTCTGGAAGCAGCCTCAGAGCTGTACCACCTCTGCCGCCCCCCTCCCCCTCCCAGGGTGGTGACCAACCTGTGAACTCCTTTCACCCTTTCCTAGCAACTTTTCCCACTAACCTTCTCTGTTGTCTTTGGTGTTTGTGGGTTGAAAAGTCTGATAACTGCCACAGCTCACTGATTCAGGGCCCTATGGCCTGTTCTGCCCAGCTCCTGGTCTGCTTGGTCCTGGCGTGGTCTGTTCCCTCTCCCAGCTCTGTGTGATAGACCCTTCCCAGTGACCATCCAGGCTGTCCTGGGCTGGATCCCTGCTTCCCTTTGCTATTTTGTGGGTTCTGCAGCTCTAGAGTTTGTTCAGAGCCATTTTTATAGGTTCTTGGAGGGACCTGGCAGGGAGCTTAAGCAAGTCCCTGCTTTCTAGCCACCATCTTGGCTTCCCCCCTCAGGTGTTCACATTCCAAAATGTGGAATTATTTTAACCAAAGGAACATAATTGCTATTTACAACTGTTCATGTGACTACTCTGATGCAAGATGATTATGTTGGTCGCATTTTTTCACAGATGACTAGAGTTTAAGGCAATGCCAGGCAACCAAAAAATCCGTCTACTAGAACTCAAATGGTCTGGGATATTATTCCTGCTCTACAAATGTCTGATAGGATAACAAATTTGTTAATGTCTTTGGGTCTAAATTCTTTCATCTGTAAAATGAGATTAGATCTTAGTGATCTGTAAGATTCTTCTAATTTTGTAATGTTTTTTTCTTTTAGTGATTCTATTTCATTAAATGAAATGGTCTATAAAAGTAAGGTCACTGAATTGCTTTCCAAAAGATGGAAGCTAAGAAAACTGAATTTCAAGTTTCACATATTAGTTTCTAATATGTGAAAACAGTAAAATCTCCAAGCTAATGTTCATTATGCGCTAATCATAGTGCTTACTAACTAATGTTTTTTTGTTTTTGTACAGGAGTTTTTCATTAGTGTCAGACTCTTGGTGACCCTTTTTTGGGTTTTCATGGCAGAAGTATTGGACCGGTTTGCCAATTCCTCCTCTAGCTCATTTTACAGAAGAGGAAAGGGTTAAGTGACTTGCCAGAGTCACACATCTAGTAAGTATCTGAGGCCAAATTTGAAACCATGAATAACTTCAGGCCTGGTACTGTCTAAACTAATGTGCTAGGAAGAACTTAACAAAATATAATTGCCCAAATAAATGATAACCAGTACTAAAGCAATATCTAGCTTACCCAAATTTAGGTAAATAGTAACAGTATATATGTATATACACACACATATATATAAATATATATATATATATATATATACACATATATATACACACACACCCACACATATACCATTACTACAAAACAAACCTGCAGGCTTGTGATACAGGCCCATGGAATTGTAGGACTTAAATCTAGAAGAGAACATGGTGGCTTCATTTTATAGATGAGATATTGAGTGTCACAAAGGTCATAGCACTTGTCCATGGTTATACTGATAGTAAATAACAGAATAAGGATTCAAACTGGAGTGTTCCAACTACAGTTCTGATGGGAGCATTCCATTCATTATACCATACCGCATCATCGTGAGATTTTCAACATTTTGCAATGGCACAATTTTCTTATAAGTATTCTAAAAAATTACTAAATTTTTACTAAAAAATTAATATTTATAGAGGATGAAATTAAAGAACTATTGTGATGACAGCACCTTTCCTTTGCAATGTATTTTATACTATCTGGAAATGTTCCAGTATAATAAAACCCTGTGATATTTTCAGGGGAAATAGATGAAGAAAGTGATGCTCAGAAAGAAGTGACCAATCTAAGGTTACATAGTGATTAAGAACCAGAGACAAAACCAGAGCCCCTGGGCTCAGCCTTGTCTAGTTGTTTTAGATTTTTTTCCTCCTTAGCCCAGGGCAGTAGAAATTTGAAGAGGCAGTCTGTAGATTTGAATTAGAAACTAAAGGGAAACTCTTTGAACCCAGTTATAGAAGAAGGCCTTTCTTTCTACCTCCATGCTCCTAGGTATGTGTGTGTGTGGTATGTGTACATGTGTGGTTCGTGTGTCTGTGTGTGCGTGTGTGTTTTGGTGGGTGGCTTGGGATATTTAGGGACAGCCAAAAGGAAATTTTGATTGATAGCAGAACAAAAGACCCATGAAGAGTTTATTTCTTTCTTCAGCATATAATCAATTCCTTCTGTATAGTGAGTGTCACATAAATAAGGAAAAGAGAGGTCATTCATTCCACAGGATTTCTTGTTGTGCTGAATCAGTAGTAATAAAGTTTTGTTATTTCAGCCACCCAATTGGACATTGGAAAAGATTAATCATTCGCAATAGTTTATTTTAATGCCGTTCATTGTTTGTATTATTTTACCTGCATACATATAGATGAATCCTTGTGAGGCATAAAGGATCATCTAAAGAAACCCTGGTATAAATTATACATGCAGTTTTTTTTAATGCAGGGAAAATGTGCTGGGCAGTCCCTGTTTCTTAGTTATAAATGAGTTAAGTATGTCTGTGACTGCTATAAAATTTTTGTGTCATTGTGAAGACAAATATGTTTGTGTCAACAGATTAAAAAAAACAAACAGGACACATTAATCTTCCAAAATGGTTTCAATTGCTGCAATAGCTGTGGGACATATTTCAGCTCTTTATTACAGAGGGATATGGGTGAATTTCTTCTTTTTATTTTTTGTGATGAATTTATAGAATCAAGAAATTTGTTCTATGTTAGAGTTGGAAGGTACCTTAAAGAGAAAGAGAGAACATCTAGTCTAACTCATATAGACAAGGGAAATAGGAACCCAAAGGAGTTCAATGATTTGCCCAAGGTCATGCAGAGTTTAGTGTTAGCCCTTCCTCTCCCCCTACCATTTAATTCCTATGTAATTTCGTATGCTTCCATGGGAAGTGTGGGGGAAGGGCAACAATATCATCTCCACAGTAGCCCATGGGAGGCACGCTATTGCAGAACAGCCAGAAGTAAATTAGCTCCTAACAGGTATCCTGGAATTTGGAAGACCTGAGTTCAAATTCAGGTTCACATACTGTGTACCTGTGTGATGATAGACATGCCACTTAACCTCTGTCTGCCTTGGCTTCAAATTCAGCCACACATATTTCACAGCGGTGTGACCTTGCATGAGTCACTTAACTTCTGTCTGCTCCAGTTTCCTCAGCTCTAAAATGGGATTAGTAATAGTACCTACCTCTCAGGATTGTGAGGCTCAAACATGATAATATTCATAAAGTTCTTTGCAAATCTCAAAGCACTATAAGAATACTAGTTATCGTTGTTACTGTTGCTATTAGAAAGTGTCACCACTACTGCTATTTTGGAAGTAGGGAAAATAGAAAACATTTAAACAAGACTCTTTTTAAACACAGAAGAGTGTTTTTTCAAAGTCATCCACCTGGTGTCAGTGGAAACTTAGCATTCTGTGTCTGTTGATGGCAAGGCATGTGGAATTTTACTGGGTACATGGAAATCACAGCATTGTTCCTTGCTTTCTTGAGACAACTTTTTATTTGTTACAGCATTATCCCTTCTTTTCTCTCATTCCTAGCCTTCATAGATAATTCTTCTTTAAATGATAGAAAGACAGGCTTAAAAAATATTAAAGAAAGATATAATTTTATAATGGCAAAAGGATAAGGAAGTTGGATTGGATGACCTCTAAGGTCCCTTCAACTTCTGAATCTCTGATCCTATGATCTAAATTGTAGATCGGGAACTTCTGCTGGGAGAGGAGCGATACACCCCTGTGCGACTGATGTCTGGAGCTGTGGATGCATCCTTGGTGAACTCTTCACTAAACAACCAATATTTCAAGCAAAATAAAAAAAAAGATGACACCCTAATCCTATGTAATTTCATATGCTTCATTTGTTCCAATTGCTACAATAGCTGTGGGACATATTTCATTGAAGTGCTAATAATAATCTAGAAGATATACATACATATGGAAAATTCTCTGTTTTAAGGAATAAGACTGAAGGATTAATTTGTTCATAAAGTCTAAAAAAAAACCTTGATAGAGAGAACAAAACTTAAAATGGCATCGAAAAAATGCTCAAAAGAGTGCCTGTCTGATCACTTTCACATTTCCTAGTGGTTTACCCACGCATGAGTAGTAGATAAAGTTGTTTCTGTGTTTGTCCTGCATTCTCAAAGAGGACCATGATATCAGGGAGATGATGACATGACTTTCAGTCGACTTGGATTAGAGTGAGGGAGGGCTGTGCAAGGTCACCAGCTTCATTTTCTCCCCCAGAGTCATTTGGGTCCAGTGGCCTGATATTCACCAGGGTGACTGGAGATAGCCCAGGATGCATTGCGAGACCCTGGCCCTTTCAGGCTAAGGTCTTTAGTAGATAAGGAATGATTTTGTTAAGGTAGAGAATTCCTGGTTTACTAAACTCTCTTCACCAAGTCAACCATCACTGGCTTATAAAATAAGCTTCAGGGGGTTGCTTAAGGTACGTAGAGGGTTAAGTTACTTGCTCAGGGTCCCAGAGCTAGTTAGAGGCCATATGTGCATTTGCATGAGCTCTCAATTCTAAAAGGGCACTTTAGTCTGTATGCCACTTAGCCCCTATAAAAAGCAGTCTTTTGAATTCTGAAGTCATCAGAAATTCCAAAAAACAGCCTAATGTTGAATCAATAAAACAAACAAAGAAATTTCTCTTTGATATAGTAAGAGATAAATTAGTGCACAGAATCTAGAAATTATTTGGTTATTTTTGTCTAAGCAAATCTTGCTTAATATAACATTCAATAAAAATTAAGATATAATTTAAGTCTCCAAGTCAACTTCTGGGACTTTTTGACCATTCAACTGCAAAAAGGCCTTATTGATTTTGTTCCTCATAGGTTTTCAAACTGGGTGATACTGCCCCCTGGGGTGCTGGAACAATGAAGGGGGACAGTAGTAGCCTCAGGTGCAATGTGGGGGGCATTGACTAAAAATAATGGGGCAGTGGAAGCATAAGGAAAGAAGAGAAGAAAATTTTGAAAAACCATTCATATATGTTTCATCTGTTATGTAACAGAGTTAAAGTTGTAGTGATTACATTATTTTCTACAAAATGCAAGTTGTAACTGATTAGTGGTCAAACCAGCTGACAAGTCTTAACAAGTAAGTATTGGTAGACGAGCATGTCAAGTATTGTTGGGAAGCCCAGCATGCATCAGCAGGAATATGTGTATGTAATGACTTGTTTACAATATGATACTGTATGGTTACATGACATAATAATGCATCATCAAAATTTCAATGCAGGGAAAAACCATGAATCTATAATAAATTATAAAATTTAAGGTACATCATTTTTTAAAAAAAATATATTTTTTATATTTTTATATTTTTGAAATGACCCAAATTAAAAAAAAAAAACCATTAATGGGTTAAAGAAAGTAGATTTCCAGGGGGTTTCTGAGTAGTTTTTTTGAAAAGAGGGCGGTAGACCAAATAAGTCTGGGAACCTCTGCCTAGATCATCACCTTAAATATGGCAACATGGTACATTCAAAAGAGCAATGGTTCTGGAGTCAGAGGAATGGGTTCAGATCTTATCTCTAATATTATTGCCTCTGTAACTGTCAAAAGTCATTTAATCTACCTAGGCCTTACTTTTCCCATCTGTTAAATCAAGGACTTGGACTACTTTCCAGTTCTAGGCTTTGATCCTATGATAATTTTTTAAAAGAAAACTATTTAACTATAGGATTTATAATGAACTCAGGTCTTTTACAACTTGAAAACATTTTATTAAATGATAAATGTTACATAACTCCTTGCCCTAATAATGTCATAGAATTTCTTAAGTATTGGGTGACAAATAAAGGCCAGAAATGGACCCTGGCTATAGGGTCAGAAGACCTCATAATTTTCTTGAAAAGACATTAATTTGGGAATTGTTCAGAGACTTTTCAGAGCTAGAATACAATTTTGTTCTTACATTGATTTTTATTTAATTAAAGGAAATACTCATGAACAGAAATTTAAGATAGCATTGGGAGAAAATAGTTAAACTGTGTAATGATAAAGCTTAGGCCTCCATAATTAATGTGTGTGCTTTTTAAAGATTTTTCAGATAATTGTGCTAAGAAAGGTGTTTTTTTTTAACCTGAAGTATCCAAATTATGAAATTATCTGTTTTGGAAATCAGGTTAGATGATCTCTTCTGCTAGCAAAGGACATACTTTTTTTTAAGAATCAAATAATCAAAACTAAACAGAATTATTTTAAATCAGATAGTCGTAAATATTTTATAATACTGTATTAAAATCTGCTCTCTAATTTTTATAACATTTAGTGACTCATTCTAGCTTCCAAGGGGTGAGAAAACCCAAACAAACAACCCCAAAAGCTAGAATATTTATGGCTCATAGAGTATCCAATGATGCCAGGGAGTACAATTTACAGAGTCAAGTTCAGAGGAAGAAGCATGGCCAAGTTGCACACAGTGGAGAAGCGTTTCATGCATTGCATGTTTCTTCTAAGATAAGGTGGTAAATCACTGCTAAAGTCTAGCCCAAATGTGCTATTATTCTATGTCACTCTGGTAACTAACAGAAATGTGAGACGCATTCAATAGCTGGCAGAAAGCAAGACAGGTTGTATGAATAGCTGGAGATTAATAAACAGAAAACATTTCAGGACACAAACTTATGGAAATAACCAACTTTTGATACCATATTAAGTTTCTTTGCATATTATCTCTGTGAAGATATGACATTGTGCTGGAAAGAAATGGACTGGAATCATACCATAGGCTTATGCCAACTTATTTCCTTAATTTATTTCCTTAACTTATTTCCTGGGCCAAAAAGGCATTTGTCATTTCATTTATGATGGTGATCTTGAGGGATGTGGAAGTGGGGCATAAGTGTAAAATAATATGCATTAATGCATTAGACCCTTAATAGAGATTGAAATCGAGATCCAGAGTTCTCTGCAGAAACTCTCCATAGCTTCACTTCAGCATAAGATTTCAGTATAACAGAATAGGAAGCATGATAGACTGGAAAGATTTTGTTTGTTTATTTGCTTGTCCCCACTATGGAAACAGCCTCTACTAATACTCTGTCACCCAATGAATTATCTCTAAGCTTTGTGTCTATACAAATTTGATGATCATGTGACCTATGCTTTTATCTACAACACGGATACAAATGTTAAATGGCACAGGATGAAGTATACATACTAGGAACACTCCACTGAAGACCTAGAAAGGTGACAGTGAACCATTAATGACTGCTCCTTGAGACCAGTACTTCCTTTTCTAGATGTCTCCTAGTTACCACATTAATAAGATATTCTAGATCTTGGCAGAAATTTAAATCAGGCTCACTAGCCTGTAGCCTGTAGATTTTACTCTCCTTTTTTGAAAACTGACAGTTTTTATCCTTCTCCAGTCCTGTGCTGCTCCTTTTCTCCATGATATTTGAGAGCTCATTGATAGTAGCCCAGAAAACACATCTATCAGCTCTTCTGTACCCTGGGATCTGGTTTCTCTGGGCCTTGTGATTTAAACTCATGTGGCAAGGTACCCTTACTCTACTTCTATCTCTCCTTGATTTTAACTCCTTATTATCCAAGCTATGTTATAGAGTCCTTTATTCCTTTTTATAAGAATATGCAGTTAGATTAATAAATATTCCTGGAGTAAAACAAATATTTAGATAGTAGTATAGCTACATGGAGAAGGAAATGGCAAACTGCTCCATTATCTTTTCCAAGAAAACCCAAAAGAGGACATGGAAAGTCAGATATGACAGAAATGACTCAACAGGTACAGCTACAGGGGCTAAACTAAATTTGAGTTTGAGACCTCTTTATTTATTATGGCACTTTATACTTTAGCACTATAGTTTTTATCAATATTAATAATCAATATAATGGCTAACTGTAATCATATAGTCTCTTCTAACTATAAATTCATTGGCTTTAGAACTCATGGGAGGCCTCCAGCACCAAGGCCAGAGGCAGACAAGTATCATTGTCCCGTGCTGCAAACAACAGGCAACACATTCCCTGAAACTGGCATGATGCTGCCTTATTTCAGTGCATCAGTGTCCTCTTTATATTCACCCTTGTATGCATGGTTTTGATACAGCCCTAAAGGTTTCTCTGCCTTGAATAAAAATGATATATAACACTTTCCTTGCAAACCTCCTGGGAATTTTCTAAAGCAACAATCTTTATACCAGAAAGAGACTGCAGCTGGGGTTCAGGGAATACCTTGGAGGTTTATTTGCCATAGAAACATATAGGAGATGCTCTTCTCTACAAAATCTCAACCTAATCAATCAGACAACATTGCTTAGTAAAAGGAGCCCTAGATAAGGAAACAAAAGACTTCCATTCTAGTTCTGGTTCTGCTATTGCTTAGTAGTGTGACATTAAGTAAGTACCTCTCTGTGCCTCAGTTTCCTATAATTCCTTCCCTCATACTGTCTCTACAGTACATGCTTCATACCTCATTCAGGGACCCAAATCCTGACTAACTCTTAATACTCATGTGGCCTCCATCCTTGGCCCTCACGCCGCTCATCCATAAAATGAGAGAATTAAACTTGATGGCTTCTGAGTTCCAGTCTTGGTCTAGATCTTTGATTCTATGCCCTGACTTTGAAGAAAAAAGGAAATTTTCCAAGAGTGACTCCAATGTGCCCTGGTCAATTCTTTATGTAGCATATCTTTCCATTTATCAGTCAGCAGTTTTTGACACATTGCTCTTCAAAAAGTATTCTTCATTTGCTTCTCTATGTATTCCATTCCTTACTTCTATTCCCTTCCTTAAAGATAGGATTATGTACCATCTATATGGCATATATATATATATATATATATACACACACACGTATATGTGTGTGTATCTGTCTATATGTAGATAAATAGATAGATAGATAGATAGATAGATAGATAGATAGATAGATAGATAGATAGATATACTTAAAATATTGATTGTTCAGCTTTGGGGAATCAAAACAATATCCTGAACGGTTTGCTCTTGTTTACTTTTATGATTTAATATTTCGATATTGTAAACATATATAGTGGCTACTAAGTGACATAGCTGATAGAGCACCAGCCCTGAAGTCAGGAGGACCTGAGTTCAAATCGGATACTTCTCATGTCCCTCATAACATATGACAAAGGAAAACTATGGAAGATATTTTCCCGACTTAGGCATTTGGTTTTATTTTTTAATGGTCATACAATTTAGTAGATTTCAACCCAGTCCAATAAAATGTAAGTTCTTTCTTTTTTTTTACTTTTGAACGTCTGTTTTTTTAAAACCTTGAGTTCCAAATTCTCTCCCCTCTTCCCTTCCCATCCACCCTCCCTAAGAAGTCAAGCAATTCAACATGAGCCACATGCGTATCATTATGTATAAACCTTCCACAATACTCATGTTGTGAAAGACTAAGTATATTTTGCTTCTTCCTAACCTATCCCCCTTTATTGAATTTTCTCCCTTGACCCTGTCCCTTTTCGAAAGTGTTTGTTTTTGATTATCTTCATCCCCATCTGCCCTCCCTTCCATCATCCCCCCTTTTTTTATCTTCTTCCTCCTTCTTTCCTGTGGGGTAAGCTACACAACTGAGTATGTATGGCATTCCCTCTTCAGGTCAAATCTGATGAGGGCAAGATTCACTCATTCCCCCTCAC
>CM053622.1:245797021-245855599 GCA_028646595.1 Phalanger gymnotis | reverse complement strand
GCGGGGTATAACTGCTTGTAGAGTATAGAGTTCTATGTTCCAAGCTTGGGGGGATGCGCTAATTCTGCCACACCAGCACTCCTCCTACGCCAAGAACCCCCTACCTGGACTGGACTTAGATCTTCAGCAGGCTCTGTACTCCTGCTCTGATCAGCCACTTAATTCCTCCCACCAGGTGGGCCTAGGGCCAGAAGCAACTGCAGCTGCAGTTCTGTAGCTGCCCCCAGGGTGGTGGCTGAACAGTGAACTCCTTTTTTCACTCTGTCCCCAGCAGCATTTCCCACTAACCTTCTCTGTTGTCTTTGTTGTTTGTGGGTTGAGAAGTTTGGTAACTGCTGCAGCTCACTGATTCAGGGTGCTAGGGCACTCTCCGCCAGGCTCCTGGTCTGGTTGGTCCATGCCACCCATGCTGGGCTCTGCTCCGCTCCCAGCTCTGTGAGGGACAGACTTTACTCAGAGACCATCCAGGCTGTCCTGGGCTAGAGCCTTGCTTCCTTCTGCCACTTTGTGTGCTCTGCAGTTCTTCTCTGTTGTATTTGGTGTCTGTGTGTTGAGAAGTTTGGTAACTGCTGCAGCTCACTGATTCAGGGTGCTAGGACACACTCCGCCGGGCTCCTGGTCTGGTTGGTCCACACTGCCCACGCTGGGCTCTGCTCTGTTCCCAGCTCCGTGCGCAAAAGACCTTACCCGGCAACCATCCAGGCTGTCCTGGGCTGAAGCCCTGCTTCCCTCCACTTTTTTGTGGGCTCTGCAGTTTTAGAGTTGGTTCAGAACCATTTTTTATAGGCTTTTGGAGGGACTTGGCAGGGAGCTCACGCTAGTCCCTGCTTTCCAGCTGCCATCTTGGCTCCACCCCCTGCCAAGTTCTTTTTGAACCCTGATTCTCTCTTACAATGTGATAGTTGCTCCTCTCACTCCTATGATTGGGGAGTACTTTGAGGAAGGGAGGTAGATAATAGAGCACAATTGTGGAAAAGGCTCAGTTCAATTTGTTTATAAAGTAGAGTACATGAAAGAAAGTTGTGCGAGCTAAGCCCATAGTGGATGCCATATTGACTAGAGTCTTGATTGCTCAGCTAAACAATTTCAATTTTCTATCTCAGGCAAGAGCTATTGAGGATGGTATGAACAAATGTGTGCATAACAAGATTACTCTGGTGGCAGTGTAAAAGTTCTATGGTGAGGGCTAGGAGAAGGGTGATACTAAAGGTGATTGCAATAGTCCATGAGAAGGTGCTGATGTGTTGTAATAGGGTTGTAGCAGATGAAAAGGAGAGAAGGTTGGTGATACATACTATGAACATATTGACGAGACTTAGTAATTGATTGGCTATGAAAGTGAATGGAAAGGGAGGAATCAAATATGTCATTACGGTGGCTATGAGAATGGTGGTAGCATTTACAGAAATATTTTCTGTCCCTTCCTCTGTCTATTTTTGGTTAAGGCCTTTCTCTTTTACACTGAAAGACCATTTCTAATACATTAATGAATCCTAGCCATGCTCCCTCTTTCTAAGAAAGAATAGGTTTTGATATTTAATATTTCTATTAGGAATGATGGACTAATTTTTTTTTTAATTTTCCCCACACACTTTTAAAAATACTAAATTTTACAATGCTACAATAAGCAAAGTTCCTATGTAATAAAATATTAAAATATGCCTAGGTTCTCTGTTGTCTTTTAAATGGAGACTTCACATTTCGCTGTTACCTATTTTGACAAAAGGTCAGCTAGGCGGCATAGTAGACAGAGTTCCAGGCCTGGAGTCAGGAAGACTCATCTTCCTGAGTTCAAATTTGATGGCAGAAACTTACTAGCTGTGTGACTCTGGGCAAATCACTTAACCCTATTTGCCTCAGTTTCCTCATCTGTAAAATGAACTGGAGAAGGAAATGGCAAACCACTCCAATTATCTTTGCCAAGAAAACCCAAATGGAATAACAAAGAGTCACACAAGACTGAAACAGCTGAACAACAACAACATTTTGGCAAAAGCATATTTAACCACCATGGGCAATACATCACAAATATCTTTGCTTCTACCTACTGCCTGGGGAAGACATATGATCACTTAAGAATGCAGAAAGGAATGTAGATTTAGTACTAGATTCACATTTAATTAGCTTAGGAAATATCTGCATTCCACATCTATATTTGTGTCCAAGTGACATCTTCTTTAAAAGTTTTACTTTGGTTTATGTTGCATGAAATTTTATGAACTTAATTTAAAGATAAAGATTAAAAAGATATAGTCTAAATACTAAACATATAACTTACTGGGAAACCAGCCACATCTCTGTCAAAAAAAGTTTTGCTTGTGGATTTAGATATTTTGAGATAATGTGAGTCATTGAGAAAAGACCCTTTTCTTCTAAACCTAAGCCAATTTGCATTAATTGTCTTTTTGTTTCAAAGAAAGTTCTTGACTCCTTCATGCTTCCTCCAACATTTCAGGAAGAGTCACAAACAACTAAATAGTATTGAATATATGTTAGATACAGTGAATTGTGTATGTTGATTTAATCGTGGCTAAACATTAAAGTTTAAAATTCATGCTAGTCCAGGCCAGCATTTCAATGGTGACAGTTCCTATTTCTAGAATCCTGAGACTATTTCTAGAAAATTCTTGTCTCTAAGGGTATAGTGTGGCAGCTCAAGACATGACCTTTGAGACAAGTCAAGATTCTGGTTAACCATAAAAGATTCATGAATTTTCTCATGTCTCTATTTGTATAATAAGAAACATGTAAATGAAACTTTCCTAAAATTCTAGGGGTCTAGTCCCACAGGCCTGACATGAAGTTTACTCACCTGAGATGTCCCTTCTCTTTTAGTGATACCATTCCAAAAGCAGTATCTTCCCTGATGACCTTCACCTACACATTCCCTATTCAGCATTCTACATGATGGATGGAGGTTGCTTCATCAACTAATTTTCTCCAATGAATTACCACAGCACAGTCAATTTGCTTTCCAATGCCTTGGTAGAAAGTATCCTAGGTTGTAAAACTTGATGGTTTCCATGATTTTCTCTGCCTAGCATAATAACCTATCAGCTCAGCCCATATTTGGACCAAAGAACTAAAAAATAACTGGCATAAACACAAGGATTTCCAGATAATTATACATATTAATACTAGTAATTTACATTTTTAGTATATTTTACCTTGCTAAATGTTTAAATATGTATGTATGTATGGGTTATGTATAGTTAAAACAATCCTATGAAGTAGATAATATAATTATCATTTGAATTTTCAAGATAACTGAATTGAGGATCAGAAAGTTTAGCTCGTATAGACAATCAGGAAATCTGACTCCAAACCCATTTTTCTTTAACACAATATGGGCTTTCTACAGTATAATGCAATTTTTCCCCAATATGCTAAATAAATAAATGAACATTTTGGGATAGAATATTTTATGCCAATCAACAATGGCTTTGTTGTGGGTCTAATGTGTATCAGGCAACATGCTAAGCACTGCAGATGCAGAGTCAGAAATGAAACAGACCTTGCCTTAGAGGGGCTTACATTGAGGTGGTATGTCCCTAAGTGAATATAAGATCGGTAGAAAATAAATTAAATAATTCTGGGTTGGGTATAGAATATGTAGAAACTTTTGCTGAGCTAGGCTTTGAAGGAAATTTGTTGTTATTGTTGCTGAGTTTTTTAAGTTGTCACTGACTCTTTGGGAACGCATTTGGATTTTTCTTGGAAAAGACACTGGAGTGGCTTGCCATTTCCTTCTCCAGCTCATTTTAGAGATGAGGAAACTAAGGCAAATAGGGTTAAGTAACTTGCCCAGGGTCACACAGCTAGTAACTGTTTGAGGCCTGATTTGAACTCAGAAAGATGTCATCCTGACTCCAGTCTTGGCACTCTATCCACTGTGCCACCTAGCTGCCCTTTGAAGAAAATTAGGTTTGTCAAAAAGTAGAAGTGAAAAAGGAATGCATTCCAGGAATTTTGTAGAAAAGCGTGTAGTTGAGCAATGAAATGTTCTGGGTGAGGAATGGGGAGTAAAATCGTGTGTGTGTGTGTGTGTGTGTGTGTGTGCGCACGCGCTCATGTGTTTTTAAGCCCTTACTCTGTCAAATGTGCAAAGTGTTTGAGATTTTTTTAAAAAAGTTACAAACAAGATGCCTGCTTGGAATGACCTTACATTCTAATTCAGAAGACAATACACAAATAATTTAAATCATACACACATACACACCTGCACACACAGAGATACATACACATACATATATACATACATATATACACGCATTTTATATATGTGTTGTGGTTGTTTATTTTTGTCCTTCATTCTCAAAGAAGACCATGATATCATGGAGGTTTTGCCACGACATGCAAGTGAATTGGATTTAAGTGAGGGAGAGCTGTGCAAAGCCACCAGTCTCACTTTCTTCTCCAGAGCCATCTGGGTCCAGTGGCAAAATATAAATCAGGGTGACTGGAGATGGCCCTGGATGCAGTGGGAGACCTTGGCCTTTTTAAGCTAAGGTCTTTAACATGTCTCAGTTTAACTGATACCATGTTTCACTCAGTGATTAAGGCTAGGTAAGAAATAAGGCAGAGAATGGCCTCTTTTACCTAGTCAAAAAAAGGAAAGAAGGAAGGAGGGGAAAAAAAGGAAGGAAGAAAAAGAAAGGAAAACAGAAAGAAAGAAAAAGGAAGAAAGAAATGAATGAATGAATTCAGGTACTAAGGAGCCAAAGTCAAGATTCACACACAACTTAGAAGCCTCCACTATGAAAAAGTGGAGAACTTGGGAATATGATATCCTGAAAAACAAAAAGTATACAGGATTATACCTAGGAATACTTTATCCAACAAATATATAGTATAAACTGAAAGTAATTTCAGAAGAAAGGGACTGAGAAAAGCCTCCTGTAAAGGATAGGAGTTGAACTGAGTCTTGAAGGAAGTAAGGGAAGCCAGAAGTTAGAGGTGAGGAAATAGAGCATTCCAGGCAGTTGAGACAGTTACTGCAAATGCGTGGAGTTAGAAGACGGAGAACCAGCAAGTAGGCTGTTGAATTTGGGTCAAAAAGGGCATGGAAGGGAGTAATATGTAGGGATACAAGAAAGGGAAGAAGCCAGGCTTTAAATGAGAAACAGATTTTCTGTTTCATACTGGAGGTAATAGCCTACTAAAGTTTTTTGAGTAAGAAAGAGTGTGGCATAGTGAGATCTATACTGTAGGAAATCATGCTGGCAGTTGAATCAAGAATGAACTGGAATGGAGATAGACTTCAGGCAAGGAGACAAAGGCTCCTGCAAAGTTTCAGACTAAATGTGTAATTAAAGTCTATATTTGACTGCATGAGTGAGAAGAAGGGGGCTTATACAGGAAATATTTGTAAAAATGGCAAGACTTAACAAGAGGTTAGATATGTGAGGCAAGTGTAAGTGAAGATTTGAGGATGAAACAAAGATTATGAGCCTCAGTGAGTAAGAGGATAGTGGTGTCCTCTATAGAAATAGCAATGTTGGGAGGAGGGTACAGTTTGGATGGAAAGATGTGTTCCATTTTGGGCATGGTGAAGTTGAGATGCCTGTAACACTGGCAATTCAAGATGTCTAAAAGGCAATTGGTAATATAAGACTGGAGCTTAGCAGAGATGTTAGGGTTGGGTATATAGATGTGGGAATAATCTGCATGGAAATAATACCTGATCCCATAGCAGTTGATAAGATTACCAAATGAGATCGTATAGAGGGAAAATAGAAAAGGTCCCAGGACAGAACTTGGTGGAGACCCAAGGTAATTGACAGGGTTGAAGACCCAGCAAAGAAGACAGATCTAGCAAAGGAGGCTAAGAAGAAACTCTGAAATAGAAAGGAGAACCAGGAGAGAAGACTGTAATGAAATTTGAGAGATGAGAGAATGTACAGGAAAAGATATTCAACAGTGCTCAAAGAGGCCAAGAAGGATGAGTTTTGCGTAAAGGCCATTCAATTTGGCAATTAAGAGATCACTGGTAAATTTAAATACAAAGTAACAAGAAAAATAATTTCTATTTGGTCTTAGAAGTAATAGGGAACCTATAGAGTTTGCTGAGAAGAAGAGTGATATGGTTCAGGCCTGCACTTAAGGAAAACAGTTTGGCAACTTTGTGGAAATCAAATGTGGAATTAACTACTAAAACCTAACGTCATAAAGGTAATGAATTCATAGCTATGGATCCCATGTATTTGGGGTACTTTTTATTCACAACTTTTTTGTACCACCAGTGAACCCACGAGTTTACACTGATCCCTAGAATTTGCTTGTACCTTTTACCTTTTTAGCATCCATTTCACAGCTGGAAAAAATAGTACAACCTTGTCTCCTTTTGGCTATGTGTGTGGAAAGCTGAGTAAAAGCAGGGAGCTTTCAAGGTTACTACCTTCTCCATTCATGTACAAGTTAGTCAAAGTAATGTGTACCTTGGATGGAAATTCTTGAAAAATGTGCCCTGTCTCTGTTTCTAGCCAAGGCATTGAAAAGGTTCTTCATTATGTAGAACAGGAATGTGGAGCTATGAATGTGCTGGAGAAATGCCTTCCTGTCAGAGATCCTGCTGGGTTCATTGCTCTCTGGCAAAAAGTCTCAGGAGACTTTCTAATGGTCGTGAAAACATTTATGGAAAGACTTCAGAGTTGACACTTTAAATTTCTCATTCTTACATTGAGGAAAAAAAGCATTCTAACACCCAAATAAGTGTAAATGCCCAGGCTGTGGACATTATATTATTTTGTATGAATTTGGATAAAGATGGCTATCTACCAGAAGGGGGTTGTTTTTGGTTGGTGTTTATATATAAACTATAAAATATTTCATACTCTATAAAGACTCTCAATATTCTCTTGCACATTAATATAAAGGGGGATTATTGCTCGTCAATCTTATGGATTTTTAGAGTAGTCATGCTTCTTTAGGAACCACTGAAAGATCTGAGGATAGTGAGCCTGGAGAAGAGAAGACAGGGGAGATATGATGGGTGTCTACAAATATTTCAAATACCATATGGAAGAGGGACTAAGTATTCTATACTGGTCCCAGAGAACAGAATAAGGATAAGTGGGTAGCAATCAGAAGGAGTCAGATTTTGACTCAGTATAAAGGTTGAGTCAACATTTCTAACACAGAGTTGTGAAAAAATTGAATGGGCTTTCATAGGAGGTAGTCTGTTCTATGTGATCTTGAAGCACAGGCTTGAAAAATGACAGTCTGGGACTCTTATGCATTCAGCTAGATTAACTCTGGCATCTGTTCTAACTATGTGACTATGACACGTTGAAATCCTTTAGTCTAACCTTCTTACAGATCAGGAATTTTAGTCCCAGAAATATGAAATGACTTGCCCACATAAAGAAAAAGTGAGGACTAGAACCCCAGCCTCCAAATTCATAATCTCATGTTCATTCCGTTGTACCACATTGCCTTAACTAGCACTGGAATAAGGTAGTAGATGAGGCTTGTCTCAACAGATGATGCCTAAGACTGAACTACTATGACAGCACACCTTCCTTGCTGCCCCAGGGAAATACAGGGGTTGGTGGAAGTCAGTTTGTACATAATCCTATTCTGTCATAAATTATAACTTATTACTACTCATCCTTGGCAAAGTAGATAGGAGTGGTTATTTCCAAGGTTATTTTAAAGTATGTTCCATTCACTCACTCACTCACTCACTCATTCAAATCACATTTCCAAGTGATTTAGTATAAACTGATGGTTTGCCTTCTTCCCTTTCCTTTTCCCTTCCCTTTCTCACAAGAGGCCATGAGAAGTAAGATCCAATTAGACTTTGTGCATGATAATTCACAAAAAAAAAAAACTGGTACCTTGGACTCAATTCCAAATGCCTCTTTTACACATGTCTATGTAGGTTATACTAAATATATGGACAGATTTACATGAAGACTTTTCAGATAATAACTGGCATAAAAGTTGCTTTAAGGTCTCCATAAGTTTTTTTCAGATAACTCTCACAACAATCCTATGAAGTAGGCACTACAAGCATCATTATTACCATCTTATAGATGATCAGAGAGGCTAAGTGTCTCGCCTTTGGGTACACAGCAAAAGTTGGGCAAAAGTTGAATATGAAAGCTATTGGAAGCTAGGTTGCCCAGTGGATAGAGTGTTGGATCTAGAATCAGGAAGACTAATCTCAGCTACTTACTAGCTGTGTGATCTTGGGGAAATCACTTAGCTACTCTCTACCTCAGTTTTCCCCTCTCTAAAATGGGAGTAATAACATTGCCTTCCTCCAGGGTCGTTGTGATGATAAAATGAGATCGTATTTCTAAACACTTTATAGATCTATATAAAAATTTTTGGCTATTATATGAAGCCAGGTCTCTCTAATGTGAGGCTTAGCACCCTACCCACATTTATATAGTGCTTACTAGGTGCCAAGCACTGTGCTAAGGACTTTACAATTATTGTCTCTTTTATAGTCACAACAACTCTGGGACATAGGTGTTATTATTATCCCTATTTCACAGATGAAGAAACTGAGTCACACAGCGATTACAAGACTTGTCCAATGTCACATAGCTAGGAAGCATCATAGGTAGGATTGGAGCTTAGGTCTCTCTCACTCCAGGACTAACATTATCCACTGTGCCAACTAGTTTGATTTCTGCAATTGGATATGTTGTTTAAATCGCACTCTTGGGAAGAAAGAAGAATAGTTATTGTCTCAGATTACTGGGACATGTCCAGTAGAGGTAGTATAGTGTAGTAGAAAGCAAGCTGGATCTGGAGTGAGGAGATTGACGTTCAGATTCTGCATCTGACGCTAAGAAATGGATAACCCTAGGCAAACTCAGCCCCAATTTCTCGATCTGTAAAATGGGGATGATTTTTTTCCTCCTCCTCCTCCTTCTCCTTTTTCTTCTTTTTTCTCCTCCTCCTTCATATTCTTCAAATGATAATACAGGGTTATGAACAAAGGAGCACCACTGAGAAGAATCACAGCTGTAGGTCACCCACATAATTGTGGAAAGTAGGCATAAGAGTCATACCTTGTTACCAACCTTAATGTCGGTATGAGAAGTCAAAGACATTATTCATGACGTATATGACAAAGAAAGTAGCTAAGCAAAGCACATAGTATGAAAAAGGGATGACAGAAGGATAGAGAGTTATGTAGTGGTGGTCTCCTTTATCAAACATTAAAATAATTAGAAGACATCTAGCATATTGCGTTGGGTCCTCTATCAAAAGGATTTGCAGAAAATTATGGACAAGAGGCGGCTAGAAGTTTCATTGGATAGAGAGCTGGGCTGGGCCTGAAGTCAGGAAGACCCTGAGTTCAAATCTGGCCTCAGACAGTTAGCTGTGTGAATCTGGGCAAGTCATTTAGCTCATGTTTGCGTTAATCCACTAGAGAAGGAAATGGCAAACCACTCCAGTATCACTGGCAAAAAAATCTTATGGACAGTATAGTCTACAGGGTCAAGAAGAGTGAGACATGACTGAACAACAAAAGCAATGGATAAGAAGGTCTCAAGATGAAAAGGCAGGAGTGCCTTGTAATAGGCAAGGGTGAGAGTGAAGGGATATCCATATGAAGAGATCAAGGATGGTCAGGGATGATCAATGTAGATTTAAAATAAGCATATGCACATGTATAAACATAGATGATATGTCCATATCTATGAATAAAATTCTCAATATTTTTAAAAATCTATGATTTGCTAGGTGTGGCCACTCTATCCACTGGTACACATCATACTGACTTTAGGCTTTAGTCAAATCCCTGAACTCTTGATACCACTTTACTAAACTAACTTAAGAAAACAAAACAAAACCACAAGCCAGACGTTCACAGGAAGTGAGAGTAGATGTGCCATATATAATGAATATTAACATCAGCTCATATTACTGACTTTACATTCTCACTAAATTGAATTATTTGTTCTCTTTACATAATATACCACCTTCCCCTTCTAGGCTTTTGCACAGAATATCCAGCACTTCTCTATCACCCTCTCTGTCTGGATTCCTCATTCTATTCAAGGCTCAACTCAAGGGCCATTTCCTCCACATGACCTTCCTGATTCTCCCCATTATTTCTGGTGCTTCCAGCCATATGATTTCATATTTATTTTGTATTTATTTATGTATGCAAATTCTGTTTTCCCCTAGCACAATGTAAGTGTCTTATAACTATTTTTTGTGTTCGCCTTTATAGCCCCACAGTACCTGGAAAAGAGTAGGGACCTAATCTGTTTTGAAAAATATTTGATTTTAATGAAATTTTGATAGGAAAACTAAGATAGAACATGGTATCTGAGTAAACATTTTGTTTTATTCCCACTTTTTGAAGAAGAAACCTAATTTTTTCTAATAAAATTTGCTAAGAATGAGTGTCTACAGCCATATTAGATCTAAATATCTTAAAATGACTCCCAATAAATCAAAATCTGGATGACACTCTTCAGGGTGTTGTGGCATCAATCTAATAAACAGAATTCACTAGTACCTTAATGCCAAGAAATAAACAGAAACAAAAATTTCCACTGTCATACTTTCAAAGGCACTATCGTCGTAGTGGATTTATACTATGATAAATAGCATTAGTTTCAACTTGTGTTCCACTTACTGCTCTATTTTTTTTAACATGTAGCAGTTTTGATTCATTCAAGGCTGATTTACATCCATTATAAGGAAATGGGGTTTATATATTGTTCTAAGCATCTTAATGTCTTTCATGAAAATGCTAAAAGCTTCAGAGGAAAGTGGTTAAAGTTTATGACATTTGATCTCAAACTAATTCAACTTATCTTGTTGGTATTATATTAAGTTCTTGACTAAAAAGAACCTTCTACTTCTTGCAGAAGGAAGTTGAGGGAAGGGTCAGTGAATCATTCAACAAATATTTATAAAGCACCCCCAGTGAGCCAAGCTTTGTTGTAAACTCTTGGAGTACTTAGAAACAGATCAGACCATCATGTTGCTCATAGTGTGCTACAATTTTTAACAAGTTGAAATAAAGACTGGCATCTTAAATTGAGCTTTGAATTGGAAGGCAGTATTGGTAGAGATTATCAATGTCCTTTAAGGAGTTAGTACCCAACAAACTCCTACAGACAGATTATTCCTTTATACCTTTTTGCAGATTTTGGCTTTGCCTAAACAAAGCCAAAATCTATAAAAGGCATAATGGAACAGTCTGTGTTCTGATTGAATTATTGGGCCAACTTACTAAGGCTTTATAACTTTATAAATCTTTATAACTGACTGAATTTTCATGTGGTCTTCTTGACTGCTGTTGTATTACTTCACAACATCACCTCAGCTATATGGCATAATGTGTTGAGAAGTGACCCTGGAGCCAGCAAGACATGCTGGCTGCGACCCTGGACAATTCACTTAGTGGTTTAGTGCTCTGAACAACTCTCTGCAGAGAAAGTCCCAATCTAGGGAGATTCTTTATGTTTGTGTTCCCTATAACATTGAAATGACAGGTCCAAGTCGTACCTATCTCAGCTTATACTGGCTTTGTTCAGCTTTGGCAGAAAGCATTGAGCCACAAGAATTGGCTGAGCATCTGTGTAGGCCTAGCATTGTGCTTGAGGCTCTGAGAAATATACAAGGATCACATGAGGCCAATCTATTTCCCCCATCCCCTTCCTTTCCCTACCCAAGAGCAACTAATAGTGGGATTCTGTTACAACTCTATTTCCTAGATGAGGAAACTGAGGAGATAATAGGTTGTCACCAAAAAAGCAAGTGGCAGAATTTGAAATGTAAAAAGAGACAGGATTCAAATACAGATGCTTTAAATCCAAAATTTGACATTCTTTTCACTATTTTACATTGCTTCCCACTTAAAGGACACCTTGAAATACAGGAGTGCCTTGTAATAGGCAAGGGTGGGAGTGAAGGGAGTGTGTAGACATTAGCAACCTGATTCCGTGTAGGTAGTATTAATGCCAGCCTTTTGTGTTTGGGCAGTGCAATGTGGTACATTATTTTGCAGAGGTCTTAGAGATTCCCTAATCATTTTCCTTTTAATTTATAGTATATGACTTTATAGTTACTTTTACAAATATCTTAAGTATCATAAGACTTCAGGACTGGCCTTTTTTAGGCCAGTTTTTCAGACATTATGTTTTTGATGCAGGATTTAGAATGGAAATTTTGCACCTAAATAACTATGTAAATGCAATAAAAAAATAATACAAGGCCTAGGGGCAGCTAGGTGGTGCAGTGAATAGAGCACTGGCTCTGGAGTCAGGAGAACCTGAGTTCAAATCCATCTTCAGACACTTGACACTTAGTAGCTGTGTGACCTTGGGCAAGTCACTTAACCCCAATTGCCTTGCCTTCCCCCCTCCAAAAAAAAAATAAAACAAGGCCTGTCACTTCAGAGTGTCATCATGACAAGAAAGACTAAAAATTCATGTCATAATGCTTGAATGATCTCTAGAATTCCATAAATGTAAAAATAAATGAATGAAAACTATGTAATGCTATGTTCCAAACACTGATCTAAATGCTAAAATAGAAAATGAAGACAGTGCTTGCCTTCAAGGAGCTTACATTCTAGTTGGGGGAGAGAGTTCATAGAGAGAAGTGGTAGTCTGGGAAAGATGTTTTGGTCTGGGAAGTTGCAAAGATGGTGAGTGAAACAATAGGGAAATCAGTTCATTCATGCTGAGATACATGAAATGAAAAACGAAATGCGTTCCCCAAAGTCAGGGATATTCCCCATCCTGGGACAGTAGAGTAAAAAGTGAAGTCAACTGAGTATGGTCTTTCCCTCAACAATTCCTAAATCTTTCAATGACCAAATCTTTTATCTATAGTAGTCTCCTCAAGGCAATTAAGCTGTTTTCTTAGTCCTCTTTCATAGAGAGAAAATAGCAGCAATAATAAGAAAACGAAAACA
This sequence comes from Phalanger gymnotis, assembly GCA_028646595.1. NCBI lineage: Eukaryota > Metazoa > Chordata > Mammalia > Diprotodontia > Phalangeridae > Phalanger > Phalanger gymnotis. The sequence goes on along the minus strand of CM053622.1, from coordinate 245,842,698 downwards.
ATAACAACATGGCAACAATACGGCACTTCAGGGTTTGAGAAGAGCTTTCTGCTTGTGATTGCCTTTGATTCTCATAACAGCTGTGGGAGGTAGGAGCTATTATCATTCTCATTTTACAGATTCAGATACTGAAGCTAAGAAAGCAAGTGACTTGCCCAGGGTCACACAGCTAAATAATTGTCTAATATGGAATTTGAACTCAGGACTTTTTGACTCCAAATATGCGCTTTAGTCACTGTACCACTTATTTGCTTGAGGGTCTGATGCTTAATTTTGATATTGTTCCCCAAGTACACAAGTAGATGAGATATCACTAAATTTGATAGAAATGAGAATTAGATCATTCTTTCACTATCATAAAACAAAATGAGAAGAATCATGATGTATTAGAAAGGACACTGCACTGAGAGTCATAAATATTAAGTTCAAGTCCCATACTTCGTTGCTGTGTGAACTTGGGGGATTTAGTTAATCTACTTGAGCATCATTTTCTCTCTCTGTAAGACTAGAATAAAACATTGACATTATGTACTTCACAGGGTTATTGTAGAGAAATGACAGTTAGGCAATGTATGTGAAACATGATTATATGTAATTAGTCTGATAATAAAATGCTTTAGGGAATGTATAATCTCTTCAGTTGAACCTGTTCTCAAGAATTCCGTTTCTTCATTCAAACTGAAATTATTAACATGCCCTCCAGAGAAAGAAACAAAATAGGGTGGTTCAGTGAAAGAGTGCTGAATTTGGAGTCAAGAGACCTAGGTTCAAATCCTGGCTCTTCTATTACTAATTGTATGATGTTAGGCAGGTCACTTAACCTTACAAGCTCTTCATTTCTTCATCTTCAAAATGAATAGATTGGACTTGATGACCCCTAATCTTTTGAAGTCAATGAAGCTCCACTATGGCCCTAACACAACCTAAACACTCCACCCTTCAAGAGAAAAAAAAAACAATTAAATAGAATAATTAAATTAATTAATTTTGTCCTCCCTTTGTAGGAGCATCTTATTTCTGTAGCTATTTGTTGGCTGAGTTAGAGTCATTCTCATTTTGATACCTTTCCTATGAAGTCTTCGAAAAGACTGTAACCCAAACCAGTATGACCACAGACTATCTTTTCTTAGAAATCACAGGAGAGTTTATTTGGACAGAAACTTAGATGACCTTAAGAAACTTTCCCCTCACTGACCTCTGCAGTTGATCAAGTATAAAAGTTTATCTGAAATTGCATAGATGAAGAACCAGGTCTGAAAGACTTGAAAATGATTAGGTTGAGAATAGTTATCATTATCATTGTCCCCAACACTTACTTCTGGGCACCAGGTTGAAGGTCTTCAGTGCCCAAAGGCTGAACTCCTTGCTGCTCATTTAAGATGATGTTAAACATTGTTTTGAAGCATTATTCATTCAAAACCAAAAAAAGAAATGTTGAGTATCCTTTTAAAAACAACTTGAATTTTTTACTTGCTAGGTAAAACATTTTAAACATAGACAGCCTATTTTTAACGGGAGAGTACCAAAGTATTTATTCACTGCAGGTTGGAACAATCTGCAAGTTCACTCACTGAGCTGTTATCTGAACGACAAAGCATTAAGCCATAATGAGGAAATAACGGGCACGGTCTGTTAGCAGAGCAATAGAGTCTCTCCAGAAAGAGCTTTAGCCAAGAAAGGCAAGACAAGCACACTGGAGTCTACTGAAACGTTGTTATTAAGAAAACTTTTCAAATTAAGACTGCAACTGAGAGAGAAATAAAATCATTATGAAGACAACACTTGCAAATGTTTCACGTGTAAGCTCCAGGTTTTTCATAGTTCTTTGACTAATTCAAACAGCTTACTGAAAATCCTCTATCCCTTTATCTTCTCAGGCATTATCACTAATTGTCAACAGTCACATAATGCCCCAGTAATATATGCACTTGTAATTCTATGGTATCATTACCAGCTAACCACCACTTTATACATACACTTCTCTTCCCCACTTAAAACACCTCCTTGGCTTGATGTTTTGGTCCTCCTAGAGTCCGATAATTAAAACTAGGCATTTCTACTAAGAAGCCCCTCCCTACACCCACGAAGAGAAAACCCTCTTACCATGTATTCCATGTTGGCAGCAGGTGGAAACACCTTGCCCCGAACTTGGTTGTGATAATCGAGGATGGCGATCATGTCATTCTGCGAGATGTAGCGCTTCTTCCTGGCTTTGGGGAGATCCGCTGAGTCCAGATGTGCTTTTAGAGCGGCTTCAATATCAGTGAAGTTATTGGTTGGCGGGGATGAGTCAGTGGCGTTGAGTAAGACGACTGCACTTGTTTCACAGAGAAGGGAAAACAAGAGCACACCACTGACAGCAGAAATTGCTATCATCTTGGGATGGAGGAGGGGACAAGCCACAGGGTTTACTCTGCTTTGAAACAGGAAGGCAGAGTTAGGGTCCATCTATGAGAGGGCAAATTTTACAAAAATGTGCTAGAGTGTATGATTTTATACACAAATATCTCCTCTGAGAGTTTTCCTTGACTTTATTATATTCTGTAATCCAAAAGACTTTTTTCAAATCAATATTATGAGAAAATCTATAATTACTGCTCGTGTTGCTTTAATGGATGAAGAAGAGACCTAAGATGAACTCTCCAGAGATGGAGATGAATAAAACAGCATATCAAGAGCCCTCGACCTCAAATGTGCTGCTAATCATTTGTCTACAAAATCTGAACATATACACACTGTAGGGCACCAAGTACCCAAGTGGGCACTCGGTTGTAAGTGGGCAATCTGTAAGGAACTCAGCCTCATCCATATATTGAGGAGAAGAAATACATCTCAGGAAACAGCTTCTGCTACCTGCAGTAAGACTGTATCTGTAACTGGATGCTGTGTCACAGACACAGGCACAGAGAGTGACAAAATATATACAAAAGTTATAATTCTATCTCAATTTCATTCAAGAAAAAACAAATGTGAGCTACTTTAGTATAAATGCATGCAAAACAGACTCATTCAGCTAAATGGCTTACCTCTGAGCAATGCCAAAATGAATATATTGTCCTTCCAATTTTTTAAAAAGCTGTTTGCTATGTTGTGGCATAAACCCTTGTAAGGAGGAGTGTGTCTTATTACAAACCGTCTGAGAACAAAAACTCTTGCTAGTTTTGACGCGGCTGGCCCCAGGAGCAGCTAACAGCTTTTATATGTCACAGGCTGCATAGTACTGAAAGGGCAGGCTTTCGAAGGGTCTCTCCCTAGCCAAGATAAAAGAGGAGGGGCTTTTGGAAAGAAAACACACTGATTGGGTGGCAACCTTTTTCATGTGGGTGGTGAGGAAATGGAGTCACACCCACAGCTTGCAAAGTGCAAACTCTAAAAGACGAGCCCCTTTTCTGACCGGGCTTCCCACCTTTTCTGTGACTGGCTCATTTAATACTGGTTCCCGAGCAAAAAGAGGGCAGTTGAAACGAGGCTAGTTCTTGGGGGAAAATGCCCCTGCTTGGGTAGTAAGCAGGATGTTTTACCTAGGCAATGAGTGACCTGAAAACTGACTGGAGGGAATCAAGTATGTATGTCTAGGTGCGTTGGGGGTGGGGTGGGGAAGAACATTTAAAGAAAAAAAAGGCGAGGAGCCGCAGTGGTAGATAAGTAGTTAAGTTAGGATATAAATGCAGGAGATGCTTAAGGGACTGCTGTTGGTCTGGCATTGACATTGTTCCTTTCATATTCTCTCTCTCTCTCTCTCTCTCTCTCTCTCTCTCTCTCTCTCTCTCTCTCTCTGTCTCTCTCTCTCTCTCTTTCTCTCCTCCCCCTCCTCTCTCTCTCCCTCTCTCTCCCTCTCTCCCTCCCTTTCTCCCTCCTGTTTTCCCTCCATCTGCTTGCCTGTCCATCAGTCTACCTGTGTGTGTCTGTTTCTGTATTTCTCTATTTTCCTCTGTCTCTATCTCTCTCTCTCTGTGTCTCCCTTTTTTCCCACATACACTTCTTCTTCAGCCTCCTCCTTACTCCCCACCACCCCAACACACACACACTCCCACCAAACAAGCAATACCTTTCTCCCATCCTCCGCAAACACACCTCTGTCTAAAGAAAGGATACGTGAATTGGAATGCAGCACAACTGTCCGGTACCTGAATAATTTTGAGACTCTCAAGAATCAGCATGACAGAATGAAGAAGAGCCAGGCAAACATCTGTTTTGGGTTTAGAAGCCTATAGCTGAAATTATTTCAAGCAGAGCATGGCTCAGCCACTCGAGCAGCAGAGTGGAGGGCACAGTACGGAGGCCAGGAGGAATCCAACAGCAGCAGCTGCGGCCAGCAGCCAGAAGTCCCATATTAGGAGGATGCACATTGGAACTTGTTCAGGGTCAGGCTGGGCTAGAACCAGGAATAGGAATTCCGGGGCAATCTGTAAGGAGTGGGTCCTCAAAAACGCAGCTGATGTATGTTGTGATATCACCAACAAAATATAGACTAATGCAGAGGCTGGAAAAAGTAATCGAGGAAACAGGTACTATTTACATGTTTATAAACTGACTTAAGATGCACTTAAGTGTATCCCGTTTGCTTCACTACATTTCAACTAGAAAATATTTGAATATATGTTCATAGGGAACAAAGACCTTACCTGTTAGAGGTAAGGAGGAAAAGGAGCCGATGTCCAGTTGTACCACCATCCCTATGTTTGACACAAGCCACACCCTCTTAATTCATCACTACTACCTGTGAAGGAAAAATAAATTGTATATACACAATGTCTGACACATAACAAATGCTTTCGAAAAGCTCATTGCTTAAGTAGAGTAAAATACTTTAAATCAAAGATAGCAAAAATATTTTAGAAATTATCTTTTATAGAGCTATATTTTTAAGGAAAATGTGAACAAAATTATTTCTTATATTTTAAAGCTAATTCTAAAGCCTTCCTCTTAAACATCATTGTGGCTAGGAGATGGCCCTAGGTTCTCCAAGGCTTTGCCAGTGGAATAAAAGTTCTGGTAGGACCTACCTATGCTTGGCAGCTGAGTCAGAAGAAGGCTCAGCAGATCCTGCCCAGGACTAGGGAAGAGGCAGGGAACAAAGGCTTTGGAGAATTAGGAGCAGCCTAATTTAGTTAGGACTCCTCTAATGCTTCTTCTAACATGGAACCGTGTTCTTGTTTTGGCCTCTTGGATATAAGCATTCCACAGATACTTTGGTACCTACCTGGCCTGGCTTTCTTATTTGTGCCTGTTCTCTAAATTTGGACCTGTCTTTCTCAGTACCAGGTGGAATTATCTTCTTCACCACTCAGGAATTTGCCTAATCACAGGCACATATTTGTCCTGCCTCCCATAAGATGCTATGTTACTAAGCTGGAAAGACTTTGACTACGGGCCTAGCAACAAACTTTATGCTGGAGTCTAGCTAAGTCAGAAGAGGTTTACCACTAGAAAGATTACTATCAGCTAAATAATAAAAATAATAAATCACATAATAATTCAAAGTTTAAAAAGATATACACATAAATTATCTCCTATGATCCTGATAACAACCTTGAGAGGTAGGTACCATTATTATCCCCTTTTTACAGATGAGGAAACTGAGGCAAAGAGAGGTTAAGTGACTTGCCCTGGGTCACAGACATATTAAGTGTCTGATGCAGGATTTGAACTCAGGTCTTCCTGACTCTAAATCTTGTACTCTATATATTGTGTCATCTGGATGCTGAGGCTCAGAGCTTTGATTTCTCTAGGATCTGTGTCTTAGTTGTTACTCAATCCCAGGTGTTCCTGACTCCAGGCCTATATTATGTCATGTTCCCTTTCAGGAAGACAATTAGGTATAGGGGTTGTAATTTGCATCAGCATAGTGAATAACCATATCAAATGAGACCACAAAGTGTAGCAGCGTGGCAGGGGTGGAAAGAATATTGGCTCTATAGTCAGAAACTTGGATTCAAATCCTACCTCCAATGCCAACTATGTAACGCTACCTATGTGGTTGACAATCAATATTTATTAAGCATTTAGTATGTGCCAAATGTTATGCTGGACAGCACTAAGTACTGGACAAGTCACTTAATCCCCCTTGCACCTCACTTTCCATATCTCTAAAAAGTGGGGGTTGAACTAGATGGCCTCCAGGGTCTTTGAGGTTGCACACTGGGCAGAGTACTGGATCTTGCCAGGGAGACCTCAGTTCAAATCTAGTCTCAAATACTTATTAGATAGCTTCGCCAAACAGGTAAGTCATTTAACCTCTCTGTCTTCCTCAGTTTCTTCATATGTAAAATTGGGATAATAATAGCACCTACTTCCCAGAGCTATTATGAGGATTAAATACAAGAGTATGCATAAAGCACTTTAGCATAGAGCTATATAAATACGAGTTGATATGTTCTATACTTCCCCAGAGCCCCACACAATGCTCAGCATAAAGAAGGTTCTTTAAAAACGATCACTGCATTGAATTAAATTAAATTAAGAGAGCTCAAAAATGTAATACAATAGACTAATAACCAGAGCCTCTGCCTCCTGGGTCTATGTTCTTCAGGCACACATGCAAACTACTCTGGGCTATTCCCTTTCTCAGTCTTTGTAAAGCAATCCTATTCGACCTACAGAATACCATGGTCAGGTCTCCTAAGAATCAACCAGCTCTGTTTCCACTCTCTGTCTCTCATTAATCATGTTAGATATGGTAGCTCTGGGCTTAAATGTTGAGGCCATTCGGTGGCTCTGTGGTAACTACTTTAAGATGTTCTTTGTCTCTCTGCCTCCATACAATTGTCTTTCCATACTACATGGATGCACTTTCCCTATCCTGACAGACCTTCAAATTCAGTAGGGAAAGTAAACCACAGTGCCCAAATAAATGTTCTGAGATAGGGACAAAGAAAACAGGTATGGAAGCATGAGACAGAAAGAGATCAGTTCTTGCTGGACTGAATCAGGAAATGTTTCATAGAAGAGGTTGTTTTTGAACTGGAGATTAAAGGATATGTAGAATTTCAACAAATGCAGACGAGCTGGGGGTAAGACAAGGGAATGACAGGAGTTAGGAACAAGAAAGCAAAAAGAGAGAAGCCACAGTTCCTAGGATATGTTTAGGAAATAGCGAATATCAGCCTAATGCTAATGGCTCAGAGCATCCATGGTTGCTTGCTGCTTGTAGGTTTGTGGCAAAGAAATTTATAGGGCTTGAGGATGCAAACTTGATGCAGAGGAAACAACCTTCTTACTTCTATCACAGCCATAGTAATGCCTACCCGATATTCCCACTGAACATAAGGTGGTGTAGTGGTGTAGTGGATAAAATGCCTCACCCAGAATCAGGAAGATTCATCTTCCTGGGTTCAAATCCAGCCTCAGATACTAGCTGTGTGACCCTGGGTAAGTCACTTAACCCTGTTTGCCTTAATTTCCTCACCTGTAAAATGAGTTGAAGAAAGAAATGGTAAACTACTCTAGTATCTTTGCCGAGAAAATCCAAATGGGGTCACAAAGAGGTAGACATGAATGAAAAACAACTAAACAACAACAAAAAAGGGAAATTACCTCAAAACGATTATTCATACAAGCCCTCAGTCTACTTTTGCTAGGGAGTTTTTGCAGTGGTTTCTTTGAGAGGGAATGGAATGAGGGAGCTCATGATCATTTTGGTATTCTGTTTTACCTTGAGGGTTTCAGTTAAAATGTGTCCCTTTGAAAAGGAGTCAACCATAAATAATTGCAAAGTTGGTTTTCCTCAGTGAGCGATTCCAAGAGCATTTTTAAAAAATACCTAATTCATTTCAGAACTCTTAATATAATCTTTAAGATCTTAGAATTTAATCAATCAACCAACAAACATTTATTAAGTCCATATTATATTCCAGGTATTGTACAAGGTGCTAGGGATAGAAGGATAAAAAATGAAATAGTACTTGCTCTTAAGTAGCTTACATCCAATCAAGAAAGACAAAACGTACACATGCAAGTATATTCAGAGGATATACAAAATAAACACAAGATAATTTGGGGGAGGCGGTGGAGGCAGCTGGATGGCTCAGTGGATAGAGCACTAGGTGAATTCAAATCTGACCTTAGACACTCGCTAGCTCTGTGACCCTGGGCAAGTCATTTAGCCTCCACTTGCCTCCATCTACTGGAGAAGGAAATCGCAAGCCAATGCAGTATCTTTGCCAAGAAAATTCCATATGGGGTCGCGAAGAGTCAGACAAGATTGGAAAACAACAAATTTCGAGGGGAGAGGTCCTAGAAGGTGGGTGATCAGGACAGGCTTCCTGTAGAAAGTGGCACTTGGACTTGGTTTGGAAAGAAATTACAAAATCTGAGAGGTAGAGAGAGGCATTGAAGATGGGTGCAATGCACTTGGTGCAAAGACAAGGTGATTAAGAGGTCGAATGTCATGTATGAGGAGCAATATAGTCCCAGTTGGACTGGACCTCAAAGTGTAAGAAGGGAAGCAAATGCAATAAGGGGTCAAGGTGGGTTGGGGCAGGTCATGTGGAGTATTTTCAATGCCAAATTGGAGTTTATTTGATCTTGAAAGTAATAGGGAACTAATGAAGTTTATTGAGTAGGGGAGTGATATGGTCAGACTTGCATGCTGGGTAAATCTTTTTGGCAGCTATGAAGAGGATGCACTGAAGAGGGGAGATACTTGAGAAAGGAAGACCAACTAGGAGGCCACTTCAATAGCCCAAGTGAGAGGAGGCAATAGAGTCTTTCCTCAGCACTTTCAAGCTGCCACCTTGGTTCAATTTTCTTATTTTACTGTTATGGAAACTGAAGGCTGGGTAGGTGAAGTAACTTGTCCAGTATCAGACAATAGGTAAGTAGCAGAAGCCAATTTCAAACCTAGGAACTCTGAATTCAAAACTAAGGGTCTTGCCACTAGACCAAGGTGACTTTTCTCAGTGAACCAAACAGTAGTTTACTTCCAACTTTACTCACATTGACAAATCAGGTCAAGGGAAATCTAGGACAGGGGTGGGGAACCTGTGGCCTTGAGGCTACATGTGACCTTCTAGGTCCTCAGGTGTGGCCTTTTGATTGTGTGAGGTTTTACAGAAGGAATCCTTTTGTTAAAGGGATATGTTCTGTAAAGTTTGGATTCAGTCAAAGGGCTGTACTTGAGGGCCTAGAGGGACACATGTGGCCTTGAAGCTGCAGGTGTCCCACCTCTGATCTAGATGTGTCACCTCAGGCACCCTGGAGAGGTGGGTGTAACCATCTCTAATACTATTGCCATTCCAGTAAGTTTTCCACAATATAAATTTGTAGTTCTTAGTGCCCCTATTTCACTTAATCAAATACCATCTACTAGTTTTTTATAAAAGTATATTTACTGAGAAAATATAGCAAGAAGAGAAGTACAAAGGATTATGCCAAACTACAGCACATACTCCCCATGCCACTTTGATCCATGAGGAGAATGGGCTCAAATTTATAGACACCATGCCCAATGGATGTAATCACTCCAGAAAGCAGGATTGCAGGTGATGGGTCCATTTTACTGCTAAACTGGGTCACGCAGGTTGCTCCACCTTGCTATATAAACTTTGGCCTGGATTCTGGCTTCCAGACCTCTGCTGGCTCTCCTAACCTTTTGATGATCACAAGGTTGCTGTTTAATCCCTTCCATCTCCTATATATCTTTACTTAAGGGCAGGAGAAATAAACATGAAGAGCCACATAACAGAGACCTGTGTTCAGGGGGCACATGTTAGCCTGGGTATGAGAGTCCTGAGGCTTCTCCCCTATCAGAGGCTCATAGCGTGTATGCTTTCCTCAAACCGTCCAGTAAGGATAGAGAGAGTGAGTCAACTCTTTTACCTGCCTCTCAGTTCTGGTACAGCAGCCCAACCCAAAGATCCCTCCTCACCAAAGGTGAGAAGACCTAAAAGAATCAGAAAATCTGTGTGTCCTCTGAATTAGGAAGCAGACCATTTCATGACATGCCATCATGACTTTCTAGAAACCTATTGCTCCACTTCTTCCACTTGGGCTGGCAACAGGCAAAGCCCTGAATATGTTTCAGGAAAGGAATACCATTGGTCAGTGCCCCTGTTACAAATACATACAAAGTACTTTACAAGTTTAAATGTAAACAAATGTAAATTGTTAATATAACCCTACCAAAGTAAATTATTCACTATGTTTCGGGCATAAATGTCATTTTTTAAATACTATAATGCAATGTATAGGCACGACTCCAAGCAATTTGGGCATAAATGTCATTTTTTAAATACTATTTTTAAATACTAAAATGCAATGTATAGGCACGACTCCAAGCAATTGCGGACTGAGCTATTAAAGAGCAGACAAATAACAAGAAGGATGTTCTTCCTAAGACTTCGTCTTGAAAAGATTATTCAGCTGTGGGCTTAGAGACAGAATTGCTGAAATATTTCGCCAGAGACAGCAAAAATTCAGTTATTACATTATACAAAAGGGATCTAGATATAAGTTGCAATGAACTATTGTCTATCTTGACATCTGTGAGATATTCTTTTTAATGTGAAAATTAGGTGGTTTTAATAAGGCTAGGTACTGGAAAAACAGACCTATTTAAACAAAGATATATTCTTTTATGGCATTATTCCAACTCACCTGAATTTCACAAGCATTTCTTTGAGGCAGGAAACCCATTACCAGAACATACTAAAATCTCAGAATAATAGAGATGGAAAAGACTTTAGAGGTTACCTAGTTCAACCCACTCATTTGCTGAAGATAGCTAAGTTAAATAACTCGCCAAAGTCACATAGTTCATTAGAGGAAAACCTGGGAAGCAGCCAATCTAACTTACCAAACTACCCAGTTCCAATTGGCATCTATTCATGGAAAATAAAATCCATAGAGTTGTTGGATCTTTTGGAAAAGGTGCAAAGAGCAACAATTCAGGTGATGTCAAGTGGTCTCAAGCGAAGAAAATCAAAGGTGTTCCAGGTTGGCAGGCCAATAAAGTATAATTAGCAGCAATATAAGTAGATCTTTCTATATTCAGTTTTTGGTCTCATTAGTATAAAAAAGTAAAGTTCATTCCTAACTACTGAAAATTCAAATTCTAAGCAACTGCAAAATCATCTTTTCTCTTATTCTTATAGAATGAGGATGGTGGGAAGAAAAAGTTAAGGGAAACTAACCAAACTCTCAGAATATCCAAAATAAGAGATTCATATGAATGTTTTGAAAATCACCAGAGAAGTATACATTACTCTTTCTTCTTCCCAAAGAAATGGAAAACCTTGGGAATAAATTAGGAGGCTAGAATATTATATTCTGTTATGTCTCCCTGCAACATTCTCAGACTAAACCTCCAGTATGAATGATTCCTTCATATGGGTCTGGTCTCTTTCCCAGCATTTTGATGGTATCTAGATAAGGAACTTGCATAATTCAATGACACTATAAGCTTTGCTGTGCAGGGTTACCCAAGACAGACATAGTGGAAAGTCTCGAAAAAGGTGATCCACTGGAGAAGGAAATGGCAAATCACTTTGGCATCTTTGCCAAGAAAACCCCATGGACAATTTAAAAATGACCAAAGGTATGCCACTAGAAGATGAGCACCTCGGGTTGGAAGGTGTCTAATACGTTACCAGGGAAGAGTAGAGAACAACTACAAGTAGTTCCAGAAAAAATGAAGCAACTAGGCCAAAGCTGAAAGGATGCTCAGCTGCCGATTTGTCTGGTGATGACAGGAAAGTCTGATGCTATAAAGATCAATATTGCATAGGACCCTGGAGTGTACAGATACTAAAGCTGGAGTGTAAGTACTTTGGCCACATAATAAGAAGACAAGTCTCATTGGAAAAGACCCTGATGTTATTAAAGATTGAAGGCAAAAGGAGAAGGGGATGGCAGAGGATGAGATGGATAGATAGGGTCATAGAAGAAACAAACATGAGCTCAGACAGACTTTCAGAGATAGTGGGAGATAGAAGGGTCAGGCTGCTATGGTCCAGGCATCACAAAGAGTTGGACACAACTGAATGAATGAATGACAAAGAAGTCTAGAGATGAAATTCCATAAACATTGATCAATTACCGGACTGGGTCAATGTCACCATTTTGGAAGAGGTAGAATGCACATTCTCAGCTGGATACACTGAAATTCCTGGCATGTAGGTGTTCAAGTTGAGCAGGAAAGACAGGTTCCACAAGTAAGAGGTTCCAAAAGCAAGGATGTCCCACATTGTAACAGAGTAGCTCCGCTTCCAAGCTGTCAAAGACATTTGTCTCAAATTTAAGAACGATGTTGAACTCTGCAAAGAAAATGCTGAAGCAGACAATTGAACCAAATTTTCTCTCATTTTTTTTCAGAAACAACCCTGTGACCAGACTGTACGTTTCTGAAGAGAACTTCTGAGCTGATTTTACCTTTGTAACATCTCTCACATACACTCACTTCTCTCCTCTGACATTGCCATCACTCTGATGCAAGCCATAATCATCTCCCATGCATTAGCATGCTGGTTAGTCTAGCCACCACAGAATTTTTGCCAGTCCAATCTATTCTCCACTCTGTCAAAGTAATCTTCCTAAAAAAGCAGGTGTGTTGATGTCACACTCCCTGCTCCAAAAAATCTGGTGGTTCCCTATCATATATAGGGTCAAATTTTTAAAAAAATCTTTTTTTTTTTTAGCTCAAAGACATTTGTAACCTGCCCCTCCCCCCAACACACACACATATTTCTAGTCTTCTTATTCCTTATACCCTTCCCCCTCTCCCTCAGTAACTCTGTAACAGTAACACTGAACATCTTGCTGTTTCTTGAACAAAACACTCAATCACCTGAATGCAGACATTGTTATTGTGTCCCCTTTACCTACAGTGTAAATTACTCCTATAGTTTTGTGTCATGTGCAATTTAATCTCTTCTCCACATGATAGCTCTTCAATTCCTAGAAGACTGTTAATCTTGTTAACCCTAAGTCTTCTCTTATCCAGATTAAACATCCCCAGTTCTTTCCATTGATTTAACTCATTGATGAAAAAAATTTAGATATCAGAGACGCAAGGAGAGATCTCTGAGGACTTATACAAGTGAACTTCTAAGTTCATAACAAATAATCACTGACTGCTCTTTGGGCATGACCACTCAGCCTTCCCTGTGTTCCTATTGCATTAATTTCTGTATAATTCTTTTTAAAATAAGTTTTAATTGAATTTGTTTTTTTTACATCACTATAATTTCCTTGGTTTCTCTCCTCTTCCCCCCACCCCGAGATCCATTCCATATGATAAATAGTATATATTTAAGACAAAAAAATAAAAATAAAAAGAATTAGCATAGCTCGTCAATATAGTGAAAAATTCAAAAAATATATGCAATGCACTTGAGGATATCTCACATCTGAAAAGTGGCAAGGAAGGAGTGTTTCTTCATGTCTCTTCTTTCAGTTGCTTATTCTTTATAATTTGACAACATTCACTTTTGATTTGTGTGTATGTCTGTTTTTGAGTGTGTGATTCTTCTTTCTATTTATATTGTTGTGATCACGGAGAACGTTATTTTCTTGGCTCTGGTTACTTTATTTTTTGTCAGTTCATATAGATCTTTCCTATATTATCTGTATTAATAATATTCATAATTTCTTATGGCAGAGTAACATTATTCCTTGTTCCATGGTTTGTGTAGCCATTTCCCAATCAATTGGCATTGACTTTGCAATTCTTTTCAATTACAAAATGTGTTATTTTAAATATTTCGGTATATGTAGGGATTTTCTTTTTTATCAGTGTTCTCCCTGGAGTATAAGTCTAACAATGGAATCTCTGGGTCAAAGGGCACGGCCCTTTTAGTCGGTTTATTTGTATAATTCCAAACTGCTTTCCAAAATGCTTGAACTGATTCACAGCTCTATTAATAATTCATTCTCATTCCCATCTTCCCACAACCCCTTCAACATTTACTATTTCCACCTTTTATCATACATCAATTTGTCTTTTGTCAATTGGTAGTATATGAGGTGAAATCTCTGGGCTGTTTTGATTTGTATTTTTCTCTTATTTTTAGTAACTTTGAAGCATTATTTCAGATAGTTGTTAATGTTTCGCAATATCTTTTAATGAATTGTTCATATTTTTTACCACAATGGTTTTTGGAGTGTGTGTTTGTGTGTGTATACATATAATACACATACACAAACACACATACATGTACATACATATGTATCATGTACATGGGTATATATGTATATAGACAAAGTCTTTTCAAAGAAACAACTTTTAGTTTTATTTATTCTTTCTATAGGTTTTTTGGCTTTTAGTTTATCAATTCCTCTTCAAATTTTAAGTATTTTCTCTTTTGTATTTATTTTTGGTTTCTTAATTTTTAAAACATTCACACTTAATTCATTCATCCTCCATTTTCTATTTTCTTATTGTAAGTTTGGAGGAATGTGCTCTTTACTATCAAGAATCCTTTAGCTAAATTGCAAAAATATTGACATGATGTTTCATAATTGTCATTTTCTATCACATCATTATTATTTCTACTATGTGGACTTTGATGACTCATAATATCATTGTTAAGTCTCCATTTGAGTCTGTCTTTTGTTTGTGCTCCCTGGACTGGTTGATATTTTTTTTGCAGCAGTCTATAAAAGATATATTTACTATCTCTACCTTTTGATAGTTGTTTGCAATATTTCTGTACCCTGCTCAACTTGAACACCTACATGCCAGGATATCCTGATGAATTTTTGTAAAAACTCCATGTGGTTCCAAGAAACATGTAAATTCTTTAGAAGCCCCATTTAGAAGAAGTCACAAGTTTTTTAGATCTAGTTTGCCATCTATTTGTTCCATTCCATATTTCCCCATTTGTTCTATCTCTGTTAGACTTATCTAAAACTGAGAAAGGGACAATGAAATGCCCTGCCATTATTGTGTTACTGTGGTTTTGGTTTTGATTTTTAGAGTTAAGCAACTTTTTCCCCTTGTGAATTTAGTTGTTAAGGCAATTCTAGCTTATAAGTTTAATACTTATATTGGTTTGTTATCTATGATTCATTTTAGCATAATATTATTTCTGTATTTTTCCTTTTTTGTTGAGAATATTATTAACCATTATTCTGGTCATAGACATTTTTCCCCATTTCACATGAAATATTCTCCCTGGGTCTTCCCCTTCCTCTCATTGATTGTCACTTGCTCCAGGAGCTTTGATTCCCTTTCTCCTGAGGCAGGTTAAGTGATGTTTCTAAGCACCAAATCACTGCAGATTATGCCCATCATAAGGTGCACAAGTCCACTTACAGACCATCTCTCTCTTCCAACATGTGAGTACTCATCAGTGATATCCACTCTCACCACTCTTACAAGATTTCCCTCTTTTACCATCTACTTTTGGTTCCCCGTGTTGCCTCTTTGCTCATTCTCCAGTAGGCTCCCTTCTTCCTGAAAGACTCGAGGATTTGTCCTCCCTTCGTTGTCAATATTTTACTTGATTAAAGTATATTGCATATTCCTCCCTAGCTTCTTCCTCTCTTCTCCCCTTTCATGAACTCTCTATTTTTGCCCCATCTAGAAATTAATTCACTTGTAGGTGGGGTGTTGCGAAGTTCATTCTGTGATATTTCAGACTGCCCCCAGCATCATTACTATTAGCTTTCTGCTTTTACCTTTGTCTCCTTGTATACTTTTTTAACAAAATGTTTTAATAATCTCTATCACTTTCAGAAATGGTAAGCAAAAGTAATATATTAAGGGAAGATATGTAATGCCAAGGCTCTAAATTCTATAAAGCCATACTTGACTTTCAAAATGATAACTTGATCTGAAAAGATGACATTGGCCTCAGACCACTCTCTGATTCCTGGTATTTTCATCCTCTAGAAGTGATCAGAAAAGTCACTGATCTGGACTGAATGAACCCTTACAATCAGATTCTTGGTTGGTTGGTTGGTTGGTTTGTTTGTTTTCTTTTGAGGGGGAGAATATTTTAGTTTGTTTTGTGAAAGAAGTTAGAAGAATTGTTGACTTACAAACTTTGAAGTTTTGTTTCCCAAGTTGTATATGACAGACAGCAACCAGTCATTGAATAATATGGAAAAGCCAGTCTCCACCTTTCCATTAAGCTTGGTTATATATCTTTTAATCACTTGAAGACTACATTAGGAGTCAAAGACAAAGATTCTTAATTTTTTTTTGTATCATGAACCCCTTTGGAAGTCTAGTGATACCTATGGGCCCCCTTCTCAGAATGATGTTTTTAAATGAATAATTTAAAATATGGAACACTACAAAGAAAACCAATTATATTAGTTATCAATATATTAAAAAGATAAGTTCACAGAACTAAGGACTTGGGAAACATAAATAAAGTAAGTAAAGCATCTAACCAAAGGGTAAGCACAAAAACATACAAATTAGAAAACTTCTCTACATATGTTTCAGTTACTATTTCTCTTAGTCTCTTGGTTAAATTTCCACTACTGCCGCTATGCTAGCATTCATGAAATTCACAGTCTTTGCCCAATTTTCTTGACAGTACCTCCACCTATGTCCCCCAAACTGTATATTCTAAGCAAAAACTATTTGTAACTCCAGGAACATATCTATGTGAAAGATGACTTTAAGGGATATTTTAAAGAGATAACTAGGAGCCATTAAAAAAAACTCATGGTTTTTTTTTTAAATTGATGCTTGCAAATTACTTTTGAACCTTACCAAAAACCCTATGGAGGCAGGTTAATTATTATTATACCCATTTGACACATAAAGAAACTGAAGCTCAGAGAGGTTAAGTGATTTTCCAATAATTACACAGCAAGAGTTAAGTGGAATTTGAATTCAGATCTTTGTAACACCAAGTCCAGCATTTTAGTCACTATACTATGATGCCTCTCTTAAAGGATTTATGGTTTCAGAAAGGTAAATAAAGGGAGGAAAGCTGTCAATTTGGGGTTCTCATAACTTCCCTTCTAGTCAGCAATCTGGTTCTATTCTATTGAATTGAATTATGGGATATATTGAATATTATTTATATTCAATAAGTTTATATTTCTATAAATTATTTATATTTGGATAATTTAGTAAGTATTCTAGCTTACAATATTAAGAGTCACTAAATTTTCTTGCTAGTTAACCTAGAGGACCAATCCCAATCTCTCTTGTAAGTGCCATTCCTTCATATCTTACTTATTGGGCATTACTTGGATGTCCTTTGGAAGCCTCAAACTCAATATTCCCCACCTTTCCAAAATCTGTATGTCCCAGGGCAATATGATATATGGAAAGTTTGTCATAATGGAAAGAACTTTGGGAACTGGGGTCTAATCCTGCCACTGCTACTTGTATGATTGGACAAGTCACTTCACCTCTGGATCTCAGTTTACTGATCTACAAAACCCAGGGGTTGACTAGATGACTTCCAATTCCCACTCAACTCTAAATCCCAAGAACTTCCCTATTTAGTGGCTCACAACCTTGAAGTAGGATAATCTTCTCTGCTAACAGTTTTTACCTAATTAATTTCACTCATAAAAAGAGAGCTTGTTAAGAACTAGGGAAGAGAATTGCATAAATTTGGCAAGTACTGACATAGCCATCCATGAAACAGAATTTATTCTAATTGAATTAATTTCACACCAGAAAATGTTTTCCAATGGCAAGAATGTGCAGTTCTTTTATGATTAAACCTGTCTTCCGAAAACTGAGATCTCTTACTAATTTTTAGCTCTTTTTCCTGTTTCCAGTAGAAATACATGTGTTTATAGGTATACGTTTAAGATTATTTATCATTTCAGAATTTGCATAGGCTACAAAAAAAATTAGGGTTTTCATATGAATTACTTTCTAGGTGAGTCATCCTCATCCTTTATTGGTACAGTTGATTTTTTACCCATCGAACCAGAGTTTACACTTATATTTATTGAATTAAATCTCATTAGTTTCTACTCAACATTCCAGGCTTTGAAGATAATTTGGATTCCAATGAAGATTCAATGTATTGGCTGTCTCTCTCAGTTTTGTGCTTAGCTACACATCTGATAAATGTGCTTTCTATGCCTTCATCACAACCCTTAATACAAGATAATAACAACATTCCACCAGAGAAATCCTTCCAGAGAGATGTTAATTCATTAATCAGCACTCAGCGTCCAGCCATAAAGAACTGGAAAGAACATTGGAACATCTAATAAAACTCTCTGATTTTACAGATTAAAGAACCAGGGACCATGGATTTTAATCAACTTTCCCAAGGTCTTGCAACTAATTTTTGGAAGACTTAGAATTAGAACTCAACATTTCTGACTTCAAGTCCTCTAGTTTTCCTGGATAAAAAACCTCATCCTTTTGTTCTCACTGCAAGGTATTATATGTTTGCTTCCTATTGATTCTTGCCTTAATTATTGGTTTATTATAAAAACCTATGTTCTACACATCATTTATATGAGTACCAATTGCAGAAACTTTTCAGTAGAATTCTCAGAGTTTGAATTATTAAATTAATTAACACTTGTTTGAATTGAGTTTATAAGTGTGTAAGGAACTGAGGTAGACAGACAGACAGACATACACACACACGCAAACACATAGAGAATGACTGAATGAGACAGAAGAGAGAGAAAGGGTCAGAGAGAAAAAGAGAAGAGAAGAGATTTAGGGTATTTGTGTGTGAAGGTATATCGCCAATGCAATACCTACAGCAGCTGCTATGAGTATGCCAGTGTATTCCCAGGTTTGAAATGCAAGATATGACAAACTCTTTTCATTGAAGACAAAACCAAGACATTTATTCAAACAACAGAAAGCCAAATGCCAACACCAGAAAGCCAAATCCATCATAGCAACAAATAAATCTATACACATTATCAATGCAGGAGTACTGCCATCCCCAGGCCTTCCCTCTGTCATGCCTCCCCACAAATAAGCTACCTTAAGTGAAAACCCCTCTCTGTATACCTCCCATGCTAGCTGCTCTGCTCCCTCTCTCTCTGCCCCTCTCTCTCTCTCTCTCTCCCAGCTCCACCACACTAATACTTCCTGCTCCACCCATTCAGCAAGCTCCTCCCACCACAGGCTCATGTGACTCAGGCTCCTGTGACTCAAGCTTCCATGTAACTCAGGGGCTTAAAGCAGGTCACATAGGCCTATTAATGGATGGGAGAGATCTTCTCAGTCCCATTAACATAATGGAAGGGAATGGAGTAAGAAGCAGGGGAATGTGTCAGAAGAGTTTTAGATTCAAACAAAGTAGGATCCACTGTTTCCCCTTGTCCTTTGGGGGAGAAAGAAATGATGATGTTCTTATACTTATGTTCCAAATCTTTGATTTCATCATTCATATAAAAATATCTTTTCAAACCGTTTTGTTTCTTCTGCATAGAAAGAAGAATAAAAACAAACAACAAAAAAAGAAATTCAAACTTTCATATTTTAACTCACTGGCTTTAAAAGGCAGAGGAAGCTAAGTGGCACAATGGAAAAAGTAGACCTGGAGTCAGGAAGAACTGAGTTTAAATCCAGCTTCAGACACTCACATGCTGTGTGATCATGGGCAAATAGTTCAGTCATTTTCTGCCTCAGTTTCCTCAACTACAAAAGGGGATCATAATAACACCTACTCCACAAGGTTGTTGTGAGGATCGAATGAGATAATATTTGCAAAACAGTTGGTACAGACCCTGGCAATAGTAGGTGCCACACATGCTTATTTCCCCATTTTAAAAGTGTTTTTAAGGTTTCTATTTCAAAGCAAATTAAAAGATTGGTATACCTGTGGCAAGAAGTCAGCATTATTGATGGAGCTACACTACCTTTTCCTGTTTTGTTCTTGAACTTAAACTTGAACGTGTCTCTCTGGTATGCCCTCTGGTCATGTATAGTAACATCTGAGAAAATGTAGATCTTACCACATGACCAAACTTGATTTTTCTTAATGTAAATGGTTCTTGGAAGCATGCTATGTCTTTTAGCTCTAACAAATTGATGTCATAGCATGTTTTTGAACTAAGCAATTAGGAAGCATACAACAGGAATTTAAAGGAATTCTAATGAGCTATAATTAGGGTATGGGTAGATGATATATAATTAGAGTTAAAATACATATATATGTATATACATATATACGTGTGCATATATATATATATGTATATACATATATACATATATATATATATATATATATATATATATATATATATATATATATATATATATATATATATACATGGATGGTACCTGAGCAGTCTTGGAAGGACAAAAAGAGAAGATGGAGAAGAATGAACAAATACCAGTCACCTAGACCCAATTTAATAAAGCCTGTTGGAAAAATTACAAAAAAGGTCAGCTTGACCGACTATATATGTGGCTGACACAGAATCTTGGAAAAACAGCAAGAGGTTATCTAAATAGATAAGATTTTATACTATTTGGCTGGTTTTCATCTTGATTTTAATGGGAAGAAGAAGAGAGCCAACAAAAAATTGGAAAGATCTTTAGTGGTACAGTGTTAGAAAATGGGTTGGGATTCCTCCTCCTCCTGCCCTTCAAAAAAGTTCAAAGAAAAAAAAAGACAGAATAAAATATTATATTATTTAGCTTGGAGAAAGTTTCCTTTGCTTTACGTTGTCACACATAGAGGATGATGATATTTTGAAGTCTTTGGACCAAAATCCATTAAGATTTATTTCAAATGTCATTATGGTCAAAAGCTAGTATGGTCAAAATCCTCTAATAAGGAAAATAGGTTATTACTGTGTTTTTGGAGAGTGGTCCAGTTCTCATTCAGTTCATACATCAATTTCAGTTCCTGGAACTGGCAGCTAGTCTATGCAATGAGGGAATACTGGAACTACAGTCAGGGCGCCCTAAGCTCATGTTCAGCTTCAGACACTTAATAGTTCTATGATCCTGGACAAATCACTTAATCTCTATCTGCCTCATCTGTAAAATAAAAATAGTAAAAGCACCTACCTCCCAGGGTTTGGTGGAGGATAAATTTTTATAATTATTTATAATTATAAAATGTTGTGCAAACCTTAAAGCACTATATAAATAGTAGTTGTTAATAATAATAATAATATTTAATGGGAAGACTGATCACATAGAAGGCTGAGTGGCATCTGATTTACCAGGCAAAGATTAGGATATTTTTTTATCCTTAGGGCACCTTCAGGACCCGAACAATAGCTTATCAGTCAGTCGATCAACAGATGTTTATTAAGCACCTAATATGTGACAGACATTGGGAAACGGGTGGTGGGGACAAAAGGACAAAAAATTAAATACCCGTGGCTCTTAAAGAGCTTATGAGGGAACAGCCTCTAATGACACTTTATTATAGAATCCACTGCACAATTGTAGAGCAGGACATATAGGAACTAATACAGGAACAAATCATTAGAAATCAGGTAAACAAAAAGAGTTGGAGATAAGGCAAATTCTATTCTTTATGTTGGAGGAAGACACTGTAGTATGTTGCATATATTCTTTGCAATCAAACATACACTGGATACAACATACATTGGATTCCAGAGAGTATATATAATAAATTGGGCTTTCTCCCAAATAGAAAATTTCAGGTCAGTTTTTAGAAGGGGGCACGAGTCCTGTTCCTTGGGACCAGGAACTGTGTTTTCTTCTATCCTTGAGTGCTCCATGTTAGCTTCCAGAGTTCTATGTCAAAGGTCTAGGTGGAGCCTTACTGGGTGCTAGATAGAGGATAATTTTTCATGTTCAGGATTATTGCTGTCTGAGTCTTCTCTGTTTCTCTCTCTGGGTTTCTTCCAATGGGTAGGAGTTTAAATGATGAAACTAGCCAATATATATGGATACGAGCAACAGATTACTAGTTTTGTTTTTCCAAACCAAATTCCTTTTAGTCAACAAGCCACTGGTGTTATTTTTTTTTTTTGCTAAAACTGATGTAGGTGTTTACCTGTGCTGCCAAACATCAAGAGACAATTAGGGCAGGGAAAACAATGAAGCCAATGTCTTCCCTGGTATGAATGGGCATTTCCAACAGCTGGAAAGAAAATCCTTGCTTTGAGTCAAGTATTTAGGCTTATATGATAATCAGTCAACTAGAGTTTATTAAGTTCCTACTATGTGCCAGGAACTATGCAAAGTACTGGGGATACAAAGAGAGGCAAAAACAAACAAACAAACCCAACAATGACCCAGTTCCTGCTCTCAAGAACCTGGCAATCTGAGTTGGGGGAATAAAAGCAAACAATCAAGTATAAACAAGACATGTGCAGGATGTATGGGATGTGATCTTAAAGGATTATGGAAGACTGGCAAAGACTTTTTTTCTTTCAAAAGAAATTTGGTTGAGATTTGAAGAAAGCTGGGGAGGCCAGGAGGCAGAGATGAATATGGAGATGATATTCCAGAGTGAGATAGCTACAGGAATAATTGGTATTCCAGGGTGAAGAGGCCCCAAGCCTTGAGCACAGTTCTAGGATAAAAGAGCTGCAGAAGCATGGTTCTGAAGTCTGGAAAGCCGGAAGCAGCAGCTTCTGAGCCAATCAGTTCTGTGATTGCTGCACTGCATCTTTAAATGAAAATATAGAGGGGGAAAGTTCAAAGCTGATCTAGTTCATGAACCATCTGAAGGTGTACCAAGTTGTGCTAGAGAATGTAGATAATAAAGGGAAACCTAGCCCGGCAGGTTTCAAATACGATCTTTATCACCAAGAAATCTTTTCCCAGGTCTTGTAGGACTATGTAATTATATTCCCTGACCCAGCGCACAAGACACTGGGCTTCCATGGAATGGGTCCATCTTCGGCGTGGTTTCCCAAATCATTATTCACCTACAGTTCCTGCTCATAAATCCCAGAATATAGATAGCCTTCTTCGCTCCAGACTTTGCTCCTGATTTTCCAGACTTCAAAGTCATGCCTTTGCTCCTGTCTCATTCCCTCAGAGCCTGAGACTTTCTCACTTTGGAACATCCAACCCTCACTAAGCCATTATCACCCTAGAATATTCTTCTGCCAGATTTATTACCTTCTCTGACTAGCAACTTCCTCCTGAGACCTCCACAGAGTGAGAGACCCAGTATCAGGAAGACCTGAGTTCAAAGTCAGTCTAAGACACAAGCTATGTGGTTCTGAGCAAGTCACTTAATCTTTGTCTGCCTCGATATCATCATCTATAAAATGGGAATAACAAGAGAACCTTCCTCCTAGAGTTAGTATAAGGATTAAATGAAATAATATTTGTAGAGTGTTTTGAAAACCATGAAGTGCTATATTATTATTAGCCATTATCATTATTGTTGTCATCTCCCTTCTTGGCCCTGCTCTTGACTTCTGAACTTCAAAACTATGCCCCTAACTTGTTTACCTTAATTTTCCTCCCCTCATCCTCTAGGAGAGATACAAATTTGGAATCACTAGAAAGACAAAACCACCCTCCCGCAATATTTCTGTGAGTCCTGCCTTTGCCCCAGAGGCCCACAAAAGCATACAGAGCTATAGCACAATTCTGAAGGTTTATGCTCCCTTGGAATATAAACGAATGGAATTTCCAGGGAGGTAATCATCTTTCCAATCAGTCCTTTATCATCCAAATAACACAGTAACAGTGGAGAGCAAAGCCCATTTTTTTGCTCCCCTATGCAGTGGCTTATAGTCCCTCAGTAGTTTTCCAGCTCTAAAAGGCCACACATTGCATTATCTTCTCTAAGATACTGGTGAGATATTAGATTTCCCCTTCTCTCTCTAAAAGTCTGAGCCTCAAAACTCTCAAATTTCAGTATGCTACTGAGGCAACTCCAAAGGTAGCATCGCCCAGGAACATACCCATTCTTTTTCTAAAAAACTAATTTCCAGGATCATACAGCTCACGAATTCCCATGAGGTCCCATAACAATCTTCCCAGACCAGGGAGGCAAGCGCACATGCAAGTCCCACATGCCTCTGCTCCAAAACAGCCATTATTAGCTGCTGCTGGAAGAAGGAAGGACCCACTGTTTCAACAATCCGGCTAGTAGCTGTTGTGGGCGTGAAAGACCAACACAAGCGCAACAACAAGAATGCTGCCAAAGCCCAGGTTCTTTTGATCTGCTTTACTAAGGAAAGCAACGTTAAGGGGTTGACAAGTTTACTTTAATTCAGCATACAAATACCACTCACTTAGTTCAGGGGAAAAAGCCAGCACCCTGAACTTCAGAGCAAAATACAAACAAATTACAAACATCGACAGCAGACCAAATACAATTCATAGTTACCAAGATCTAGGTTCAGCCTGGGAGCTCATAACAAGGGCTGGCCCAGAGTCACACATGCCACCATTGCTGTAGGTAAGAGCAAAAAAGAGAAAGCCAACCCCTGGTTTTATATCTTTTCAGGGTCAAGAGTGAGTCACACATGCGACTCACCCACGTGACCTAAAATCATCACAAAGAGGCAACTTAAACCCACATGGTCTAAAAGCCTCTGATGTCCCAAACATGTCACTCAAACTCATGTGTAAACTAGCCCCCCCCCTCCTCCCCCCTGCCCCCAGGCAAGGAGGTCACCAAGGACTCTCAATCTAATCAAGGAAACAAAGGCCAAACTTTTCAAGGGCACTTGGTTGAACTGAGTGCTAAGAGCCCATTTTGTTTACCAACACACCCACCACCCTGTCATTCCCCACCCAGAAACTAAGTCTAATCTTACCTCAGCTGCATTCAGGTCCATCCTTTGAAAGGGAAGGCACAAAGGCATGCCTCCTACTAAAACAGTCTGAGCCAGCAACTTCATCCCTGGTCATTAAGACATTCTCCATGAGGTGCCAAGGAGTATGCCTTAACTTCCCCCTTTTTTAAAAGAGCATCAATAAATACATTTTAAGTGTAAAAAAGTGTCAAAAGGGACACAAATAGAAAAAGTTTGTATTATCTTATTAAATTATATGTAACATATACATATGTGTACATGTATATACATACTTTTAAAAGTAAATTATATAACAGAAGGTCTTAGGTTCTTACAGAAACTGCTTGCTAGTTTTTTATATATTGAAATGTTTATGTTTGTTGGTGATCAAGTTCACAATTTAAAAAGAAGATATAATTTTAATAAAAAGATAGAACCCAAGACCAAAACAAAGAGACACCGTCCTACAAGCTCAAAAATTGATCTGGGAATTCCCCTTTCAATTCTAAAGGGTGAAATTGTCAAAATAAAAAATTCTAGACCACAGCCCTGTTGGTTTAAGGCCAAACTAGAGAGGTAATATCTCCACTATTAAATTCCACCCCTCTCTACCCAGAAGGTACTCTATAGGTTGGTATAGACCAGAACTAGGACAGTTTAAAAGGAACATCAGAGTCTCAGATACCTGTTATGTGTCTGACAAACAATGAAATCCATGGCTCTTTTGCTAAAGGTTATGGAGAGGTGTGATTAGCATAGAGAAATGAGATAGGAACCTAACCATAATCTCTTACCAATGGTAAGGAATATTTAATTTTCTTTGGACTTTGAAAGTTTTGTTGAGCTTCTAGGGCTCCACCTAGATACTTGGTAGAAAATAGACTCTTCTATATTGGCACATACTTTGCGTTAGCAAAGGAAAAATCAGCATTGTCAAGTCATTCTTTAGGTGCTGCCCCAGAAAGCTACTGAAATAGACAATCAGATAGTGATTGA
Source organism: Phalanger gymnotis (assembly GCA_028646595.1). Classification (NCBI taxonomy): domain Eukaryota; kingdom Metazoa; phylum Chordata; class Mammalia; order Diprotodontia; family Phalangeridae; genus Phalanger; species Phalanger gymnotis. The sequence continues at coordinate 245,817,108 of CM053622.1, read as the reverse complement.
CAATATGTCATATTCAATTCTGAGCTATAGAGGGTTTATCGTGCTGATCAAACAGCAGCACTATGTGTTCAGAGCATCCATAACATCTTCAGAACTCCAGCTGAGATTTCTTTCTCTTTCTTAGAGCCAGCACAACATAGGATAAACAGTGGGGTCAAACTCAAATTGAAGCAGTTCCCTGAGGGTCGTATGTTGACTTCGAAAACCATAAATTAACACCACACATATTGAATTATATTTTTATCTATATGGTTAAACATTTCCCAATCACATTTTAATCTGATTCAGGATCACAGGATTGTGGGCCATTTGGAGCCACAGGCAGAGAGCCAGTTCCTAATCCTGATTCAGACACTGTACACAAATAAGGTACTTGATTGCATTTAAATCCTTTTTCGCTTTACATCTTTTATCCAATGACAATCTAAGCCAAGGTTTCATTTGGTTTCAGCAATGGATGACTGCAGCTGATCCAGTTTATGGTTAATCCAGAAATAGGTGGCTGCAGCTTTTGGTGTTGAGGACTACGGTGAACACTAACATAAGCTTAATTCTCTAGTTTTGACAAAGGGAACCAGGACCCCAGAAGTGAAGTTTGGATGGCCAGAACCATTATCCTAGTCCATGAACTCTTGCCTAGGGAGGCCATATGGTATAGTTAAAATAGGATTAGACTTAGAATCAGGAGACCCACACTCAAATGCCAGTTTCCTCACTTATTAGGTGAGTTAGCTTGGAAGGGAAGGAATAAACATTTCTATAGCACCTGCTATGTGGCAGGAACTGTGCTAAGCACTTTACAACTATTATCTTTTTTTGATCTTCACTATAACCCTGGGAGGTAGGTGCTGTTACTATCCTCATTGTACAGTTTAGGAAAGTGAGTCAAACAGAGGTTAAGTGACTTGTCCAGGGCCATGTAACTAGTAAGTGTCAGAGGCTGGATTTGAATTCAGTTCTTCCTGACTCCAAGTTAAGTGTTTTATTCACTGAACCACCACTTTTCTCTCTTTGACTCTGTTTTCTCATCTGCAAAGTTAGTATGATGATTCTGCATTATATTATTCATGTTGTTATTAAGAGAAAAGCACATTGTAAATATTAAATTACTGATGCATATAACATTATTATCATAAAAGTATTTTCCCTTGACCATGGTTCCATCTCTTGTTGCCATTGTATTGTTCTTTCTCTTATTCCTTAATTGTGAATATTCCCAAGGACTTGAATTCACATAACTTCACTAACCCTCATGATTGCATAGCAATCTTTTCTATTCTTCTATAAATGGCTCTCTCACAAACTTCCCAAAGTATCTATTCAAAACCTTCCCTGCTTCTCAAATACTAATCTCTCCCCCTGCCCCTTTCTCTCTCTCTTTCAGCAAAGGACCTCAGTTAATACTTTACTGAGAAAATAGAGGCCATCTGTCATGAACTCCCTGTTCTACCTAATTCCTTCCACTCATATGTCCAGCTAGTGCTCCAAAACCACCACATCTAAAACAAAATTCAATGTTTTACACAAAAATATTACCTCCCTATGGCAGGAACAAAAAATGTTAACTTTTCCATGTCTTTCCATGTCTTGTATCTGTATTTCTATACTATGTTATCATATCGTTACACAGAATTGCTTCTTAGAATTTTATAAATGCAAGTACTAGCCTTCTTCATTATGAGGAATGCAACATATACATGCATACACATTTTTATACGTATCTATATTAACAAGTCAGGCCCTTCTCATTTAGGATATTTGTGTGTTAAAAGTTTATTCCTCCTTCCCAACAGAAATAACTAGCATTTGACATATAGAATCACAAATTGTAAAAGTACATAAGCCCTTCTCTAAGGTATTGATTCCTCACTTGAAAGAGCAGCTCCAAACCATTTTCCTGGTATTTGATAGAAAACTGGCATGCATCCTGTGTTAAATTCCCCTTGCTTTTTGCTTCTATCTCCTAGCCATCATTTAAGCTGTCATAGGATAATAGATTTAAAACTGGAAGAAACTTCAGGGGCCAGGTAGTCTAACTCTCCCATTTTATACTCTGTGGAAATTGAAGCCCATGGAAATTGAATGACTTGCATAAGATTACATAGGTAACAAAGGGGAAGAGTCAGAATTTGAACCCAAGTACACTGACTTCAAACTCAGAGCACTTTCCACTTCCCCTTCTTTTCCATGTATTTTTAATTATATTTTTTTAAAAATTCTGACCTTAAACACCCAAATCAGAACTTTTCCATATACACAACAGGACACAAAAGGCAGGTCATATATAAAACCATAAATCTCTATTTGATACCATTTTATTTTTTTGAAACAAAGATTAGGTTTTCCTATCTTTCCCAGACTGGAAAGCAGAAGCAACTCTTGGCCTTGATAATCCCATTACTTATCAGTAGAGGAACCTCTTCCATCTCTTACCTGGTCTGGTTTGTCCCCTCTTTTGGAAGATTGTATTCCAAGAACTTTGCTTGTTTATTATGTTTATGATGTAGTGATTGTTACATTATAAAGACTGATTTCTTGGTACTGCAATATTTTCTGGACACTAACAATTAGGTTTTGGCTATGGCATTCTTGGGATTTTTCCTTTTGAGGTTTCTTTAGGAAGAGAATGATGGGTAGATTCTATTTTCACTTTGCTCTATGGCTCTGGGAGTTTTCATTTCTGATTTCTTGAAGTATGGAGTCTTTTTAAAAAAAAATCATGGTTTTTCAGGGAATGTAATGATTCTTAAATTATTTCTCCTTGATCTGTTTCCAGATAAATTGATTTTTCAATATCAGCTGTCTTACATTTTCTACTTTTTCAGTATTTTGATTTTTTCTAGTACTTTTGCTGTCTTGCAGAATCATTGATTTATTTTATTCTATTATAGTTTCCAGAGAGTTATTTACTTGGGTAAGTTTACCACTTTCTGTTCTAAGTTATTGATTCTTCTTGGAATGTTTCCTTCAGCACTTTAATTTCATTTCTTATCTCTCACTTTATTTATTCAATTTAGTCATGTACTCTGTGAAAAGTTGCTTTTTTTCCCTTTGAATCTCTGCTTCCAGTTGATATAGTTATTTGCTCCTTCTTTTGAAGGATCTCCAAACATTAAATATGTATTTTAAAATCTTGGCTAATATTTTCTTTGATTTACTCACCTCCTCTGCTTTAGTGCCAGAATTAAGGTTTTGTTTCAGAGCCAGGGAACTCCTTATTGCCTTTTGCGTGGATAGTCTGCCCTACTTTACCTCATTCACAGTCCCCTGCTTTGCTCTGCTAGACTCCATCTCTCAGGTTTAAGCCTGTTTGAGTCTTTGTGGTTTCCTATCAGATCTTCAGTAACCTCTATGCATCTCAAAACAGAGATGCTCTCTAGATTTGCACTAGATTTTAAGCTCTTTGAGGTCAGGGACTGTCTTTTGTCTCTTTTTGTACTCCCAGCACTTAGCACAGTGCCTGGCACGTAGTAAATATTTAATAAATGTTTACTGATTGATTTGTTGATCCTCACCTGGGACTTTTCTGACCACACTAGGGCTTTCTGATCTTCTTAGATCCTTGAGGAGAGGGAGAGGACTTCGTGCTCACTACCTCTGGTCACAGAGCCTTTCATCCTACAAATGTTGCTAATTGATCTAGGAAACTGAGCTTGTTTTCCTAGACTGGTGCTGGTTGTGCTGGTGCCCTTTGGTACCGAATTCAAGTTTCTGGTTGATTTTGTGTGCAGTTCTTGTGTCTAAAGAGGTACTTACTATAGAGTTTCTTGTTAGATTTCTTCACTTTTATTCAATATTCTAGGAATTTTAGTTTTTTACTGCAAGGAACTAGGAGATCTACCTCTGTTTAGGCATCCGTCTTGGCCAGAAGTCCCTATATGATGCATTAGCTGACCTTGGCTAAATCAGAAAACCTTCTAGTCCCATACTCATCCTCCCTCAACCAATTACTACACAAAAACACACTCTGGAAGAAGAGGCATCAGATAATACCTTGCTCACCAACATTTCCTACCTTGCAATCCCCTTCAAAAGAAAGTAGTATATCTAACATATGTCAGAGGTGGAGCTTTGTCTATATAAAGAAGCAAAATGTAGAAGCTGTCCCATCATCCCAAGTCTAGATGCAGATTTGGAGACTCAAGCATCCCATTTTCTTCTCTAGTAAATAACAGTCTTCGAATAAATAAATCTCTTTTGGCATGTATGTTGTACATGAGTTTCCTTTATTGATTTTTGGTACCAATGCTTGGGTAAGCAATGTAATTATTCACTTGGAGAAGAGTTTGCTGCCAAATGAAGGGAATGATATTGATAGAAAAAAACTGATTAAGCTCCTCCTCATTTTTATAGTCCTTGCAATCAAGGAGTCCTTATTCCAATTAAGAAAAAGAGTGGTCCTAACTTAACCCCCTCCAAATTTCCCATTCTCTGTTACAGTGATGCCACTATTCCTTCCATTATTCAGGCCTGATATTCTCAGAAAAGCACTCTGATAGGCTCACTGCCTTCTTTTGAAGTCTAAATATATCCACCATAGTCCAGGTCCTTATATCATCTAAATGTCTAAATGTCATAAATCTCTAAATGCCTAAATGAGCCATAATCCACATTTCCAGTTCTTCTTTCTTTGGGAGACTTCAAGGAAGAGGATTTCAATATTCAGTGAAGACAAAGTATGTTGTGGACATAGAGAAAATATTATGGAGGCAGGAGAGAATAGACCAAGATTGGTTAACTAAACAGACCAATTCAACTAGACTGCAGAGTGTATGAAGGGAAGTAGTCTGACATAATAATATGAAATAAGGCAGAAAATACAGGCTGAAGTTAAATTGTTCTAGGGCCTTATGTGCACATCTACAAAGCATTTTACAGTATTTTATGGGGGAAAATTCATTTTCTAATGCTCCAGTGTGCTATGGCTATAACTTGAGATCTTGAAGTCTATTTCTAAACTATATAAATAGTGGCATTTTCTACCAGGCTAGAAAGTCGTGGTCTTGGTGACAGACTATATCCGTTGTCTGAGGTACAGACAGGTAAATGAAGGCTACATCACTACTAGGTAATAAATTATTTGGCTATAAAATTCATGAAACAATGAAAAGTACAAAATGCCCTTTAGCTTTGTGAAGCCTTTTTTTGCTCAAGAGTGATCATAACCAAGTATTGGAAAAATGATTAATAAGGTGCTAAGAAATACATGGTTTTTACAAATATCAGTTTTATGTTGGTTAAATTTGGAAGGCCTTTTTGAGTTCTTCACAGATTTTCTGTCTCCATTTTTTTTTGCAACAAGTGCTGGTGCATGATATTATATTAAATTTTCAACTGGGAACATTACAAGATTCTTCATCCAGTGACCAATGTGTTGACATATTACTAGAAAAAATGAACAAGTTCAATATTTGCCTTGCCACTATGAATGAAATCCAGTGACTCCAGATAAGCCTCACAGAATTGTTAGATTCTTTTAATAGACAATAAAGGAATGGGCAAGTTGGTTTCACGATGTGTTTAAAGGCAACAAGGAACAACTTTTTTTTTTGGTGATTTGGCTTTCTCTCTTTATAATGCTCATAATAAGCAAAAGTAAAATCACCACCATGAAGATAATTAAACTGATGTGTCAACATTCATTGCAGAAAATAAAGGCATCAAGCAATTCTATAAAACATAAAGAAAGGTATTGCTAACCAAGTCAAAATGTGCATTTAAAGTACAAACATTCTGGAATACAATTTGGTATTATGCAAATCAAATGGCTAAGTGTCAACATCCTTTGACTCAGAGACTCTGCAGCTTCAGTACAACTGAAGGAGGTCACTAACAAAAAGAAAGGTTCCACATTCACTGAAATATTCTGGGAGAACTTTTTTGTGGAAGCAAAGATATAGAAACAAGGTATTTGTCCATCACTTGGAATTAAAAAAAGGAAATCTTTCCAAGGAAAGATATCCATGAAATAAACAGAGCTAGGAAAACAATATAAACAATAAATACATCAGAGTAAATGAAAAGAACAGAAACCACAAAATGTTCAAAGCCGAATATTGCAAAAATTTAATGACTACACTTGGCTTCAAAGAAGAGAAATGAGAAGGTATCTCCCAAAATATGTTCACTCATACTCGGCGATGACAATTTGAAAGGAAGTATGGTGAAAAATATGGTTGAAGAATCAGAAAAAAAAGAAACTTCATACTTGTGTATCACTAATACTTTTTTTCAAAATTTGAATTGCAAAGAATTGGAAATGACAACAACCAAACAACACCATAGTTTAAAAAAGTAAAGTCAGTTTTACCCAATCAAGAAGAAAATGACTATTTATTGGTGATGGATTATCTATGATGGTTCTATGTAGTTCCATTAAAGTACAAATTGATACCAAAGATTCTGAAGAGCTATTGTTTGAAACAGGGCTGTGTAAACTATTATATAAATTATTTTGTTTTGGGAATTTTATTTCATAAAAGAAAGGGCTGGCCATAAACAGAACAAGGAGGCTGAGTGGTAAGTGCTACATTGGTACCCATAGCATATTGAAAGATCTGAAAGAAGGCCTCCAGAATGTTGAGTGTCTTCTTTATAGAGGGTTTATGAGAGGACATGGCCGAGGATTGCTCAGACTGAGAAAGTGTATCTGGATTTTGATCTGGCCAGTTGGAGGGAGTTTCCACATTGATGAGATCATGGATTCACTGAAGAAAGTGAATGGAAATCTATCTGCCATTGCCAAGCTTATCTTCCTCATACACTGCTTTCATTGTTTTGCCTCTATTCACGGATGCCTATAATGGCTCCCTATTACCTCCTATCACAAGTTCGAATTCCTCTGCTTAGATTTCCAGACCCTCCACAGTCTCATTCCACCTTACCCATCTAACTCTATCACCCTCATGCCAACACAAGCCTCCCACTTAGGTTAGGCCAATTTGCTTTGTGGAAGTGGATATTTCAGGCTCATTCCTTCCTGTTCATCTTCGCTTATGCTGTATTCTCTACCTGGAACATCCTCCTCACTTCTCCATTGCTTATTTACATCCAATATATCCTTCAAAGACCAACTCAAGTCTCACCTTGTCCATGACATTTTCCCTGATGATGCCAAATGATATCCTCTTTTTTTCTCTGAATTCCCTCAGTACTTATCTATACTTAATTTAATGTTTAATTTAATTTAATCTTGTATTATCTTGTATTGTCTATGATCATTCATAAGTTGTGTTAATTCAACAAACATTTATGAAATGTCTCCTATATCCAAAGCATTTTGCTAGGAGCTGTATATGACAGATAGATAAAATGCATGCTTGCTATCAAGGATTTTACAAAATAGTAAGGAAGAAAATACAGAGAACATTCTAGTCCCATCAAAGAAATGAGTATTATGAAATTCCTCTGGGCTGCCTGTCCCTCCAGCTCACACTCAAAGGTTTGGTCCTCCAGAGACTGCTACTTCAGATTCAAAGTAATACATTACCTTTACATTAGTCATTTAGGGGCCATGATTAGTTCAAGTCAAATGCATTGTATGAAGTGGAATAGTAAGAACAGTATCAATACATATTCCCCTTCTACCTGGTATACACTCTTCCACAAGTACACATGGTATTAATGGGAAGAAGGGACATACACAGAGCTTATGAGTGGAACACACAGAAGGAATACAAGTTCCCAGAGTACACATAAGAAAGGGGAATTCGGTCCTTTAGTGCTGAAGGATTGTTGATATCTTCACACTGCTTCCACTGACCATGGCCTTGTTTGAACTCTGCTGGACACTGCTCCTCTGGCTTCTGCTGTCCCACTTGATGGTCCTCGATGCTACATGGCTATGCAATGCTCAGTTAGTTGATGACAGGCATTGTGTGGCCATGGTTTCTATAATCTCCAGTTCCTGGCTCAATGGAATTTCTTGGCTAGAGTACTACAATCTTTGCTCATAAAGAAGTAAAACTTTTACCCTAGGGCCAATAGAAATTCTGTTGCCTTAAACATAGGTTCCCAAAGTGAGCGGTACTGCCCCCTGGGGGCACTGGAATCATCCAGGGTAGTGGTAGTAGCCTCAGGTACAATTGGGGGGCTTTGAATAAAAATAAGGGGGCGATGGAAGCATAAGGAAAGTAGAAAAGAAAATTTTGCAAAACCATTCATACATGTTTTATCTGATGTGTAACAGAGTTAAAGTTGTAGTGATTATATTATTTTTCAAATAAACACACAAAATGCAAGTTATAACTGATCAGTGGTCAAGTCCACCAATAGGTCTTAACAGTCAAGTGTTGGCAGACCAGCACATAGCACATTGTCAGGAAGTCCAGCTTGCATCACCAGGAATATGAGAGTGTAATGACTTTTTTTTTTGCAATATGATACAATATGGTTAAATGACAGTATTGCATTTTGATGCAGGAAAAAAATCCACAAATTTACAATAAATAATTAAATTTAAGATGCATCATTTAAAAATTTATATTTTTTTAAGTGACACAAATTTCTAAAAGCAAACAAACCTTTTAAATGGTTAAAGAAAGTAGATTTCGGGGGGGGGGGGAGCTGAGTAATTTTTTTAAAAGGGGTGGTAGGCCAAATGAATTTGGGAATCTCTGCCTTAGAATTTTGGCCTCAGGGCTTCAATTTCCCTGTTCAAGAGATTATCATCTGGAGGCACCAAGCTTTCTAGGATAAATAGCAGACTTATGGAAAGCCAATATCTTCAGGCTTAGCCTTTCCTTCCCTAGTTCTTCCTTGTATGGCACCATGTCCCCTCAGAGAGAGAGATATCACTCTAATGGTGATAGTTGAATATGCTTCCCAAATTTGAATCTTTTGCAAGATAAGTCACAGAACAGATAATGGCAATTTGCTCCATGGTCATCAGACAGCTCCGGGGCTTGGTGTTCCCCAGTTTTTATAGTCTAAGTCTTTCCCATTCATCCATTTAAATAAATAGGCAGAGAAAAGTTGCTGAGGTTATCTATGCTTAGGGTGTAAATTCATTTTTTCCTACTAACTGACATTTTCCATATGGAAACATTAACTACTCCAAGTTTCAAGACCTCTAATAAGCGTCACATTAACAATTCAGGGTCCAGTCTGAAAGAGGTTTTTGCTTATACCCTAGCATTATGCTACAAAGAATAGTGATATAAATCAGAGAATAGAATAAGCAAACTACTTAAAGGAGACCGTGGAGTACAAAGTAAAGAATACAGGCTTAGAATTCAGAGGACCTGCATTCATATCCTAACTTGGCCATTTAACTGCCTGTGTAGTTTTGGGAAATTCCCTTAAAATTTCTGGGTTGCATTTTCCTCACTTGTAAAAAGAGATGATATCTAAAGTCTCTTTCAGCCCCAAATTTATGACCCAATGATTCTCTGCTATGAGAAATTTAAGCATAGAGAACATTCCTTGCTGATGGAACAGTTTTGTCATATAATTCTCCACCCACAACTATCCCTATGATTAACAAAAGCCCATCACACTTTGCTCTCCCTAATCCTGTGTTTCTCAATCACTGATGACATAGGAGTAAACTACCCTGGAGCATTAACTCCCATTCTCTCATCCATATCCTTCTCAACCCTACTCTAACTCTAAACCTACTTATTTCTGTTGCACGTTATGGAATGCTAGTTCCATGATGAACAAATTTCCCGTCTTCCTGGACCTCTGTGACTCAAACATTGCTCATCTACTAGCTCTTACTGAAACTTGGCTGCCTCAGGCAATACTGCATCAATATTCATCATGTCCTGTAGCAACTCAGTAACACACCAGCCACCCTCTTGGCCCCTTCCACTGCTAACTTGCAAATCCTCAGCCCAGGATTACTCCTCTCTCCATATACCTACACCATCCTCTTTCTTGGTCCACTTTCTCTGCTTCTACTTGTGAACTACTGAATGAAAATAGAGAAAATCACACAACTATGCTGACTGGTATATGAATAGCAGTGTTCCCCACCTCCACCACCAAAAAAAAATCAAAATTAAAAATCTTCAGATGTACTTTCAGCTCAGCTTCTATACCCATCATTGATTGGACAAATAGCACTCTAGTCCTTCTTCCACTCAGCTGCCTAAATGATTTTCCTAAAGTGCCAATCTGACCATGTCATCTCCTATTCAACTAGTATTTCCCTATTATCTCCACGATCAAACCTTTTTGCCTTTTAAAGCTCTTCATTGCCTGGCACTTTCCTACCTTTACAATACTTATTCTTTCCAAGTATGCTAGGATCCAGTGATCCTGGCCTCCTTGTTATTCCTTGCAAAGAGCACTCCATTTCTTGACCTTATGCATTTTCATTGGCTGTTCCACCTGCCTGGAATTCTTCCCTTCTGAATTCCACTTCCTAGCTTCTTAAAATCCTGCCTTCTGCCTAAAGTCTTTTCTCAGTCTCCCTTAATGATAATGCCTTTCCTTTGTGATTATCTCTAATTTATTCCATGTGTGTATGTATATACATATACATACACATGTACATACATATATTTCATATATACTTATATATGTTTCTAGTTCTTTGCTTCAATAAAAAGCAATAGCTAATCTCTCTTCTGAGATTCATCCCTCAATCACCCCACTGCCAATTAGGCATTATGAACTGAATGTCCTTGTAGGTATCTGTAGAGCCAACACAATGTTCATAGCACCTACCACAGCTATGAATATGCTGGCATAGTTCTGAATTGCAAAATACAACAGATTCTCTATGTGGAAGACAGAACCAAAATATTTATTCAAACACCAGAAAGCCAAATCCATCATAGCAACAAAGAAGTCTATACACAACAACAATGCAGGGACCACTGCCATCCCCAAGCTTTCCCCTTGCTAGGATCTTCCCACAAATGAACACTCGCAGTTGGCTGTTTCCTCTCTCTCTCTCTCTCTCTCTCTCTCTCTCTCTCTCTCTCTCTCTCTTTCAGCTCTAACTGCTCTGATCAACTTCCTCTCATCCATCTCTGTTGCACCCTTCCTACTCCACTCTTCCTGCTCCAACCCTTCCTGTTCCATCCATTCATCAAGCTCCTCCCACCAGACTCATGTGACTCAGGCTTCGATGTGACTCAGACAGGTCATACGGGCCTATTAATGGATGGGAAAGATCTTCCCATTAAGCAAAAATACATTAACAATACAGCATCTCAAATGCAACATATCCAAAATAGAACACATTATTTTTTCCCAAAAAACCTTTTCCTTCTTCCAAACTTCTCTATTACTGAGGAAGTCACCATCCTCCCAGTCACTTAGGTTTGATACTTAGCTCTCACTACATCACACCCCTGTGTAGTTCACTTCAATGGCTCCTTATTACTTCCGTGATCAAATATTAAGACCTATTTTCTTGGTATTTAAAGTTCTTCACAACCTGACCCACTTCTACCTTTCCAGTCTTTTTGTACTTTACTTCCACATACTTTACAATCCAGGGACAGTGGCCTTCTTATTGCCCCTTACAAAAATACTCAATCCCAAGGCCTGTGCTCAGTCTGTCTGACTTTGTCCCTTTGCTGACTGGCTGTCATCCCTGTTTAGAATTTTCTATTCTCTCATTTCTATGGTTTTGAATCCCTTGGTTTTAGTAAGAACTCAGTAAAAATGCTCCCTTCTGCAGGAGGCCCAAGGTTAACTTCTATGTTCTCTATGTATACATCTTGAATGTACATGATTTACATGTTTTCTCCTCCCACTAATATATAAGCTCCTTGAAGGCAGGTACTATTTCCACTTCTCTTCCAGCCCAAGCTTCATTTGGTCTTTTTTAGGTTTTGATGGCTCAGAGTGACTACAAATAGCAACTGTTTCTGTTTTGGCCAGAAACCTAAGGGTCTTCCCTTCCCAGATAGATTTTTTTTTTGACTAGGCAAAAAAGGCCACTTTTTTTTCTTTGCTTCATTTCTTACCTAGTCTTAATCACTGAATGGGAGTTGCCTCAGATAAACTGAGATTTGGTGAAGACCTCATCTTGAAAAGGCCAAGGTCCCCCACTGCATCCTGGGTTGTCCTGATCTATACCTTACCATTGGACCCAGATGGCTCTGGAGGAGAGAATGAGGCTGGTGACTTCGTATATTCCTGCCTCACTTAAATCCAGTTCACTTACAAGTCATGACATGACCTTCCTGATCTCATTGGTCCTCTTCAAGAACTAAGGACAAACAACAACAACAAATAATTCGTTTGTATTACAGCTCTCAGCATAGTGCTGGGCTTGATCAGTAAATACTTACTGAATCCTTGATTTACTCCTTGTTAAATATGGGACTTTCTTGTTAATCACTGATCTCTTTAACTAATACATCTATCACAGTGGTCTTTTGAGTTAAAGCACCTGGAATCTTTAGTCTCTTTCTTTCTTTCTTTCTTTCTTTCTTTCTTTCTTTCTTTCTTTCTTTCTTTCTTTCTTTCTTTCTTTCTTCTTTTCTTCCTTTCTTCCTTTCTTTCCCTTTCCTTCTTCCTTCCTTCCTTCCTTTCTTTCCTTCATAATTCAATTTGACTTCCAGAATAATTGGACCAATTCATATCTTCACCCACAGCGTATTACTATGTCTGTCATTTTACAACTTCTCCAATATTAACTATTTCTATCTATTATCTTAGTAAATTTGTTTCATGTGAGGTGAAACCCATGTGATAGGTTGTATTACTATTATTATTAATGATTTTGAGTACTCTTTCATATGATTGTTATTAAATTGTGTATCTCCTTTTGCAAACTATTTCTTTATATCCTTTAATCATTTCTCCAGTAGGGAATAGCTTTTAATCTAATATATTTGTGTTACTATAATAAGTCAATCAAACAACAAAAATTGAGTAATCACTTACCACACGGTATGTGCCTGCCTCTGTCCTAGGCATTAAGAATATAGATACCAGAAATGAAAAAAAAAATCACTGCTCTCAAGAAGAATGAAAGAGAGAGAGGTGACATGTTTGTACAGATAAAAACAAAATAAATACAAAGTAATCACTGAGGGAAGTTGGGTAGATCAGGAATCTAGATGGATCATCCATCCAGAGATATATTAGATATAAAAAGTTTGTTTCCTTTTTTTCTAGATGAATTATTTTTGAAGATGCAAGAGCTTTTCAATTTCATGTAGTGAAAATTATCTCTTTAATCATCTCTATCCCTTCTTTGGTTACAAATTCTCCTCTTAGCCATAGCTGTGAAAGGGACCTGATCTAGCTCTCTTCTATTTTTAAATGGCATGACCTTTAGTCACATATCTATTTTGAACTTATGTCATATAGTGTAAAATTCTGGTCTAAACTTATCTTTTATTGAAATGTTTCCATATATCTCAATAATTCTGTTTAAATAGGGAGTTCTTCAAAAAGTAATTTATGTTCTTTGGTTTAAGGTACATTGGGTCATTAATTTCATTTTTTCCCTGACGCTTCTCTATCTGTTCCATTGATCTACTTTTGTATTTATTAAAATGACTACCAAGTAGTTTTGATGATTCCTGTTTGACAGTCTAATTTGAGACCTGGAACTACTATTCCTCCTTCATTCTATTTTTTTCCCTTGATGTTCTAGATATTTTATTTCATCAAATTAATGTTTATTTTGTATCATTCCATAAGTTACCCTCTTGGTAGTTTGATTAGTATAGCACTAAATCTGTAAATTATTTTAGGCAGTATAATAATTGCTTTAATTTTGGCATAGTATAGCAATTAATCATGAATATATCCCTAGTTGCTTAACTCTTTCATTTTCGTAATTAAATACCTCTTACATGTACCTTGGTTGATTGGTTTCAGACATTTTATCCTTTTTAAAATTATTTTGAATGGGACTCTCCTTTCTGATATCCTCTCCCAAATTTAAATGATTAAAAATGTTGTTGATTTTATGGGTTGTTTTGAATCTGGAAATATGCTTTATTGGATCTATTTGCTGTCTCTAGGATACTCAAAGTAAAACATATCTTCAGCAACAGAGATAATTTTGTCACCCCTTTGTCTATCTCTATGCCTTTGATGTCTTTCTCTTGTCATTACTATCTCTAACTTTTCTAGAAATATATCAAATAATGGAGGGAAAGAGATATCCTTACTTTACTCCTGTATTTATCTGGGAAACTTCTAGTATTTTCACATTGCATTAGTGCCAACTTTTGGTTTTAGATAAATATCTTTTGTGTTTTTTAAGAACTTTTTTAGGATATGAGAAGCCACGTTGGCTTTTTATGTTTGCCATAACTCTTCAATAATGTGTTCTAGAATTTGCCCCGACAATCATAAATTTACTCATTTATAGGTTGCACATTACCTTCTCTTTCCTTTGCTTGAAATGGGAATAACATCTGTTCCTTTTAAGGCCTTTCTTCTCCAAATGTTTTAAATATCATTGACAGTGGTTCAGCATTTATATTTGCCAACAATCACATGATGAAATATCATTAAAAATTATTTTGGCAGCTACGTGAAGGATTAATTGAGTGAAGGGGGTGAGGGTACTAGAGACAGAAAGACTAGTAAGGAGGTTCTGAAAGTAGTCCAGGCAAGAAGTGATGAAGTAGGGTTATATTCCTGTAAGTGGAAAGCATTATATTAGTATAAGTGGCAAGGGCTATATCTGACCTAAAACTAGAAGAACTAAGAAACAATCAAGTCTAATTCCTATATTTTACAGGCAAGGAAAGCGAGCTCTAAAGAAATTAAATAATTTGACTACATTCAAAAAGAAATACTATAAAAAATCAAATTTAAACCCAGGGCCTCTGATTCCAAATCTTGTATCTTCTGTTTTAGTGAATGGGAGAGATATTGAGGAGGTAGAAATGACTGATACAGTGACTGATTGGATGTGGGTAGATTTAGGAAGAGTCAAAGGTAATTTGGAGACACTAGAGAACCACAGGATTTTAATATAAAAAGTCTGGTTTTTATATTGACTTTTAAAATTTTTGGAACTCTATAATTAATAATTTTGTATAACCACAGTTTGCTTTCTGCATCTTCAATTTAACACAGTGACTAAAACAAATCATAAATTTTTAAACACTGTGGTGCTGTCGTGGGAAAATCATCTCAGTTGCTTACTTTTCTTGAAATCTTTTTGTTGTTTATTAAACACATGTTTTTTAATACATACACACCCCAGTACAGTATATTGTCAGTGTTGTAATCTCTCAGCTTCCCAAAGTTGAATACATTTGGTTGTGATCCATGTCCTCAAGCCAATATTTCAGAGATCTGAGAAGTAAGAACAAGTGGTACCAAAAAGCTACATAATCACTTAACATTGGTAATAATGTTCTCTTTTACCAGAAAGTAGTTGGAACCAAGTCATGGAATAAGCAAGTAGTCTTTGTCCTCTTCTTTCTCACAAATTAAAAATCATTCTGTCTCTCAAAAGATATAGTATTGTGAAGGGAAACTCTAGATACTCTCAAAATGTATTCTTCAGAAAAAGTCTTTTTTTCAAAATTTTCATTCCACAGTGCATTCTGTTTCTCTTCTCTCTTCACTTGGTCACTAAAAATTTTAAATGTCTATGTTTTTGCAGAATAAATACTTGTAAGATTTGAGAAAGAGGACAGTGCAAGGGAACTGAAGGATCGTGGCAGAAAGTAGAAGCTCCCATACCTAATAATAAAAGGGGTATTTGAGTGGAGAGTGCTAGTGAAAAGGGATATGGAGTAAGGTTCTGAAACTATATAGAGAGAAGCAGGATGATTCAGTGGTTAGAGAGCCAGCCTTCAAGTGGGCTCTTCAATGTAGCTCTGGGTCCTATCTCTGGTATGTACTGTCTGTGATGTTCTGAGGAGGCTGCATAGTTTCTCACTCTCCCAAGAAGATCCTCTGACTAAAATGTGCAGAACAATTGAAGACCTACATTGGTAAAGGATGCTTCCTTTGCCAGTATAAATACATGAAATCTATTGTTTAAAGGAGGCCACAGCTCTACATCTACACAAGAAGGAAATTCCAACTTTTAATTTGCATATCTGCCATAAGCTACATGAGAACTTCTTGCAAATCTCTCTTTCTCTCATCTCTCATTATCTTTCTGTCTCTGTCTCTCTACTTCCTCCCTGGAATACCTCTCTGCACCAATGAACAAGAGTTCTAGAAAAGAGAGACAGGTGGACATATACGAATTACTACAATGAAGAAATCACCATAATGAAGAGAGAGCAGAGAGTGGGGAAGGAATAAGAAAGGAGAAGTTGAAACATAGCAATGGGAAATATTATCTAAGTTATAGCAAAGGACAGAGCCAAGTATATTTATAGATATCACTGTGGAGTTCAGATAGCTCATGTCAAATCCCTAGGGAGGTTCTTATTTGGGGGTCGGGGGAAGGGACATGTATTGACAGGAAGGAAGAAAAAAAGAAAAGTGTGGGGCACGTGGGCAAGAGAGGCCTTCAAGTTGGATCTTCTGGGAAAACTCAGCTTGCTAGGTCTCACCAGTGACGTCCTACTGTGTCCTAACACGGTAGGAAACCCCATTTTAGGATAGGATAAGCTCTTTACACCGTGTCTTCCCTCCTCAGCC
This sequence comes from Phalanger gymnotis, assembly GCA_028646595.1. NCBI lineage: Eukaryota > Metazoa > Chordata > Mammalia > Diprotodontia > Phalangeridae > Phalanger > Phalanger gymnotis. The sequence goes on along the minus strand of CM053622.1, from coordinate 245,800,566 downwards.
CCACCAAAAGGTCAGCTGCCCAAGTGCTTGCAGGATAGCTATGTATAATTGTGTATCCAGTAGTACATTGAATGATGCACTTGTTCAGAGAGTACATGCGTGTGTGACTGTCCAAAATTCTGGGCCAGCTTCAGACGGTGCCAAGTGAGATTCACTTGAACAGATCATAATTATTCTGGCAGCTGGACAGACAAAAGCAGAGTGACGCATGAGCTAGCTTAAGAAAATTGCTAAGCCTCCCCTGACTGCTTGTTACATTACTCTTAAATGTTTCTAAATAGGTCAGCTAAAATAGCATCATGTGGCTCAGGAAGTTGGAAGAACAGAATCGCCCCTTTTTGCAGCAAGGTGAATGCTTCCTCTAAATGTCTTTGCTTTAGTATTTAATTTCCCCATCCTCTGGCTGAGGGTAACAAGGCTTTGGGGGTTTTGTAGTGGTCAGCATTCTCACATAGTCACATCTTACCCTGGCACTATGACAACCATGGGTCTTTTCCAGGTGGTTTCTGGCACTACCCACATTGTTGGTCACACAATGTATTTTGCCTTGGAGACTGAAGGAATAACAATGATCCCATCCCTTCTGCGTGCCTCTACTTTCACTCAGGCAAAGCCGATGAGCCAAAAGCATTAAGCACTTCTGACTCTTGGGATCAGGGCAAGGGGCAAAGCCCGTTGTCCAGAGTCACCCAGATTCCATTCTGCAATATTCTCCCTTGGAGATTACCCTTGGAAGTGGCTTTAGTTCATCCATGACAACTGAGGAGCAGCAAATGAAAGAAGTAGATTCCTTATTCCGGTTTCTACAAAACGGAGGGGCAAGATTCGTCACAACACTGTGAACTTCAACTGGAAAAAATATCAAGATGATTAGTCCCAATAGATATCCTTATGCTCACATAATATACAGTATTCCATGTATTAGCTGCATTCCTAAACACAGAAGTCTATGTGGGATCATTTTTTTTTTTTAGGTTAAGCAAGCTTAGCCCATGGGGGAAAAAATCCAGGGTGATGCCTTTTATGATCAATTAAGGGGCAATTAAAGATGAACTAAAGGAGGAATTCTTTGCAACATTGGAAAACCCGCCTTTGGAACTCTCATTCCATATTAATTAAATAAAAGCTTTGCTAACAATTGGTAAACTTTCTCAGAGAAAAAATGATTCATACATTTTGTCCTATAGTAGCACACCTATTAACACAATTTCTGAGCAATGTTTTCAACCTGTTCCTTTCTTTTTCCTGTCCCCTCTTCCCAAATCACCGCCTGGAGATAGCAGATAGAACCTGGCTGGGAGTCAGGAAGCTCTGAATTCAAATCCAGCCTCAGGCGGTTACTCCCTCTGTGACCCTGGGCTAGTATCTTAACTTCTATCTGCCTAAGGTTCCTCAACTGTAAAGTCAGAATAATAATAACACTCCCTTCCCATGGTTGTCATGAAGATCACAAGAGGTAATGGCAAATAATAAATGCTTGCTATCTTTCTCTCTCCCATCCTTTCTTCCTTTTTCCCTTCCCTTCCTCGTCTACATACCTACAGTGCACAAGGCACTATGTTTGCTATTTAGATGCGATGAAAAACATAGTGCATTACTGTGAGCAAAACAATTGGGGCATGGGTTTTTCTTGTTGCCTTTCATGGACTCAGATAAACCTCTTACCATACTCCCTCCATGTGGGACAGAACCTTTTAAGTATAGGAAGGATCTTAAAAGAGTTGTGATTTAGAAGAAAGGATTGTAGAAGAAAGGAGGGAATGGGGATCAAGAATATATATTGGAGTAAAAGGAGAAGAGGCCCCTCAGAGAATGAAGGAAAGGAGGAGAGAATATAGATAATTCAATGGAGTTTTGAGACATAGAGAAGGGGAGAAGAGGCCTTAATTTTCTTGTAAAGTAAGAGGCAGATCTTCAGCTAAGACAAAAAGTAGAGGGGAATTATGAAAGGTTTAAAAAGAGGAGGCCTGGAAAAGCTTTTACAGGGAATTTTTTAATCAATCAATCCTTCCTTTCACTACTTTTGGAACATATGGTTCCTATTTACAGTCTTTACCTCTCTTCCTTTTATTCTCTTCTGAACTCTGTCTCTACAACTTAACTATTACTTCTTTTCAGAAAGTCACTAATGACCATCAAATTACAAATACTGCTGGCCTTTTCTAAGCACTTTTCCTACTTGACTTCTCTGCATCGTTGAACACACCTAGTTTTAATTTTTTTTTCTTTTTTGTTTGGTTAGTATGACATAACACTATCCTGGTTCTCCTGAATTCAACAAGATTTTATTTATTCTGTTTATGAAAGGCAGCTGCATTGGTAAAAGAATATTCCTCACTTGTGACTTCCCCAAACCAATGAAATCACACATCTAGTCCCTATCCCTATGTGCACTGCACTGAAGATACAAAGACATAGCTAACTTAATTACATTCAAGGAAGTGGGGTAGGAGAAGGAGAGGGATAAATCACCCAGTTGTCATTGTTCAGTTGTTTCCACTGCGTCCGACTCTTCACGACCCAATTTGGGGTTCTCCTAGCAAAAATACTGGAGCAGTTTGCCATTTCCTTCTCCAGTTCATTTTACAGATGAGGAACTGAGGCAAGCAGGGTTAAGTGACTTGCCCAGGGTCTCACAGCTAGTAAGCATATAAGGCCAAAAGTGAACTCTGGAAGATGAGCCTTCCTTACTTCAGGCCTGGCCCACTATTGACTGTGCCACTTGGCTGCCCCTAATCATGAATAACGATAAGCAAATATTAATAATAATAGTCAGCATTTAGATAGCACTTCAAGATTTGCAAAGTATTTTATGAATACTATCTAGTTAGATCTTTGTGAATAACAGCTCTGTGGAGTAGGTGCCACTATTATTCCCAATCTGTAGAAAAGAAGAATTGAACCTAATAAAAGGCAAGTGACTTGCTTAAGGTCACATAACTAGTAAGAAAGAGTCTGAGATATGAATGTACTCAGGTCTTTCTGACAGCAAGTCCAGATCCACCTAGCACAAAGTATTTACAAAATAAAACAAAGAAATTTCAAGAGAGAGAAAAGGTCTTGTGTAGGAGGCAACACCTGAATTTTCTTAGAAGCACAGTAGAGATTCTAGAGGTAGAAGTGAGGAGGGAGTGCATTCCAGAAAGGGATGAGAAGGCAAAGGCATGGAAGACAAAATATCCTGTCTATGGAATAGTTACTAAGCCACTTTTACTGGAATGGAGAATAATTGAAGGGAGGTAAAATGAAACTTGAATTTATCAATGAAGAAACACTTATTAAATGTTTACCCTCTTCTAAGTGCTAATGCTAAGTGCTGGGAATTCAAATTCAAAAAGATATTCTGTAGATTCAAAGAAGCTACATTGTAAAGTGTGAGACAACACCTAAAGGGTATCCTGATGTGTTGTTAAGCAAAATTGTCTCATTAGCATGGCTTTTGTTTCTTTTGAGTGGAAGTACTTTCAGCTGTTAAGTGCTAAGGCCCAGGCCCAGGGCCCTGTCAGGTGTGAAACCTGTGTGGGTGTGGATTGGTGACTTAGGAG
>CM053622.1:245760285-245796521 GCA_028646595.1 Phalanger gymnotis | reverse complement strand
AGTTGAAGAGGACCTATATGTAGTTGGAACTATGAGTCTAGAGCTCATAAGAGAAATCAGACAAAAATTCTAGATTTGGAGGCCATCTCCCTCTCTCCACTACAACCTATCCTTCACTCATCTACCAAACTGTATTCCTAAAATGCTGCTCTGACCATGTCACCCTCCTATTCAATAAATTTCAGTGGCTCCATTTTAACTCCAAGATCAAATATAACAGCCACTGTTAGGCTTTTGGGCTCTTCATAACCTGACCCTTTCCTACTTTTCCAGTCTTCATACAGTTCTCTTCATGTACTCTACAATGCAGCAACAAATGCATGTTCTTCACATGCAACACTCTATCCCTGGATTCCATGCCTTTTCGCTGCCCCTCAGGCCCGGAATGCTCCTCCTCATTACTTCTTTGCCTCGGCTTCCCTGGCTTCCTTCAAGATTCAGCTAACAGTCCACCTTCTGCAAGAAGCCTCTCTCAGTCTCCACCTCCCTTCCTAACCCCCTACTCCCAATGCTAGTGTGGTGTGTGGTTTGCCTCTGAACTTGCATATCATCCCCTGTTAACATGTGAGCTCCCTGTGGACAGGGAGAGTGTCATTTTCCCTCCTTTTTTCCTATCCCCAATACTTAATACCATGCCTGATTCATATTAAACTCTTAATTAATGCTTGTTGATGGACAAATGAATGACTGACTATATGGAGGTAATTAAAGTAGTGAAACTAGATGAGGATACAAGGAAGAGTGTATGGAGAGAAGAAGAAGGCACCAAAGAATTCCAGGGAATATTAATATTAAAAGGAAAAGAATGTAGAACTGACAAAAGAAACAGTATGAAATGTAGGAGGAAACCTAGGGAGCACAACACTTCTGAAGGTAAGGGAGGAGAGAATATCTAATAGAAGGTTGTAGTCCAAAGTGTCTAATGCTACAAAAAGATCAAGTAGATTGAGGATTTTAATTTTAAAATAATCATCACATTTAGAGATTCGGATGTCATTGAGAGAATCCTTTCAGTCTAGTAGTAGGCTCAAGAACTCACAAAGCCCAGACTGGGTATATAGGCGTAGCCTGAGAGAATATTTGCTGTGGGAAATGAGAATGACCAATGGGAATGCTTCCCATGGGTGTGTATAAAAAACCTTGTCAGTCTCAATGCATGCTTATGGTTGTGGTGGTAAAAATCATATTGCAAAGGATAGAGCAGAGAAGAGAATGGGTAGTGAGAAAGCATAAGCATTGGATGTAGACTGCTTTTTAAAAGAAGTATGACAGTACAGGAACAAAAGAGAGATAAGACTATATTTAGAGAAAGGTCGTTGTGTTTTATTTGGTTTTATTCATTTATTTGTTTCTTAAGATAGGAAAGATTATAGCACATCAGTAAGCAAATGGAAGGAGCTAGATGGCTCAGTGGATAAAGCACTGGGCCCGGAGTCAAGAAGTCCTGAGTACGAATCTGGCCTCAGACATTTACTGTGTGACCCTGGGCAAGTTGCTTAACCTTTATTTGCCTTAATCCACCGCAGAAGGAAATGGCAAACCAATCTGCCTAGAAAACTCTGTAGGCAGTATGGGCATGATTCCCAGGGTCATGAAGAATTGGACATGACTTAATAAAAGCCAAATGCGAAGGAACCAAAATCAAAGAAGAGATTCTACAAATCAGAGAGGGATGGTTTTTGGGGAACTTGTAAGCTATGGTTTTGAGTAGGCACTAAGGTCAAAAGACCCTCAGTAGTTTTATAAGACCCATATGTGAGGGAGATTTCAGGTGCTATATCTCAATGTTCTCAACTCCAATGATGTCCTACCCTCCATTTTAAGCACACTCTGACTCAAAAGAGTATATACATATCTGTAGATAATATGAGTGGCTAAGGAACACATATGGAGGGAAGCCATATAGAGAAGTGTGTATTTAGAACACAGGTAACCTGAAAAACTCACCTCTCTGGTATTGCAGACCTACCTGCCTTGTGGTCCTCCTCTGGCCTATGCTGCCTTGTGGCACAACCATAACAAGGCCTCCCACTACAGAGTGGAGTCACTGTAATGCTCTTCTAGGGAATTCTTCACCTTTGTTAGTTTAATGGAGAAAACATTCAATGGGAGAGGAGTCACACTAAGGCAGAGGTTTCAAACATGAAGCCCACAGGTGCAACATTCTCCAATATGGCAGAACCAGATTGAAATGTTATTCAGAAATATTTAGCAAAATAAATAAAAATTCAACAAAACATAGATGATGTTACATTTTAAGACTAAGCCAATACGTGGCCCAGGAGGATGCTTACCTGTGAATATGTGGCCATTGTTTCTATTTGAGTTTGGCACCTCTGCTCTAGGGGATAGGCAGCCCCTTTGTCTGACATTGCTACATCTTTAATTGGCCTCTTCTCCACCCTGACCCTCACCACCATCTTAGGATCCTTTTGGCCACCGCTACCATCTTTCCCTTCATCCTCTTCAGTATCACTGCCCTCTCCAAGTGTTTTTGTTCCAAATTAAATACTTCCTGCTCTGCAATTTAAGAACTGGGCACAACCTGAACAAAAGCAAAGAGGCTAAAAAGAGACTGTTGAATTAACACAGCAAATAGGTCAATTGAGCTGGAATATGCAGGTGTCCCTAAAGTCTGGACACAGGAAAATTTGATGGCAATGTGGAGTTATTGCATTGAATTCATGTGAATCTTGCAAAGCGCATCAACCTTTGCATCATAAATGATGGAAATCACATTGAAGATGTTATTTGCTAATATTTCAATTAAATAAAATGTTGTTGAAAATTTCATTCATTTCATTTCTTGAAAATATGCATTTTTGCCTGTGTCCAGACTTTAGGAACACGCTGTAGTATGTTTAAGGGGAAGCTACCTTTCCATTAGCTTGGAAAAAGTAGGTGGGAATCAGACTATGAAGGCTTTTAAATGTCAAGCTGAGGAGTTTTTATTTGATAGTAAAGGCTATAGGGAGCCGCTGAAGATTCTTGAGCATGGGAATGATGTGCTTAGACCTGTACGTTATTTTGGCAACTGAGTTCTTTGGAAAGGGAGGGCCTAGGGCCAAGGCAACCAATTAGGAGGCTATTACAAAAGGTGAAGGGTGATCAATGCTGTACTCAGTGGGGGCTCTGTGAGTGAAGAGAAGAGGACAGACCTGAGAGATATTAACAAAGGTTCAAGTGGTGAGACTTGGCAACTGGTAAGATACTAGAGTTAAGGTAGCATAAAAAACATAGATGACTCTGCTGTTGTAAACCTAGATGATAAATGATGGAGATGCCATCAGCACAGGGAATTTTCAGGGAAGGGCTGGTTTAGGGAGAAAGATAGCAAGTTCCATTTGACCATTTTGAATTTGCTATGTCTATGAGTCAACAGTGACTGTTACCTTGAGCTATGTTAGGAGAAGTAGATTGTCCAGGACTGGCTGAGTGGCAGTCCTACTTTACTCTGCCATACTCAGTGTGGAATATTGGGTTGAGTTCTGGGCATCACATTTTGGGAAGGACATTGAAAAGCTGCAGAACCCGAAGGACAACCAGGATGGCGAAGTGCCTTGAGATCATGTTGTTTGAAAATTGCTTGAAGGAACTCAAGATGTTTAGCCTAGAGATAGATACCTGACTTCAAGAAAGTTAAGACTGTCACGTGACATAGAAATTAAACTTGTTTTGTTTGGCCTAAAAGAAGGAAAAACAAGGACAAAAGGGGAAAAGTTGTGAAGATTCCAGTTTGATATAGGAGGAAAAATAAAAATAAAAACACTTAACAATTAGAGCTGTCTAAGAGTAGAGTGGCCTGATTCAGGAGGTAATGGGTTCTGCCCCACTAGAGATACTCCAGAAAAACTGTCCAGTCATTTGTCTGGAATGTGTTAGAGGGGATTCTTATTTGTGAATGCTCTGGGTTACTGAGATTCTGTAAAGTAAGACCATGTCCTAGATGTCATGGGACGACAGCAGTAAGGCTTTGAAGATATTCTGTGGTCTACAAAAGAGAAAATGTTATTGAAGGATAGAGGTAGAGGAAAGAAGATATGAAAGCTACATTGGGACACAAGAGATAATCATATCATTTCACATCCACCAGTGAATAGGAAGATTTGTAGGATGGGGTATCCAATGGACATCATTATAAGTGATATGGTATCCTCTGGGGAGAAGAGGATTTGAAATTGAAAAAGTCAAAGGAAAAGTTGCTGAAAAATTGAAAGAGAAAAGGAGAGATTCCACTGGCTCGACGGGGATGAGCTAATAGAGGAAAAAGCCCCGTATTTGAAGCCCGAATGAGTAACTGCCCCCCCCCCATCCTAGTCACTTAACATTAAATAAATAATTTAATGTCATTAACCTTCACTTTTCTTATCTGTTAAAAGAAAGAATAATTTTTGTAGTACCTACAACACAAGCTTGTTTGGAGGATTAAATGTGATGTTATGCAAATATTCTGCTAACCATGAAGTCATAAACATACACACATACATATATGTGTGTGTGTGTGTGTGTATATATACATATGTATATGCATCTATATATGACGAATGCAGCATATATTCTCCATGTGTGCCTAGGTCAACAACATTTTAGGAAGCCTGTCACACTCTCTACCTCAGATTCCTTCTGTGAAATAGAATGGAGAAGAGGAATAGTCAATGAGCAAATCCAATATATCTTGAGATCCAGTGATCTTAATCTCTAGCTACATAAAATCTTACTGAGGGTCAGTGCCCAAAGAATCTACCATGAAATATTAATTGTTATTTTTAACAATTCAATAGGTAGAAGTAGTAAAGATAAAAATTTAGTATTGATTTAAAGAAAAATTCATAACAATTAGAGCTAACCAAAAATGGGAATAAGCTGCCTCAGAAAGTAGTGGTCTTTCCTTCCCTGGAACTCTTAAAGAAAAGACTGAATGACCATTTCTGAAGTATGTTGGAGATATGCTTTTGCCTGTATGAACCGGAGGCCTCTTCCAGCTAGAGCATTGCTGATACAGAATATTGTGTTAAACTGAATGCAAAATGGTGTTTTGTTATTCAATAGGTCTGTGATCTGATTTGGGTCAGTGACAGATTCAACTGGAATGGATTCCTAAAGGGAAAAGAATGGTTGATGTAAATGCTGTCTCAGAGTGCGCTGACACACCTAACCCATGCTTGATTCATACCTATGAAGAGAGTTATTGCAGTCAATTCTTAATCATTAATACTATTGGGTGTGTAGGCATGTGGGTAGATTATGACAAAGAATATAGAACCTATTTAGGATTAAATCTGGGATAGAAGACTCTGAAAAACTACAGAAGCCACAAGAATGGTGTGAAATTAATTAAGTCTTATAGTCTGGAGAAAATATACAAAGAAAGATTAAAAATTGTTTAATATTTTCAATTTGATATGCAGGCTCTAGCCTGTCCGACTTCCTCTGCAATGAGAATTACCAAAAATGTATGAGGGATTTATGAAGGTAGACATAAATGACTCATTCTTTTTGACTCAGTTACTTATCAAAAAAGAATTAGTGTTCAACATGGCAAGACTTTTGCTATAGTTCAGGAGACTTATAACCAAGTATTATATCAATGTACAGACATCCGATGACAAGATGGGAAAGATATCTTTGATCCCTGGATTAGTTTCCTTGTAAGCTTTTCAATGCTGTTTAGAAACAGGAAATTACGTTACCCTTCTTTTTGTTGCTAAACTTTGGCTTTAGGTCAAAGTGAGAGCAATGTTAGGTGTAAATCACAAAAGTATTTGGTCCAACTCAAATATTATTTTTGTACTCAATCTTAGACTATTCCCTCACATATATAAGCTGTTCCCAGGCAAAACAGCAAAAGAACATCTGTTCAAAATAAAACAAACAATATGTTTATTTTATACTATCTCTCAATATTGTGCTCAGAAATTAGTATGACAATACTGGGAAATAGATTGTGTGTGTGTGTGTGTGTGTGTGTGTGTGTGTTTTACAAGCATGGCAGGTTTTCTTTTTGCATAAAGAAACAAGGTTTATAGACCATATCGTTTTCTGCTTCATCTGCTCAGTCTCAGTAAGATGGAGAACTTTGCTTTTTAGATTTAGATGTTAGAAAGTCATCTCCAACTGCTTGTTTGCCTGTTGTGTTAATGCCTTTAAGGACCCTGACCTGGACCTCTCCTCTTCTTCCCTATATGCTTGAACTCTAAGACATGTCTTCTATCTTAGCAGATTCATCTTTTAACTATATTAAGTGAATGCAAAGAAACTTCTGAGCTCTCCCCTCTCCCTTATCCTTACCCTCCCTAGGACACAATCATAAAGCTATCTCAAATCACAATCATACTTCTGGCTATTATTATTGTTATCACTTGTGTCATTATTAATAGATATAATAATAGCACCTATATACAATCTTAAGGTTTGCAAAGCACTTTGCAATGCTTGCTGTCTATTTGCTATTCCATGCTGCCTCTGATAGAGTGAAAGACAAAAAGAAACTAACACTGCTGCTATTTCTTTCTTGGAAGGTGAGTGATATAGTATTACTGGCCAGTAGTATGGGAAAGAGGGACACAAGGAAGAAGCATGGAGGAAAGGGAACGGCTTCTTGAACATTTTAACTTTATTGCAGCAAACATTTATTAAGTGACTAGAATGCTCAAGTCGCTGTCCTAGATGTAGGGATTACAAATGGGAATAGAAAGAGAAAAACTAAAAAAAAAAGTCACTGTACTCAAAGGGCTTACGTTTTCAGGGGCAGCATAAATGATTAAAAATGCAGGTAGATATATAACGATTTAAGGAAGGAAAGAGGCAAAGAACTAAGGGAATCATGAAAAGCATATCTTGGGGGTAGAAAACTTTGAAATAGGTGTCTGTGTGGTACAGTGCATAGAGCCCTAGATCTAAAGTGAGAAAGACTTGAGTTGAAATCTAATCTCATATGCTGTGTGATCCTGCAGAAGTCACCTAACCTCTATCTTTCCTGGCTTCCTTATCTATAAAATGGGGATATTCATAGCACTTACCTCCCAGGGTTGTTGTGAAGATAAAATGAAATGATATTGACAAGTTGTTTGGTAAACCTTAAAGTGCTATATGAACATTTGATGATGATGGTGATGGTGGTGGTGGTGGTGGTGTGGTGGTGATTAATCATCTATTTCTATGGGATACTGACTTTTGAGGAACTTATTCCATCAAGCCTTGGTAGTAATATTATCATGTTAAAGGGACAAGTGCGGTTGCGGTATGCTTTAGGTTATTTTTCCAAGCTTAGAACCCTAACAATGTTTTTATTTAGGATTTTGTTTTTATTATGGATGTTAATAATATAAGTACTATGAAAAGCATGGTCTTAATAGAGTTAATTTTCTTCTCAGGAAATATGTTTGAAAAGAATACCAATCATGTTATAGCTGAAAAACAACTCTTTCTGTTTGCCAAGTGCCATTTTTAGCAAGTTGTCCATGATCCATTCAATTATAGGCAATCTCCCTTTTGGCTTTAAACCTGGGCCATTTGTTAAAGAGAATTACTTTCTTTCAATTACATAAACTCTGCCATCAAAAGAGCATCTTTGTGTTTATGTATTTCCCAAAGCTGAACCACATCAACTTAAAATGGCATTTTAGCATCCTTATCATATAGAATTATGGATTCCAAAGAGACTCTGAAATACACGTCTATTTCCACACCTTCAGTCCTATTCCAATACTGGCATGTTGAAATTTTTTTAGTTGTATTTTTTCTTCTGAATTTTGTCATGTTGATTTAAATTTTAAAAAAAACCTTATCTAACCTAGCCCTAAATGGAATAGTTTTAAGAACTATCTTTTAAAAGAATTTTAAATGAACTTCTAAAAGCCCACTATCTGGTTAAAGGCAAGTCCTTGCTCAAATTTTGCTTAAGAAGAACAAGATTTCATGTAATGTATCCTTTTTTCAGTTGTATCTGACTCTTTGTGAGCCTATTTGAGGTTTTCTTGGCAAAGATACTGGAGTGTTTTGTCATTTCCTTCCAGGTCATTTTACAGATGAGGTAACTGAGCTAAACGGGGTAAGTGACTTGCCCATGGTAACACAGCTAGCATTTGAGGCCAGATTTTAACCCAAGTCCTCCTGACTCCAGGCCTGGCACTCTATCCACTTTGCCATCTAGTTGCCCTCTTTCATATAATGTTAGTATTTAAAACTTGAAGAAATTTAGCAATCATAACATCACTAGCTCTTAGAGTCAGAGATGGAGGAGACCTCAGAAAACATTTCATTGTACAGATAAAGAAATTAAGGCCGAGATGTTAAGTAATCATATCCTTCTACTTAAGGTCACAAGATCAATTGAGAGCAGAGCTTAAATTTAAAGTACACTGGACTGACAGTCACAAGACCTAGATTCAAGTCCTGACTCTGTTATTAACATATCAGATGACCACAGGCAAGGCATCTAACTTCTCTAGTCTCAGTTTCCTCATCTGTAAAATGGGAAAGAGAGGAAGTATGGCTTAGTGGAGAGCAAATTTTGTGTTTACACATACTACGTGATCCTGGACACATAAACTCTCAGTGTCCCAGGAAACTCTTTCAGTGTAGCAGCTAGGCAGAATAGTTAATGGAGGGCTGGATTTGGAGTCAGGAAGACCTAATTCATTTGCTACTTTAGACATTTATTAGCTGTGTGAGTCACTTAACCACTTTTGGACTCAATTTCCTCATCTATAAAATGGGAACAATAAAAGTATCTACCTTACAGGGTTGTAAAGATTCAATAAGATTTTATACACACACACACACACACACACACACATTCCATATATATCTATGTATATAGATATATATATATATACGTATATTGATGTATATATACTTATATTATATATGCATATAGCTTTGCAAACCTTAAAGTGCCATTTCATTGCTAGCTATTATTATTATCATTAATGTTGTTATTTGGAGGTTATATTTTGTGAAGCAGATGCCAGTCTGCATCAGAAGAGGGAATTACTCACAAGGAACTTGCTACACTAAGGAAATGACAGGCCCAGTGGGGACAAAAAAATAGGAAGAGAAGACAAGATATGTTTATCATTCTTTACAGCCCTCAAATTCTATGATGACAAAACCCAGGTTACCCAATTCCCAGCAGAGTGCCTAATCAATTAAATAATTAACAGTTGGATTACAAACTTATTTGTAAAATTTTGAGGAAGAGAATTGAAAAAAGTACTTTAAGAAAACATTAAGAAACTGTGGTGGATCTAAGAAAGTTACAGAAACCTTGATGGGTGACTCAACTAAGCTAGATCATATAAAGCATATCTAAAGATGAAACTGGCAGAGTAAGAAACAGACAAAAACTGGGGAAACATATTTTAAAAGTTCTATTCTCTATCAGTGTCAATGCAGCTACAACATCTGGATTCACAGCAGTCTCTGATGTGTTTGAGGAGCAGAAACAATTTTAGATAAAACAAGGTGGGAAAAGTAGTTGAACTAGACCATGTATATAGAAAAGGTCAGTGCTGGGGGCTACAGAGTTTTGAGGGATGGATCAGAATGCTTGAGGAAAATTACGGCTTTTATTATTAGAAATAGATCCCAGAGGCAGTTAGGTGGCGCAGTGAGTAGAGCACCGGCCCTGGAGTCAAGAGGACTTAAATTCAAATCCAACCTCAGGCGCTTGACACTCTTGCTAGCTGTGTGACCCTAGGCAAGTCACTTAACCCCAGTTACCCTGCCTTTCCCCCTCCAAAAAAAAACAACAACAACAACAAAATAAATGCTTGTTAAGGGGCAGCTAGGTGGCACAGTGAGCAGAGCACCTGCTCTGGAGTCAGGAGGACCTGAGTTCAAATCTAACCTCGGACATTTGACACATTTACTAGCTGTGTGACCTTGGGCAAGTCACTTAACCCCAATTGCCCTGCCAAAAAACAAAACCAAAAAAATGAAGAAAAAAGAAATAGATCCCAGATCCAAATACCTACTTTGCCATCTTTATAAAGTCTTTATGGAAATAATTCACACCTGTATCAAGTAATCTTCATAAAAGCATGGCAGGGGAAGAGGATTTTTGTTGTTGTTATTTACTTGTTTTTTAAACAACATTTGGTATGCACCAAATGTGCACAATTGACTGAAGAGCCAAAGATGCTTGTGTGCTTATTGCTTAAGAAAACAAACAAGCAAGCAAAATCCATTTGATCCAAAGAGCAAAATGCCATCATTTCGACAACACACCTCACTATGCATATGAAAGAATCATATAAAATCACTTCAAATGCATAACATAAATATCATTGCTTTTTGGGTCTCTGTTTATGAATATTAGACAAAGGACAAATCAGGAAAATGCATAGTTGCTACCATATTTGCCACTGAGGCTGATGGCGATATACCTGATGTAGCCCTGGGCCTAGAGTAAGAAAGTTGTTATTCCAGTCGTATCTGACTCTTTATGACCCCACATAGGATTTTCTTGGCAAAGATACCAGAGTGGTTTGCCATTTCTTTCTCCAGCTCATTTTACAGATGAGGAAACTGAGGCAAACAGGGTTAAATGACTTGCCCAGGGTCATGCAACTAGTAAGTTTCTGAGGCCAGATTTAAACTCAGGTCTATTACTCCAAGCCCAGTGTTCTAGTCACTGTCCCTCCTAGCTGCCCAGGAAGACATGAGTTCAAATCAGGCTTCAGATATTAGCCAGTTGTATGACCCTGATCTGTCTGCCTCAATTTCTTCAACTTTAATGTGGAGATAACAATAGCACCTATACTCCAGGGTTTTTGTGAGAATTAAATGAAATAAAGCACTTAGCACAGTATTCAGCACATAGTAGGCACTTAATATATGTTTGCTTGCTTGCTTCCTTTGTTCTTTCCTGGCACAGGCTTTGTCGGGTGCAGAGTCAAAATGTAATAGGAATATACAACAGAGAGTTGTATATTCTAGTTGCTCTTGTTTGTGCAGAGTATTGTTTTTATTTTGTTAAGGTCAATAATACTGCTGAGTCCCTTAAATGAGATTCATACTTATTCAAAAGAAATCTATGCACATAATAAAAACCAAATTCATGGAGTGGATATTGTACAGGTCATTATATGTAGTTGGAGGAACAAACCATAGAGATGGGCCACCAGCACATATATTTAGGATAGACTTTGTGAATTGACAATGACCCGAGCTCAAATTTAAAAGCAGTAAGAGAGGGGTCTGGGCTGCCTTTAACATATAGTGCCTCGCTTTTAATTATTCCTAAGTTTCTGCTTGAAACAAAGGCCCATCTTTAATCTCAATATTCTTCCAGCAATGTTGTTTGGTAGCAAATTTTCTAACACTGTAGTCTCTGAAAAATTCAAGTTAGGGGCTGCCCACTGGGCAATGGAAAGGTGCAAAGTGAGAGTGAGTAGGCTCCTGAATGTTACTAACAAAGAACGTTGCAAGAGAAGCAGAGCAGAAGGTACCATCAGAGAGATGTATGACCTGAAAAAAGGAGTGACTTCATCGTAGAGCAAGTGTAAGAGATAACTGAAGGACAATGAATGTGCTCCATTTGTATGATACCATGATGAAGCCTCCTAGATTATTGGGTAGAGCCACTGGCAAAGAATTTTGGAAGAATTTGAATAGGATCACACAGATGTGAAGAAATTTAGGGGAGGCAGCATGATAGAGTCAGTCAGTCAATACATATTTAATAAGTGCCTATGACAGGCCAGGCACTAAATGCTAGGGATATAAAGAAAGGTAAAAGATGGTCCCTGCTCTTAAAGTGCAAGTGCTTACAATCTAATGAGGAAGACAATAAGCAAATGACTATGCACAAACAAGCTACATAGAGGATAAATCGGATAATAATCAATATAGGAAAGGCAAGAAAATTAAGGGAGGGCCCAGAAAGGCTTCCTATAGAAGGAGGAATTTTAGCTGGGATTTGGAATCCAGAAGATCAAGGAGTCAGAGATTAAGAGGCAGAGTTCCAGATGTGAGGGAGAGCTAATGACAATCCAGAATCAGGAGTTGGAGGGTCTTGGTCAAGAAATAGCAATGTGGCTAGTGTCACTGGATCTTAAGGGTACGTGAGGGAAGGGGGTGAAGGGAGCAGGTATAAAGTATAAGAAAACCAGAAAGATAGGAAGGTCCAGGTTATGAAGGGCTTTGAATGCCAAATATTGGTTTTTATATTTGATTTCAGAGGTGATAGGGAGTCACTAAAGTTTATCAAGTGGGTGTGTAAAGGGTAACATAATCAGACCTGCACTTTAGGAAGATCACTTTGACAGCTGAGTGGAGGACTGACAGGAGTGGAGAGAGACTGAAGCTGGGACACTAACCAGTAGGAGAAGATTATCACTTCAGGCATGAGGTGATAAAGGCCTGCTCCAGGGTGACAGCAAGGTCAGAGGAGAAAAGAGGGAGTTTATGAGTGGTATTATAAAGATAGGCTCAATAAGGCTCCGCAGCAGCTTGGATTTGGGGTATGGGAGAGGGAGGAGTCAAGAATGACATCTAGGTTGTGAGCCTGGATAATGGGGAGGATTATGATACAATGATAAGGAAATTAGGAAAGCTGGTAGAGCCTGGAAGGGGAGATAATGAGTTGTTTTGGACATATTAAGTTTAAGATGTTTATAGGACATACAGTTCAAGTTATCTAATAGGGAGTTGAAGAAAGGAATCTGGAAGTCAAGAGAGAGATTAATAAATATATCAATAAATATATTTTTAATGAATGAATAAAAAGTTTCCAAAATAGGACCTCTTTAAATACTTATGACCACATAGAACAAAGGATTTGGAGATGGAATGAGCCTGAGAGATGAATATTTTTCAAAAGGTCTCCTGGAGGTATTGATGTTTAAAATATGAAATGCTACAATTTTGGGGGAACTTCATGAAAAGAACTTTAGGTAAAATTAGCCTGATAAAAATGTTGGGGTTTCTTTCCTGCCTCACTCTTTTGTGTTTGCATGTTTCCTCTTGAAAAGCCCAGGCATGAGATTACAGATTACAGAGTAGTTGGCTTTTCGTCTATTTGCTCTCGCCATGCCACTAGAAACAGCTTTTTCTCAGTATTCCTAATGGAAATACCTTTGGCACACAGTACTTGGACATCTGACCACAGCAGGGACTTCAGGCTGGCAACCAGGAACCTGGGGGGAAAATGCACTGAAACCAGCTACACACAACATTTTCCCATGCTTTCAAATGGCACCGAGAAATCTGTCTCAAAGCTGTTTTGGCTAAGGTCATGATTAGACCAAAAAAACAAATGTGCAGGATTCTTGATTGCAGCAAACTGAGAGTCTTGGTGACACTCTGGCACTGGAGTTTACTACTAAGGCTTCAAAAGGCATCACTATCAAAGCAGACTTTAACTAGTTCTGCCTCCATACATTATTCTGACCCTGTCTGCTTTACATTTAGCTTCACTATGAGTCCCACTGGCAATTCCCAGGCTATTAGGCCCACCTGAAAATATCTGAACAAAGTAGGGGATTAAGCAAGAGTGAAATTTCATCCTCATAATTAATTTGTCTTTACTATAATCCCTCACTGTACTAGGCACTGGGTAGGCAAGCAAAGGAAAACATAATCATACAATACCTTTCATTACTTAAAA
The DNA here is from genome assembly GCA_028646595.1 of Phalanger gymnotis. Classification (NCBI taxonomy): domain Eukaryota; kingdom Metazoa; phylum Chordata; class Mammalia; order Diprotodontia; family Phalangeridae; genus Phalanger; species Phalanger gymnotis. Next base: position 245,782,909 of record CM053622.1, on the reverse strand, counting down.
AGATTCTAGCATTATATCTCATCTTTATCCTTTCCCTCAATGGTTGGCACCTGTCCTCTCTCTAGGGGTATTTTTTCCCTTTGACTTGTTTTTTTTTGTTTTAATTATACAATTTCATCCAACAATCTCAAATAGCTTTACAAACATTATTTGGTGACAATCTCTTCCAATTCTGAAAAACTAAAGAAACTGGAGACAAAAGATATAATAAAAGCACACATTAAGTCAGGGGCAGAGTTGCCTCATGTCGAGCTTTTCAGAACCCCATTATTCCCTATGTTTTCCCTATGGCACTATAATCTTCCCTTTGCAAGTTTCCTGCAATAAAAGTTAAAATATATAAGAAATGACACTTTTTATAGAATCATGGATCTGGAAGGGACTTTGGATAATGATTACCTCATCATCAGGATTATAGAAAAATTGGAATGTTGAATTAAATTTTAAAAATTCTTCATTGAATGGACTGAATTTACATGGGATCTCCTTGAAAATGAGGGACAATGTCTTGTTTTTCTATTTTTCCTCATTTGGCATATAACACTCATACACATGTCTTGAGTTAATGACAGATGTATTTGGAATTTAAATGCTAGATTATTTACCATTTAGGACAATTGTAAAGATATCCCTACCTATCATGACTTAAGAGTATCAATATATTTAATGCCACAGAGACTGTGACACACATTCTATTTATCCACATAGGGAACGTGTCTGCCCAAACCCGTAGAGATAATGTTTCCACAGGAACTGCCAACATCGGGACATTTTCTGGTTTTCATTGGTGCCAGCATGACTCGGATTGGTCTGGGTCCTGAATGTGACACAACATGCAGAAACATCAATGGAGGGTGAAAGAGAAGAAGGAAATAGAGGCTGAGGTTATAACACAAATGGGCTGGTTCCCTACTACTTGTTGGCTTTATATTGTCATAGTCTAGGAATGTGAGGAGTATGCCTTTTTCAATATGGTGATTTCAGGGATAGACAGGTCAGTGTTCCAGATTGGTGAGTTACAGTGTTTCCTGAGATCCAGGAGACACTGGTAGTTTTGCTGTCTTGTTCATGCATACAGGTGTGACCACAGAAAATCATAGAAAATTCTAAGCTATACCCTTAAATCCTGTATTGAATCCTGTTGTAAATTAAAATGTGATCCTTTTCCCACTTTACTGGGGTATGGGAGATTTGTGATAAGATGCTTAACCTCCAGGTTCACTCTCTCACAGCTAAGGAGATCAAAGAGTGAGAGGAGATGGACTCCAACCTGAAAGTAGGATTCATCTTAGGAGCTGGAGCTGGGAAATGATAGAAATGCTGCATTCTATGACATATGTATTTAAAGCTCCTTGATTTTATTATATTTTTTTCTAATCCAATGAAACAATTTGTTTAACTACTAAGCTGAAGTTAGCTATATACATATAAATTATATACATATATACATACATACACACATACATATACATATACACACATACATATACATATATACATACATATATACATATATATGTGTGTATATACATATGTATATATATATTTGCTTCCATATATTAAAGGCAATTTGCCCCTCCCCAGGACACCTATCACCCCAGGAATTTGCCAAACACTTCAACTGTACGTCTTATTTCACCCCTTAGTTTCAACATCTAAAAAGGGGAAAAATAATACCATTTACCTTATAAGATTATTTTGAGGATCATATCTGATTATTTCTGTGAAACTTTCTGCAAATAATCTATTTGCTATACAAAATTTGGATTCTATTACTATTTTGTTTTCTTTAATTCCAGGGTGATCAAAACAAAGGTGAGTTGTTTAGGGATAAGGAAATTAAGCATCATTTTATGGGTTGATATGACAATTATATTCTTTATAAATCACCTTTATATTTGTTTCTGAGATTTTCATGAATTTCTTCCAAAAGATTTGAGAATCTTTCTGAGAACATTTATTTCTGAGACTGTTTATATAAAAACTAACAGCCCATTATTTTGTTTGATTCACTCAACCAGTTAATTCTGTTTTAAAAAGATGTTTTAATGAATTGACCTTTTCCCTATTTCACTCCCTGCCCCCAACCTCCACAACACACACTGAACTGCTAACTTCAGTAAAAATAACCGGTCCAGACAATTGGTATTAAAAATTATTCTCAACTCTTATGTGTCACTTAACAACAAAGTATGAGAAGAACTTTTTACTATCTCAAAAAAAGTAAAATGAAAATGATATGAAAATTACTTTCTAAGTTACCTTCTTCTTATTCTAAAATGAAATCAGTGTATTAATGACTATATAAAATAAAATTATTTCAGCCAATAATACCATCATCTAGAAATTATTTTTGAGCAAAGCTTGTGAAATACCTTTCCCCTCCCCTCAGGGCAAACTTCATCTTAGCATTATTCTTTCAAAGGGGAGACCTCATTCTACTAGTATTTCAAATGTACCCAATGCAGGTCTATCCAGAGTGATAGCACTTGCTTACTCATTATTTCAGGGACAAGAGGGTTAATAGATTTGTTCAGCTTTGCACATTTGAGAGGGAAACCTTGGCACACATTTCCTTGAGACTTGTGGAATAGTTTGATAAGGGCTGGCCTAGTTATAAATTGAAGTATTTGCCAAGACAACGGATAGCTCCATGTTTGCCTTATATTGCAGACCTTTTCATGAACTTTCCTAACACCCAATTTTTCATCTAAGTTTTGGAGATGAAAAAGAACTGGTCACTTGGGATGTGATCACTTTGGTTCACTGTTTATTTAACTGATTCTAAGCTCGTTTTGGAGGTCTGTCTGAGTCCACAGCTAGTACCTAGAAATCACATCATCCTGATGGTTTATTCAAATTGCTGACTAGGGTCCAACCAACACAATGAATAAGGCTGAAGAACTAACATTTTTCCTTCACTGGTTTAATTGGATACACTTTCGGAGAGGTACCAAATTCAGTGCCCTGCTAACTTTTTCTTGGAAAAATGAACAGGCTGGTATGTTGAGCTGAGTGTATTAGTGTTGCCAGCATTGTTACCCTTGTTATTTCAGTAAAGAAATGACCCCTCCTCCCTCCCCTTTAGAGGGGAAGCCTTCCAGGAATAACCAGAAAAAAAATAAAAACACGCCTAAGTGGATTCCTGGTTTTTCAGTTTGGTTGGTAGGACACACTAGGTAAACTTTTTTTCCCCTTCTGTCTATAGAATAGATTGCAATTAGGATTATATTAAGTCTGAAGTCATGAAAAAAAGTTCCTAAAAATTAACCAAAAGTGGAATGAACCAAACCAGGAAATTATGGATTCTCCCTATTTGGAAACCCTCAAGCAAGCAAAGGTTAGATGGCCCATTTGTTAATTATGGAATTCTTTTCTTAGTACAAGTTAGACCAGATGGCCTCTACGGTACTTTCAAATTCTGACATTCTTTGATTCTATAATTGAAGGTAGGAAAGGACCTAAGAGATCCTCTTCCTTTGACACATGAGGAAATTAAGGTCCATATAGAGTCACTGACCCCTTTCTAGCTTCCTTTTATGTTTTGGCTTCCACCATTGGAATGTAAGCTCCAGGAGGGCAGGGATTGTCTTCTTTTTTCTTATTTTTTTCTCCAGCAATTATCACAGTCCTTTGCACATAGTAGGTGCTTAATGTGTGTTGGATTGAACTGAGTATTAAGCAGGAGAACTAGGATTTGACTGCAGGCCCTGTGACTCTTGGACTTGTTCCCAGATAACCATGGCAGCTGAATTGTATGGCTTTTGATCAAAGTCTATGTGATTCTAAGAGCCTTCAACCACATGGCTGGCTATTCAGGTGCAAAGCAGATACTCTTAACTTTTGTTTTGATGCTTTGTTAGACATAGCTGATGGGGATGGGATCTGAACCCCTGAAAGGAAAAGACCATGTCTTTGGGGTCTAGACCCTAAAAAGGAAAAGCCCTGGACTTTCCCACGTGGCCCAGGTCCCTGGTGTTTGCCTGAGGCAATCGGCCCTTCCCAGTAGTCATACAGTGTCCTGTTCTGCTTCTTCAGAGGCAGCTGGTAGCCCAGTGGCTCTAGAGATGAACTTCCTGGAATATGGAAGGTCTGGGTTCAAATTTGGCCTCACCTGCTTACTAAACATGTGACCCTGGGCAAGTCAATTAGCCTCTCCTTACTCCAGTTTCCTCAACTGTAAAATGTGAATAACAGCACCTATCTCTTAGGGTTGTATAAGGTTAATGGGGGATAAGATCCTCCCCACCCATCAATAGGCCTCATGTAAAGCCCATTAAGAGAAGTTTGCTTGCTTGTAGGAAGGCTTACACACTTTTCGTTAATTTCTAATTAGGCACCGAGCCTGTTAGCTGAAAGAATATATATTCTGAGAGGTGAGTTTTGCTTTGGGGGTTCACTTATGAGAAAGATGTTGTGATTCCCTAGTTGAGACTATGAGTGGCCGTATATTCGTATCTCCCCCACTGCTCAGAGGTAAAGGCTGTCTCGATCCAGTGATGAATGTGAAATACACACACACACACACACACACACACACACACACACACACACACACACACACACACCAGTTTTGCTTTGATTCGGGCAGTAGAGCCCTGTCTGTTGGTCTTTATTTCTCTTCTCTGCATTTTTTCTGTTTAATTAAAGAAGATTGTTGACCTCTGAAACAGCTGTCTTTCCTAGTAAAGCAGATAAAAGAACCTGAACTGGCCGCCATCCTGGCTATGCCAGTATGGTTGCCGTTACAGATTCTTGTAAGGATCAAATGAACTAGTATTTGTAAAAAATTTTACATAGTACCTGGCAAATAGTAGACACTTGAAAATATTTATTTTCTCTTTCCCCTCCTGATGGAGAAGCAGAAGTCTGAATGCCAATTTAACAGCCACCCATCAACTGGGAATAAATGTAAAAGGAGCTTGTCTTCAGGGGTATGGGGTATTCAGGGAGGACTAGCACCTCTAGTGTGAAGGCTTGCTGACCACTTTTCAGAGTTGCTCTTTTGATATTTCATATTTTCAAATTCAAATTCAAATATTGATATTTGATATTTCAGAGTTGCACCTTTGATATCCCCCTTCATCTAACTCTCACCTATGGTATGTGCAGCAGCTTCAATCCTATAAAACCATCTGAGCATTGGGCTAAACCAGGTTGAGATGACTGATAAGCCTCAAATCCATCAGTGAGTTAGTGGGGTGTCTACCCAAAGCACGGGAAAAATTGCCCCAATCAAATGAGTAGATGAGAATAATTTGTTCCAAAGGCCATGAAGGCAGCTGAAGTAAGTGAAGTGGAGCACTTAGAGCTTAGTCAGACATAAAAGATGCTGAGGTTATCTTAAACCCTAAAGTTCTATATAGATATTAGCCATTGTTATTATTATGATATATTATATTATATTGATCATCTTCCCCAAAGAAAAAAGTACCCAATATTGATCCTCATGTAGCATGAACTTGAAGCCCTTAATCATCTTGGTCATCTTCCTCAGTCACTTATTGCCTTACCAATATCCAGAGGATGTGTTGGAGCCAGCTCTAGCCAACCTACGGAGCCTTTTGTTAAATCTTCAGTGTAAGCATTTATATCTCAGAAATCGGCAATATAAATCAGGACTTGATTTATTGTTTTGCTGATTATCTAGACTTAATAAAATGCTAACGATGCAGATTAAATTTAAAAGTGTGTGTGCATATTTTTTTTTTCTTCAGAGAGCTTAGTTATTAAACATTCACCAGCCCACAGTGCAATATATACATATGTGTGTATACAGTTTGAGTTCAGCAGGAGTGCAGTAGAAGGTTCAGGAAATGAAGTCATCACCAAACTGGTAACCACAGGCTAATAATAATTATTATAATTATCATAATAACTGGCATTTATATAGTGCTTTAGGTTTGCTAAGTGCTTTACATCCATCATCTCATCTCACAACACCCCTGCCAATATCTGTCCTAAAATATAGCACCAGAAATGAATGCGATTTTCCAGATGTACTTTGAATAGGAGAGACTACAGTGGAACCATGACCTTCTTGTTTCTGAACGTCATCACTCCTTAATTTAGCCAGATATTATATGAGCTTCATATCATGCTGTTGACCCAAATTGAACTCGTCATCCATTAATCCTCTTTCCCCATATCTATTTTCCATATAAAGTGCTCTCAAGCCATGCTTTCCTTATCGAGTATTTGTGAAACTGATTTTTCAGCTCAAATGTAAAACTTTACATTGAAACACCTAAAGTAATTAAATTTGGCTCAACATTCTACCCCACTGAAAACATTCAGATCCTGAATGATCCAATGTAAGCTATGTCTAGCAATTGTATGTCATTTAACATTTAGCACAGTGCCTGACACGTATTGAATGCTCAATATATCCTTGCTGATTGATCTGTCAGTTTGATAAGCATGACACCTTCATCCTACTTACTGATAAAAATGCCAAACATCAGAGAAATGAGCACGAATGTCTGGGGAACTACACTCCATATGCCTTTCTGTGTTGATATCAAGCCATTAGTGACTGTTTGTTGTCTCTCTTATATTCAAAATGTAAAATTTGCTTGACATTAGGAGATATTATCTGAATATTTAAATAGAATGGCAGAAAAAAAGAGCAGCAGAAACGGTCATTCACTCACATTATTCAAATGCTACATTACATAAAAGAAATCCCAGAGACCCTGAAATTACCTGAATATTTCTTGAATCCCAAGACCAAAATTCTTATTAGTCTTGTACCAGCACAGGTAGCAATGATCCAACTTTCATTAATGGACTCTGGCCTTCTTGACCCCTTCTATTTTCCACCTTGTTGCTGTTACTGGACTTTGAAAACATTTAGAGGTTGGGTAGCAAAGCCACTCAGCTCTGACTCCCATTTGGAGCCTATGCTTCTTCCTTTCAGCTATTTTTAACCTTGCCACCATACTTTGTTATTCTGGATGACTGGATAGCCACAGAAACTCTTCAATATAGTTCTGTTCTAATAATTTCCAAAGGGCCCCCCTGACTCTGGACTGAATAATGCATAGATCCTACTGGAGAAGGGGGGAGGTATTAGATCCTTTAAAAAAGATCCATCAAATCAATCAACTTCTATGGGCCCAACTTCTCTGCCTTGACTATGCTAAACACATTCCAATAACCCTGGAAAGAGTTCTGATGTGGGATCGAGGTGGTGTTACGACTAGATATAGAGTATACCTGTGTTAGAGAGTTCATCTAGGAATAATAGGAGTGCTAAATTTCTCAAAGTATTTGCTCCAATCAGTAAATTAAATAAAGAGGGTGAGAATTTCTACAGCATCAGTAGCTTATTTTGATCCATTTATGGGAAATGTAATTAGGTTCAGGTCTCCAGTACACCAAAGCAAAGGCCTGGCCTTCTTGGGCTTTCTGTTCTTGGTTGGAAGTCTCCTTACTCAAGCTCGATGATTTACTCATGACTTTAAATATGGATCATGACACAGGCAAATGGCTCAGAAGCAGTGCCCTGGTGCTGACATCTCTGATAAGGTCCATTAAGCCAAGGATGGGAAATTGGAAAGGGCTTCAGTCTAAATACCCGACAGCAATTATTCTGCCAACCTGTGACTGTTCTGAATCCATTTTGCCAAAGAAGTATTTGTGACAGTGGGTACCTCAGGCAGAATAGAATGTGTCTTATGTTTTTGTTGAGTCTCACTGATTATACTACAGAACGTTACACACAATTTAATCAGAAAGAGTTAAATGTTGGCCAATTGTCTGACAAGACATAGATTAGCCTCATCTTTAAAAAAACATACCTTTTTGCTTGGCAGATGATTTTGTTCTCTTCAATTATATTAAATGTCTTCATGCTTTAGTAACACAGTTATCCTTGAGAAAATATTTCAGACTAAAACACAAGAATCTATTGGCCAAGTTGATTTTCTAATATACTATAAAACCTTTAGCTAAAAGGGCTGTTTTGAATTGTATTGGCAAAGCTTGGGTAAGGGCTATATCTAGGACAACGTTAACATTTCTTTAGTTTATACATTTGAGAGTGTTTGAGTTCTTCCATTTTGAAACCCTGCAGATAAGGAGCAGGATGTCTTGTCAGTATCATGAGATACACTAGAAAAAATATAGGATATTTTGCAAGCAATTTGTTACATATTTCATACTTGGATCAAATGTTCATTAAATATTCACAGTAATTTTACAGAAGTAACATTCATGTCTTTAAAAACCTCAATTTACTGTATAGTAAATCATTTTTTCTAGACAGGTGCAAAATATATGTCAGTACTTTTCTACAGAATTGCTTAAAGTTCCTTATGGATCCAGCCATAACTTCAGGGATGGCTGGAGGAGTTCTTTCTCAATGAGATGAGACCTCATAGTGATATATACATGCACAAAAGTTGCCATTAAATACTGACAGTCAGATCTGTCCATTATTTCTCCATGTCCAGGAATGGTGTTTGTTTAAAAGCCCTTTTGCACTAAAAGCCCACTAGCAAAGAAACCTCCAAATGGATGAACTAAAGATGCAAATGTTGAAAGTGCAATGCTATGTTTCTGGAATGGACACAAGCTCACTGTATCCCATCTCAACACTCCCTTCAATAAGGGAGGAACAGAGTAAGTCTGAAGTTGGAAAAGTTCTGATGGTTCACAGTCTGTGAATCTGAATCCTAAATGCTTGTTGGATTGTAGTATGCCAGTCAACCAACCTGGAGTTGTACTACAAAGTACAACAAAAAAAATGTACTTCAAAGAGGGAGAAATGAAATTAGTTGTTTCTAGGCTTAATACCTCACAATATTTTCTCACTCAGATCCTCAGGGACTTGTTCTCTTGAGGCAGTGGTCTGAACTAAAGAGGGAAAATATTGATTGTTTCAACTGCCTCCATGGTATCACAAAATCTCTGCTGTACTTTCTCACTTGGGCCTAGAACCAAATCCATAAAGTACTCAGAAGTGTGCTCCATACATCATAGTATTTGTATTATCCAAGTACCTGGGAGTTTAATCTCAACGGTTAGAAATAGGTGGGTTACAGGGTAGGAGGTAAGGTAAACGTAAAGCTTAGTCTAGGAATGTGGAATAAAGTGATCCACCATCCCCTTACCTATGGTGGAGAGCAAGCCAATCCTTGGGCAATTTCCTTATTTGGGCGAATGTCATAGTTTGGCAGCATAGATTGGCTGGACATGATTCTTCTTAAGTTGAGCCAGTTCTCTCCTACCATTTCTTCAGCTCTCAGAAGACAGTCAGGAAGAGTGGAGGTTGTGAAGGAAGACAGCACAGGTCATATTGTGATTAAAAGGAGTACTTGATGTATGTATGTATGTAAGTATATGTTTATGTATGTATACACACATAAGTACTGGCTGGTTGCAAATTACATCTAATTCATCCAAATAAGTGCAGCTAGGTCCTTCAAAAATGGATCCAATGCGCAGAAATCAAAGTACTGATTTTAGGTGTGAGAAGGGCTGACATTATTTCATGGATACTTATACATCTTGGAACCAGCAGATCTTCTAGTTCCCAGTTTTAAGGCAGGGTAGGAAGGTAGTGCTAGATCTCAAAAGTCTTCTTGGGTTCTTTCATCATTGTCCACTTATAGGTGAGGATAATTATCTGTGAGAGATAAAGGATGACCTAATGGTCACAGTGCCACTTACAAGCAACAACACGAAGGCCACCTAGGTGCACTCTGTTATCATTCTCTAAGATGTGGAGTTAAACCTCCTTCACTAATCAAGGAAATACTTTTCTCTAAGAAATAAGCAGTATAGCCATGTGACAAGGATGCCACACTGCTTTTGCTAGGCATGGTACTGAAAAGGTTTTATTCTATTTGAGGAGATGTCATGAGCTGCTCAGAAGTGCTTTTCAGATTGTCAAGAGCAACCACCTTTGTTTTGCAGAATGAGGTGGAGGTGAACCAACATCCTATATTGAATCTTACTTGTGAATTCTTTGTTATTGAAATCAATCATCTTGAAACACTCCTAGATCCATAGCTTCTTCTTAATACTCAGATGACATGCAGAGATGTTGAGGTTTCAGAATTTTTGTCATATGGCTATTGGTATTAGAAATTTCAGTCTTCGCCACTACTTGGTGGTCATATATCCTGGGCGTTGCTTAACCTTCTCTAAAACTTAGTTTCACCATCTGAAGAACAGGAATGATAACATACCAATATTTTTTACTGTATACTCCATTATTCCACTGTCAAGAACTTGTTTGGTAATCATAGCCAAATATTATTCTCATTGCAAAGATTTATTCTCTGTGTGGAATTGTTTCCAAGAGAAAGTTGCTTTGCTTCATTTGTTGCAACGAAGCAAATTTTTGTTTTGGTACCATTACTGTAGTGTTTTTGCAAAAATTTCCATAAATAACTGATGTTTCTGTCCTCTGAGGTACCCAATCTCCTAGGAAATTCCATGGATTTTCAATGGTTTTAGTGCTGGAAGCATTTACAAATGCTGGATAACTAAATTTTCACTTAAAGTCTACACGAATCACTCAATAAATGTGGTAAGTTCCTACTATGTGCCAGACACTGTGTGAAGTGCTGGGGCTACATATGAGGCAAAAGATAGCCTCTGCCCTCAAGGAACTTATGGTCTAATGAGGGAGACAACATGCACAGAAATATAACAAAACAAGCTCTATATGTATTACCTGGGTGACCTTGGGCAAGGTGAAAGGTGACTTTTACTTCTTTGAGCCTAAGTTTTCTTATCTGCAAAATAAGAGGGTTAAGATTCATATTTCACTAGTGTTTTCCTTTGCAACTACTATTTTTAGCCTCTTCAGATGCTCTCTTTCCATAATTTAGATGTGATAAAGAGGAAGTTAGCTAGTTGGTAAAAATAAGCTACCACAGCCTCCCAGACAAGTTGCCTTTAATAATGGGCAAAGGTAGGGCTTTGGAGTAGAGAAGACTTGGTTTTAAATCCTACCTCTGATATTTTCTATGTGACTATAGACAAGTCTCAACCTTTCAGGGCCACATGCAATCTCTACGACCACAAGTTATGCACTAGTTGCTTACCTATTTCAGGTGGGAGGAGGTTCTATACTAGGAATTCTCCCCACTGAGGAAATCACATGTTCACACATGTGCACAAGTGGCATGCACACACACACACACACACACACACACACACCAATAAACACATACATGTCTACAAGACCTTTAAATTGAGATTCCTGATGAAATAGACACCCTGTAGGTCAATGGTTCAAGGGTGGTTAGGGGACCAAACCCTTTCACTGGGTCTTTAAGGTAAAAGCTATTCTCATAATAGTACTGATATTTCAATTTCTGACATGGTAAATGCCAATATTTATATCTACTATCTATCTATCTATCACTTATTTACTATTTATCCCACATAAACAAAAGATCTTCAGCAGTACTCACAATATTCTTAAGAGTACAAAGGGGTCTTGATATCAAAATGTTTGAGAATCACTGCTATAGACAATACAAACCCTCCGAAAGACATTTTTCTTTTCTCTGATTTCACAAAGCAAGAAAATACATGCTTCTGAGAAAAGTGTTTGCTTCTGAAAGCAGTTTTAAAGGTCTATGATCTGGTAGCATTTAAGACAGGCCTGAGGGCCAAAATGTCAATTTTAGGTTTTTACTTGTCCTGCAAGATTTCTGTTTAGCCTTGTTTAAATAAACAATGGGGTGAATTAGTATGATTTTCTTCGGTCCTATTTCTTACAGAAAACATTTTAAGTGCTTGTCAAGGTCCTTCTCTCTGCCTTTTGCTTTGTTTCATCTGGGAAAAGGGCTTATAAAAAATCTGCATGAGTTTGTTCCTTCGGTTCTTGAATGCTGATTTCAGTGAACTTTGACTATGTGACAATAACAACAAGAAATTTAGGTTCTTAATATGCTTCTTGGTTTAAATTAATGACATGGATGTTATACCCCTTTCTCACATTTTATAAAGTCATCAAAATTTAATAAAAATTATTTTTACATAGCAGTTCAATTTAGCAATTCAACTGAATTCAACATATGTTAATTAAGCTCTTTCTAGGTGTAAATATTATTTTAACTTCAGGGGATACTCAGAAATAATCCTTGGCCTACAGGAGCTTATATAATTTTGGGGAGTAGGGTGCTACAGGAGCTTATATTATGTCTGGGGAGGCAAGAGGGAGGACAATAGCATGTACACAGGTAATCAAATTCAAGATAATTTTAGGAGGGAGAATACATTAAGAACTATTTCATTAAGATAGATTTACTTAACCAGTGGAAACTGTCATTGTCCCAAGAATTTACTATTCCAAAGGATATTCTATTCTACTAGAATAATTATGAAATATAAAGCATGCCAGTGTTCCTTTTTATTGTTTGGGATTCAGAGGGAAAAACACAAAAGTTTGGTAAGTATCATTAAAATCTTAACTAGGAAAACCTCTTTTAAAATATTTCCATCAGTAGAGGATTATATGAAAACAAGTATAATCTGCTTAATTGATAAATTCATGATTAAAAAAAGAAAAAGACAAGATTTACTTTCATGGATTCCATCTCTCCTCTACCTCTAGCCTCAGCCAGGAACCTGAAATGTCATCCCTCACCTGGACAGTCTTGGGACCCTGGCTTCTTCTCTTCCCTTACTAACTTGCCAGCCAGAATCTAAAGGGAGTATTTTTATCACACATCCAAACAATGTTAAGTGAATAAAAAATTAAGAAAAGTCACAAGAATTTAATGTCCCATAATTAATACTTCTGTAGTGTCACTCACAATTTTTAGAGTAAGATACTGTTTTTATCCAAAGGTTACCATCCACGATTTAGCTTCAGTGGCCTAAAATTGACTTTGGAGTCCTCTTCAGATATGATACAATTTGTTGTATTTCCCCTGGTACCCAGATAGATCTGTGGAGTCATTCATTTATTCATTCAACAAATATTTATCTAGCACCTTCCATGTACTTCATACCATGCTAGGAATGCAAACAAAACTTGGACTAAATACCTGCACTTGTGAAGTTTAGAATCTAGTCGAGTCAGGCAACAAATATTTATTTTGCTCCTACTGTGTGCCAGATACCATGCTAAGTGGTAGGGATAGGAAAAAAATACAGTTCCTGACCTCAAGGAGCTAAAAATCTAATGGGAGAAGATAATTCCTAAAAAGGCAGCCAAGTGGGAAATGAAATGGGTGTATTCTTTAAATAGAGGATCTAGGAAGACCTCACCACTGTCTACCTTCTACTCTCTCCAAAGAGAGGGAGGGTTCAGAGTTGATGTACTCTTGCAGGATAATGAGATTTCAGAGGACGTAATAAGAATAGTAGAATACAGCCAGGGAGGAAATAATGCTGAAAAAACAAGACAGAATTGCAGCATAGAGGAATCACAGAATTGAAAGAGATTTCAGAAGTGATCTGATGAAAAATCCTGACCATAACAGCCACAAGAAGTGGTCATCATCATTTAAAAGCTACTTGACAATTTGGTATTTTTGTATAGGCTCACGGGATCAAAGATTTGCAATTGGAAGGAACTTTAAAAGCCATTGAGTCCAACCTCTTCAACTTTTAGATGAGGAAATTAATGCACAAGAGGGACATTTGCTCGCAGTCTCATGTCTAGCAAGTGTCTGAGGCAGAATTTGAATCTAGATTTCCTCTGACAGAATGTCCATCATTCTATCATTGGACTAGATGGTCTCTCAGTTCTTTTTCCAAATATGTGATTCTGTAATCCATGATTCTTTTTTCAGTGAAATTCTTCTTTTCGTTGGGAATCTTCTGAGTCATCTGTATTCAGAAGTGTGCTGGAGACAGCTAGAACCAGCATATGAAAGCTGACTGATAAATTTTTGGGGTGAGCAATCACACTTAAGAAATAGGTAAATGTTACAAATCAGGGCTTGATTTATCATTTGGTCGATTTCTAAATTTCTTTCTCTATTTTTTTTTGGAGGGGCAAAGGCAGGGCAATTGGAGTTAAGTGACTTGCCCAAGGTCACACAACTTGTAAATGTGTCAAGCACTCCATGGCCAGTGCTCTACTCACTGTGCCACCTAGCTGCCCTAGTTGATTTCTAAATTTAAGAAAGTATTAATAATACAGATTAAACCTAAATGTATGTCCTGCATACATTTCTCTCCACTCCTACCCCCCCCCAACAAAACCGGTAGTTAAACATTTACCACCACACCACTCGTTCTACTGACTTCTTTCACTTAAACATGCTGTCCTTTTATCATTTTTGTGGCAGAATTGGTCATCCTTGCTCATGGGGATTTGTTAGGCTCTTTGTTCATGCAGAGAAACGCCATTATTACCTGCTACATTAATCAACAAGCATTTTTAAATGGTTACTTTTCACTAAACATTGTGCTAAGTATGGAAGATACAAAGAAAAAGCAAAAACAAAAGCAGTCCCAGCCCTAAAGAAGCTTTTGTCCTATGAGTAGTTAGAACGTAACTTTAAAGAGGATGGCTCTAGGTACTGAGACAAACAGGAAAATGCCTCCTGCAGAAGTCAGGACTTGAACTGAACCATGAAGCAAGCTAGGAGGAAGAAATGAGGAAGGACAGTATTCCAGGCATGGGGGACAGTCAGAGAAAAAGTGGATTCTAGAGATGGAATGTTTTGTGAAAGAAACAGTCAGTAGGACAGTATGGCTGCATCATAGGGAATTAATGGAAAGGTAGGAAAAGGCCACTTTGTGAACAGCTTTAAATGTCAGAGAAAGGACTTTATATTTGATCTTGGAAACAATAGGAAACCACAGGAATTTTTTAGTAGAAGAGTAGTAGGGCAGCTAGGTGGTACAGTGGGTAAAGTGCTGAACCTTGAATCAAGAAGATTCAACTTCATGATTTCAAATCTGGCCTCCAACACTAACTAGCTGTGTGACCCTGGGCAAGTCACTTAACCCTGTTTACCTCAGTTCACTCATCTGTAATGAGCTGGAGAAGGAAATGGCAAACCGCTCCAGTATCTGCCAAGAAAACCCCAAAAGGGGTGATGAAAAGTCAGACATGACTGAAAAATGAACACAACATACACACAAGGCAAGACTTTAAGAAAATCACTTTAACAGCTGAGTAGATTGCAGTGGAGAGAGACTTGAGGCTTGAATATCCACAAGAGACTAATGAGACTGATAGGAAGAGAACCAAGAGAGGTCAGTGTCATAAAAATTTAGAGAGAAGACAGCATCCAGGAAGAGAAAGTTGTTAACAATGTCAGATGTGTAGAGAGAGAGGTTCAGAAGGATGAGGATCAGAAAAGAGTCCACTAGATTTGCCAATTAGAGATCACTGGTAGCATTGGAAAAAGTAGTTTTGGTTGAATGAAGATACAGGAAATCAGATTACAGAAGATTCAGAAAAGAAAAGTAAAGGCACCAGTTGTAGATGATATTTTCAAGGAGTTCAACTGAGTAGGAAAGGAGAGATATAGGACAATAGCTTCCGCGCATGGTACAATCTACTGAGGTTTTTTTTTTATTTTAAAGATGAGGATGAATTTAGGATACTTGTTTCTACTGGGAAAGAGCCAAAAAACAGGGTAAAAAATTGGACTATCTGCTGAAAAAGAAACCAGATGGGGATGGGATCAAGGAAACATACAGAGAATTTGGATTTGGCAAGTAGAAGGGTCACCTCATCATTTGGAGATTGGAATGGAGGAAATAATGAAAGCCTGGACATAAGATGAGGAGAAAGGAAAAAGAAGGAAATCAGGGAATGGTCTCAATTTTTTTAGTGAAGTATGAGACAAGATCCTCAGCAGAAAGCATAGGATAGGGGCTATGTGTGAGAAGCTTGAGGAAAAAAAGAAAAAGATTGGAACAGCTACAATGATTGTGGAACAGGGAATCAGTTAGAGAGGAGGAGTAGGACTGTCATGCCATGGTGAGGTACCAGTTGAGCCTATATAACATAAATCTGTAGTGGACTCTTTAGCCAGGTTTTGTGATTTCTTCCAGTTCCATTCAGCAGCATATGAGTTGGATTATTATGATGTACTACAAAAGTAATAGGTCAAAGGAGTACTCTAAGGTTGGGGTATGACCAGGTGTGATTGGCAATGGGACAAGGAAACAAATGATTATGGTGAGGAGAATAATGTAGAATTTAACTGGTTTACCAGTTAAGGGCTTGGAATTGAGAAGGGAGGGGAATGTGGTCTGAACAGGGGTGATGGCCTGGGGTGGCAATGAAAGGTGTATGACTGGAGGTCGCATTAAGGCCAAATAACAGGGTTAGCAGTTATAAGACAGAGGGAAAAAAGGGAAGATAAAGATATTAGAGTTTTTAAACACAATAGCAGAATACTTGTGAGTGATGGTAAGATCATGTATATGTCAATTGCTGTGTATAACTGAGTTAGAGTGAAGGTGATGGCATGGGAAACTGAGGACTTGGCGACTTGGTTGTTTGAGGGAATGTCAGTAGTTACATCAAAGCCCCTTAGAATGGGGGTAGGAATTTTATTGAAGAGAAAGACTGTGAGTCAGGCAATGAACTCATTGACAAATGACAGAAAATGTTGTAGGGGTTGGTAGAGCACAGTTATGAGAATTTGGATTAGGTGATAAATTTGGATTGAATGAGCGACTGAGTAGAGGATATCAAAGAAACAAGAATTATTCCAAGTCTACCTCAGTTGCCAGTGAAATGGTGTACAAGTGAAAATGCAACCTGTACTGGAAAGCATGCCCAAGTGAGTAGCATGATCAGGAGAGGGCCAAGTGAGTGCCATAAAATAGAATGATTAAGAAAAGAGGAAATTTAAGTTAAAAGCAAGTTTGTTCATTATGGAGTAGACTTCCCACATGGTAAGGGATGGGCAGATCCGGAGTGGAACACTGAGTGAGGGGAGGGTTGAGATAGATGAGAATGAAGGAGAAGACAGCAGAGGTAAGGAAAAGAAGGGAGAAGGGAAGGGATAAACATTTATTAAGCGTTTACTATATTCAAGGAGCTGTGTGTGACAACAATGCTACTTGCAGCTGCTGTGGGGGTGTAAGACCAATAACACGAGCACACAGGAGGGCTACTAACACAGGTTCTTTGATCTGCTTTTCTAAAGTAAAGCAACTTTAGAGGGGCCAACAATCTTATTTTAATCAAACATATATATATATGTATATATATGTATGTATATATATGTATATGTATACATACACATACATATATATGTACATACACACATACGTATATATGTGTGTATATATACATATATATGCATATATGTATATATATACTATATATATGGATATATATATACACGATATATACTATATATATAGTAAATGATATATATATAGAGAGAGAGAGATATAGTAAATGATATATATGCATATATATCATTTATTTAGTTCAGGGGAAAAGTCAACACCGTGAACTTCAGAGAAAACACAAACAGAAATTACAAGCAGAAATTATATGAACAGAGCAAAGACCAACAGACAGGGCTTCCAACTGTCTGACCAAAAGCAATACATACATAGTTACCAGAGACAGAAGTACCAGCATCTGGGTTTTTCAAAGCTGGAGGGGTTCCTTAATGGCTACCTAGAGTTTCATCCGGCTAAATCACACAAACGCTCTTAGCGAACCCCAAAGCAAAATGCTTTATACTAAGAGTATATCTAGCCTTCTTCAGGGCCAGAGGGCATCACAACTCTCACAACAAAATCACGTGACTCAGGCTTCCATGTGACTCAGGTTCAAAGCAGGTCACATAGCCCTATCAAAGGGCAGAGAATATCTTCAAATTGATTTGCATTACACTGTGCTAGGCACTTTGTAAATATTATCTTATTTGATCCTCACAACAACCCTGAAAAGCAGGTGCTATCATTGTTCCTATTTTACAGTTAAGAAAATTGAGACAGACAGAGGTTAAATAACTCATCCTGGATCATGCAAACAGTAAGGATCTGAGACAGGATTTGAACTCAGGTCTTCCCAACTCCAGGCCCAGTGTTCTGTCCACTGCACTGAATAGTTGCCACTTTAGTGATTTATTGATAGCTCATAATGGAAAGAGTGCTGGCTTTGTAATCAGCGGTTCAGTGTCATAGAGATGAGAAGAATTGTGGGGTGTGGAAGGGTTGGGATGATACTGATCACTGGGGAATGAATTTAGATGGAGTAACAGAAAGGTCAGCTAATGAAGGCAAGTTATTAGAAGGTTCAAGGTCAATGAATTATGTCATCACTATTCTTAAATGACTCAACTGCCATGCTCATGCTAATTGGGCCAAACCCGATTATGTTGCTATCCTAACCTTACTGTCCAACTCGGGGCCCTAGAGAGGAGAGGAGGCAGGAGGTGGTTTATTGAAAGCAGGAAGTGCCCTATGTCAGGGCCTAATCAAGTTGAGAAACCGCTATCAATATGGAGCTGTATTCTAGGCACTTCCCAAGTACCATAAGGGCTAAAGGTCTTCTGTTA
The DNA here is from genome assembly GCA_028646595.1 of Phalanger gymnotis. NCBI lineage: Eukaryota > Metazoa > Chordata > Mammalia > Diprotodontia > Phalangeridae > Phalanger > Phalanger gymnotis. The sequence goes on along the minus strand of CM053622.1, from coordinate 245,764,442 downwards.
TCACCTCTATCTCTTGAGTAACAACATTTAAAAGGATCATTGCTATTTCCATTACTTATTACATATATATGTATATGTGTATATAAACATACATATATACATATATTCACACATATGTACATATATATGCATATATATGTGTGCATATGTATATACGTGTATGTATAAATTTTCTGCATTGTGTTAAACATCATGGGACATTATCCTTGATCCCAAGAAAATTACAATATAGTTGAATTGATAAGATTTAGCCAACTTAAAAGTAAGGGTTTGATACACCAGACATATACAATTAAATAATAATTACTTGCCAAATTTTATGGCCTATATTGTCAATGTTAAATTCTGTACCTGGAGAGACAAATGTGTCTATATGTGTTTGGAAATGGATTCAAGGCAGAGATGAGAACTCAACCAAGTTTTGAAGAGTTGATATATATACCAGTGAAGAGTTTTAAGAGACATAAATTGGAACCCAAAGAAAAGCACAGAGATGAGAATGAGCAACACATGTAGGAGACAATCTGAAGACTCTCTTAGGAAAAAAGAGAGTTCGTGCTAGGTAGCAACGGGAAATAAATGCATGTCTTGAGATAGCCAAAATGGAAGGATTCAAATGATAGATTTAGAAGTGTGGGTTTCATTCAACAAGGAACATGGAGTCACTACAAATTCTTAAGCAAGGGAGTGATGATGAAGGCAGCGTTTCATCAATCTAGACATAGAAAGGATTAAAAATGAGAGATATTAGAAGAAGGGGAAGCTAGTTTGAGAACTAAGAACAATCAAAATGGAAAGTTATACTTCTGGATTATCATATTGGCTATGAAAATATAAAAAAGATACCAAAAAATCATCATTAAGAATTTGAGAAGTGCCAGAAAACTGAAGATGAGAAAATAGCCATGTTTCCAGAAAAGAGAAAAGGTAGATTATAGGTAATACAGACCTATAAATTCTAGGAAAATTCTAGAATGGATTTTTTTTTGGAAAATTGTTAGCGTTTGGAAATGGTATAACCACTAAGAGCAAATACGAGTTTATGAAGAAAATTCTCTGGCAATTCTAACATTTTGCTTTTTCGGTCAGGAAGATTACTAGAATGCTAAGGACATAATATTTTCTTGATAAAATTAATAGTCCACCAGGACAGCGTTTGTTCCAAATAAGATAAGAAAATACAAATTGGATGACCATACGACTTGGGATTCTCCAAAAGTTGAGCAACAATATCTCAGGAGTATAAATTACTCAGTTTTAACCTGGAAAGAAATTTCTGATGGGTGCTGTGGCTGTCTTCGGTCCTCTAATCTAAAATATTTTTATCAATGACTGATAAAGACATAGGACAAGATGTTAAATTCTGTGGATGACACAAATCTTAGAGAGATACCCAATATTGTAGATGACAGAATAAAGATTAAAAATTATCTCAGCTAACTGAAATTTTGGATGAAACCAACAGGATGAAATATAACAAGGATAAATGTGAAGGCCTATATTTAGCCTTTAAAAAAGAGATCAATTGCAAAAGTGCAGGATGGGAGAGACCTGGCTAGGCAGCAATTCATGTGAAAAAGATTTGGGTTTTAGTTGACCACAAGCTTAACATAAGCCAACAGTATGATGTGGCTGCATGAAAAACCCAACAAAATCTGAGGCTTTGTTCAAAGGAGCATAGTATTCAGATCCTGGAGTAATAGTCCTACTGTTTTCCAGGAGGATCAGACCACATCTTGAAGAACTGATATCTTGTGGGCACTACATTAAAAAAAATATGTTGGCAAAATAGAATGTACCCAGAGAAGGCTGAGCAGAATGATGGCAAATACGGGCCTGGAGTAGATGGCTGATTCTAGGAGAAATAAATGAAGAGTTGGGGGAAGCAATTTGGTATAGAGGAAAGGGAACCGAATTTGAGGTCAGATGACTACAGTCCTGCATATTAACTAATCCTGAGTGCATTCAATTTCTCTTGACCTCATTTCCCTCATTTAAAAGAAAAATGAGAACGAAGGACTAGATGACCTCTGTGTTTCCTTCCAGCTAGATGGATCTATGAATCGATCATCTGTGATTTGGAGAAGGGGCTAAGAGAAATGCTCACTGTCTTCTAGAATTTAATGAGCTGTCATGCAGAAGAGGACATAACTTGTTCTGTGTTACTCCAAAGACAGAAGAACTAGAACCAGCACGTAACAGTTATTAAGAGGAAGACTGGAGTTAAATGAAAGGAAAATCCTGTAACGGCAGCATGGCAGACAATGGACGTGGAATCAGGATACCTGAATTTAAATACAGACTTCTTCATGTACAAGCTGCGCGACTGTGGAAAACTCACTTTATTTCTTCCAACCTAGTTTCTTCATCTGAAAAATGGGGATGGCAGTTGTCCTACATGCCTTGGGGGTCTATAGTAAAGAAAGTGCTTTGTAGACCTTGAAACACAATCTAAATATGAGCTAATATTAACTAAAGCTTCCTGACAATGGAACGGGTTCCTTTGAGAGGAAATGAGCTTTCTCTCCCTATCAATGAGTCTATATGGCCAGCTGTGAGGAAATCACATAAAAGATCCCTGCATCGGGAGGGAAGTGGAACTAAATGACCTCTCTAATCCTACTCCCACCGAAGGAGGCTTCACAGAATTTTACTGTGCTGTGTATTTTGTATATCCATGCCTTTCAGGTTCATTTAACTATCAAAGTCATATAATCAGAGAGATGAAAGAAACTCAGATGGCATTTTCTAAGAATACACATAGAAATGATTCACAGCTGCCTACTCACATCCATTATTTTCTTTTTTTCTTTCTGTATATTTTATTTAATATGTATTATTATATAATATATATTATTTAATATTTTAGTTTTCAACATTGATTTCCCCAAATTTTGAGTTACAAATTTTCTCCCCATTTCTATCCTCACCCCCATTCCAAGATGGTATATATTCTGATTGCCTTGTTCTCCAATCAGCCCTTCCCTCTTTCACCCCATTCTCCCCATCCCCTTTCCCCTTACTTTCTTGTAGGGCAGGATGGACTTCTATGCCCCGTTCCCTATATAGCTTATTTCCCAGCTGCATGCAAAATTTTTTTTAAGCATCTGCTTTTAAAACTTTGAGTTCCAAATTCTCTCCCCTCTTCCCTTCCCACCCACCCTCCCTAGGAAGGCAAGCAATTTAACATAGATCACACATGTATCATTATGCAAAACACTTCTACAATGTTCATGTTGTGAAAGACTATATTTCCTTCCATCCTATCCTGTCTCCCTTTATTCAATTTTCTCCCTTAACTGTCCCTTTTCAAAGGTGTTTGCTTTTGATTACCTCCTCCTGTTATCTGCCCTCCCTTCTATCATCCCTCCTTTTTTTATCCCCTTCCCCTTACTTTCCTGTGGAGTAAGATACCCAACTGAGTGTGTATGCTATTCTCTCTTCGAGTTGAATATGATGAGAGTAAGATTCGCTCATGCCCCCTCACATGCCCTCTCTTCCCTTCCAACAGAACTGTTTTTTCTTGCCACTTTATGTGAAATAATTTACCCCATTCTATCTCTCCCTTTCTCCCTCTCTCACCCCTTAATTTTATTTTTAGATATCATCCCTTCATATTCAACTCACCCTGTACCCTCTGTCTATAGATATATATATATATATATATCTATAGATATATATATATATATATATACACACACATATATATATTCCCTTCAACTACCCTAATACTGAGAATCTTTCCATGTAGGAATGTAAACAAAACAGTTCAACTTTAGTAAGTCCCTTACGATTTCTCTTTCTTGTTTACCTTTTCATGTTTCTCTTGATTCCTGTATTTGAAAGTCAAATTTTCTGTTCAGCTCTGGTCTTTTCATTGAGAAAGCTTGAAAGTTCTCTATTTTATTGAAAATCCATATTTTGCCTTGGAGCGTTATACTCAATTTTACTGGGTAGGTGATTCTTGGTTTTAATCCTAATTCCATTGACCTCCAGAATATCATATTCCAAGTCCTTCAATCCCTTAATGTAGAAGCTGTTAGATCTTGTGTTATCCTGATTGTGTTTCCACAATATTCAAATTATTTCTTTCTGGCAGCTTGCAGTATTTTCTCCTTGACCTGGAAACTCTGGAATTTGGGGACAATATTCCTAGG